>CM063507.1:68726827-68771827 GCA_032207245.1 Pardosa pseudoannulata | reverse complement strand
GCTTGGCGAAGCTTTCTTTACTCCATCCATCAGCAGATCCTCGTTCCTTATTTCTTTCTTTTTTACGATACAACAGTGGGAATTCAATTAAAAACAACGATGGCAGAATAATTAGGATAGCTCTGGGAAGCGAAAGCTCCCCTATGAAATGTATCCAAAAGTATAAAAACGAATGAAATACTGTAACAATAAGTTGCGGAACAGATGCGATATCGGCGCTCTTCCGGTCCGCCATGTTTTTTCTTGGCGATCTTGGCAAAAAAACTCCATTTTTGAAAATCGCCAAACAAAATTGGCGGCCGGAAATGGCGTTTACTGAAAGATCACCAAGTAAAAAACATGGAGGGCACCACATGGCTTTTAAGAAACCATAAATAAAAATGGCATTTTTTGAAAGATCACCAAGAAAAAAAAACATGGAGGGCACCACATGACTTTTATACATAAAAATGGCGTTTTCTGAAAGATCACCAAGAAAAAAACATGGAGGGCACCACATGGCTTTTAAGAAACCATACATAAAAATGACATTTTTTGAAAGATCACCAAGAAAAAAAAACATGGAGGGCACCACATGACTTTTATACATAAAAATGGCGTTTTCTGAAAGATCACCAAGAAAAAAACATGGAGGGCACCACATGGCTTTTAAGAAACCATACATAAAAATGGCATTTTCTGAAAGATCACCAAGAAAAAAACATGGAGGGCACCACATGGCTTTTAAGAAACCATACATAAAAATGGCATTTTCTGAAAGATCACCAAGAAAAAAACATGGAGGGCACCACATGGCTTTTAAGAAACCATACATAAAAATGGCATTTTCTGAAAGATCACCAAGAAAAAAACATGGAGGGCACCACATGGCTTTTAAGAAACCATACATAAAAATGGCAATTTCTGAGAGATCACCAAGAAAAAACATAGAGGGCACCACATGGCTTTTAAGAAACCATACATAAAAATGGCATTTTCTGAAAGATCACCAAGAAAAAAACATGGAGGGCACCACATGGCTTTTAAGAAACCATACATAAAAATGGCATTTTCTGAAAGATCACCAAGAAAAAAACATGGAGGGCACCACATGGCTTTTAAGAAACCATACATAAAAATGGCATTTTTCTGAAAGATCACCAAGAAAAAAACATGGAGGGCACCACATGGCTTTTAAGAAACCATACATAAAAATGGCATTTTTCTGAAAGATCACCAAGAATAAAACATGGAGGGCACCACATGGCTTTTAAGAAACCATGCATAAATATGGCGTTTTCTGAAACATCACCAAGAAAAAAACATGGAGGGCAGCACATGGCTTTTAAGAAACCATACATAAAAATGGCATTTTCTGAAACATCACCAAGAAAAACATCGAGGGCAGCACATGGACTTTTAAGAAGCCATACATAAAAATGGCATTTTCTGAAAGATCCCCAAGAAAAAAACATGGAGGCCACCACATGGCTTTTAAGAAACCATACATCTGAAAGAACCAAGAAAAAAAATGGAGGGCACCATATGGCTTTTAAAAAATATTTAAAGACCTTTATAGTTTTCGCTAAAAACGGCTAATTTAACGTACACTCCGGCTCATACCAGAAGCACTTAAAGACTTGGCCGGAATGCGGAAGATGAAAAATAGTTATATGTCTAGAAGGGGTTTCTTTTCATCTACAGCCTTTATGGTTGACAGTTTGGTTGATACTGCCTATAGCAAAGATAACATTTTGAGGATGTTTTTAGCAATGATACTTTTTTTTATTCTCTAAATGATTATAAAACATATTATGCTCATAATATTTTATATTATAATATATATAATATATTATATATATACCTATATTGTTTTATACTTATATTTTTATATATATATATAAAATAACATGTTTATAATATATTTAAATATTTAAATATATATATTATATGTTTATAGATATATGTTGATATATATGTTATATTTGTAAAAATATCTATATAATATGTATTTATATATGTATATAGATATTGTATGTATATATATGTATAATTTGTATATATATATGTATATTTATGTATATGTATATATATATGTATATATTATGTATATATAAATATAATGTATTTGTATATATATACTATATATATATATAATTGTATGTATATAATAAAGTAATTGTAATTTATTTTATAAATATATAGTATATATATATATATGTATATTATGTGTAATTTATATGTATATATATATGTATATATTATATTTATATATATTTATATATATATATATATATATATATATATATATATATATATAAATAATATAAATATATATATATATATATATATATATAAATATATTATATATATATATACATATATATATATATATATATATAAAATTATATATAAACATTTACATAGGGAAACCAGTCCATATTATTTTTCACCTGCTAAAACTTTAGGACTTAATAGTAAAATTTATATCTTTCTTTAAAGAGTTAAACGGACCAGTAAAGAAATTAAATTGAGAAGTTCTACTTCAAATGGAGCCTTATAATTGAAATCAATCCAAATTGAAATATAATATAATTTATATTATATAATCCAATTTCAATTGAATTCAATTGAAATATATCACTCAAAAAAGTTTTTGTCGGACTTTTTTACTTTGAACTTTAACAAGGGTGATAAAACCAGAAAAAAAGGTTTGAGTATCGCTGGTGTGATATATTTGCTCCTTGCAGGCGACACACAGCAAATTAAAAGAGAATTACCTCCTGCAATTTTCAACGGCAAAAAGTACGAACCCCGCCTTCCTCGAAAGAAATATAACACCCGTTCTACTTCCAATAAAAATGAAGCTAAAAATTTCGCAGCAAGTCATGCATCACTCCTGACAGAGCCATAGAAGAGACCGTAACACGAGATGATGGCGGGGGCAGCCATTTATATTGGAATGTTATTTCTACAACCTTGTTTGTTTTTGTCACGCGATCCGATTCTTTTTACGCTGATTTTTGCGGCCACTGTGTGTTTGGATGAAACAAAAAGAAAAAACTTTGCAGTTTTGTGAGAAGGTAAAATTGAATCGCGTGGCCATTAATATCAAAGGTTGTGTTTTGCAGACGGACGATAATCTGGGACTAAAGTGGGTTCAGGGTTTTTAGAAAGAGTAAATTGCACAAATGGATGTATGTAATGGGAACTATAATCGTATGTTTACTTACAGTTCTGGAGTTAAATCGATTTACAATTTTTCCACCTCAATTAGGAAGATTTAGTTCTGTTTAAGGACTTGAAAGCGATGATGTTTTACGATGATTTCTGGTCTCGGAAACGCTTTTAAAAGTGCTTTAAAAAGGCTCCTGAAGCAAAACTATTATTCCATTGCCTCCTTAATGATAGTTTTGTTTATGTACCAGGCATGCTTCTAGATTATTGTATACTTCGTCTAAAAAATTGTTTTTAATATTTTGAATAATCTTCACATTTTGAACCTCTACAAGTACAAAAACTTGTGTGTGTATGTGTGTGAACAGTTTAAATTGAGTACATTTTAAATTAGAGAAACCAATTTATGAGCGCATACAATATAAGAAAATTGTAATTTTTTTTTATCAAATTTGAGTAATTACCAGCAACCGGAAGTAGCAATTTACCCACTTCTTCCGGTAGCTGAAGGGCTACTTATACATTTATATATATATATATATATATATATATATATATATATATATATATATACATATATATATATATATATATATATATATATATAAATATATACATACATATATATACATATATACATATATATACATATATATTATACATATATTATATATATATATATATTTATACATATATATTTATATATATATATATAATATTTATATATATATATATATATATATATATATATATATAATATTTTTATTATATATATATATTTTACATTTCCTTATATACCAATAGCATGTTTAATGTTCCGTGTAAATTTCATATAAAAAAATAGTTTCTAACGCTTAATATACATATATTGTAATATATAATATACATATATATACAAATATTTAATCAGATGTACACTGTTATATAACATGTACATCCGTTTTATATATATAAATATAAATACGATATATATTGTCTTTATATCTTTGTTTATACTTATATAGCAAGATGCAAACCAAAATATCTGATTAACTCCCTTATATATAATAGCCTATTTCACACACACGCACACACACACAACACATACATATATATATATATATTATATATAAATATATATATATACATACATACATACATACATATATGTATTATATATATATATACATACATATATATACATATATGTATATATATATATATATATATATATTATATATATATATATATATATATATATATATATATATTATATATATATATATATATATATAATACGCCCATTAAAAGTTTTCTCTTCTTTTAAATTTTAAAAATAACTCTTTAATTGATTTTCTACAAATGGAATTTTTAATATTCCAAATTAATAATTTTTATTTTAAAGTTTTATATTTTCACTAAATTACATATTTTTTTACAAATACATATGTGATTGTGAGTATTCTTTATAAATTTAAATGCTATTGGGAAATACTTTTTACAAAATGTTTTTTGCAAATTTAAATTCCAATAAATCTGTTAAATCTTGTAGATAAACTATTAAATGTTATTAGAATTTTCTGTACAAAACTCTTTATTACCATGAGGAATATAACACTGGTATATGTCCTTACTTCAGACGTATTCTTCAATAAATTATTGCGATAGAGTAAATTACTGTAAAACTAATTTCAGAAAAATCTGTCATATTAAATGTGTGAAATATAATTTTAAACGTGTAAACCGATAATTTCATATCAGACTAATTTTTAAATGAGACTAGAAATCTGTATATCAGTGCTAGGAATAATTACTTTAAAACTACATAATATACATTTTGAAAAATTATTAAATGTTATTAATTTTAATGTTAGAAAGTATTACAATGAAAGGAGGCATAAGTTAAACTAATGCTGATATATCTCCAATGTTTAAGAGGATATATGACCTTTAAGCCTTCATAAATTCAATTTTTTGATTTTTGCATTTTTAAAATTTCTAGACATTTCTGAATCATCTAAAAGAAACCCCATTAAAAATATTCGAATATAAACATGTTGAACTATGCAATATTTTCATTTAATATCATTGTTTTTTAAAAAAATATCAAAATTTTAACCCACTGAACGGACGCGTCGACGGGGGTTCGACAGCAAATTCCTGTTCGAAAATGGACCTGTCGACCCCTTCTCGTTCGCGCTCGTGTAACTCGTATCGCATACTTTTGAGGAAAAAAAATATTGCAAAGCGATAATAAATGAAAGAAACTAATTTTGAGTAACGGAACTCCTTTACCTTGCAGGGAAAATAATTTAAAAGTAGCCTGACAACTTTTAAACCGGCAACTCTAGTATGGTACGGTAAGTTCCGTCTGGAATTTACGAAAAGGGCGACTGTTTTGAAAGGGAAAAAGGTGGGGAGGGTGTCCGGTGGATGGGTTAAATGCATTTTACTCAGAATGGTGTTTTTCCAACTTGCGTGAACTGTAGATAAAAACTATATTACATATCGATTTCATACTGTCACAGTAAATACATTATACACTGTGTACTAATAAATATTTGGACACCTATGCAAATGACGATATGTGCAGTGCAAAGCACATCGAAATTGGACCGTAGATCAGTGGAAACGGGTTCTTTCGAGCGACGAATCAAGGTTCAACCTTTGCAGTTCGGATGGCAGGGTCTGGGTCTGGCATCTGCCTGGAGAGTTTCTCCTGCCAGAATGCATTCTGCCAAGAGTCAAGTTCGGCGGAAGTGGAATTATGGTCTGGGGGTGTTTCTCCTGTATGGACTGGGACCCTTGGTCCACATTCATGGTAAGCTTAAGGCCGATGCCTACTGCACTATTTTGGATGACAATGTGCTTCCTACGTTGTGGCAGCTTTACGGGTTGGACCCCTGTTACTTTCAGAACGATAATGCCAGTTGTCATGTTTCGAGGTTAACCAAGGCTTGGTATGGTGCTAATGGAGTTCATCGAATGGACTGACCTGCTCAGAGCCCAGACGTGAACCCTATCGAGAACCTCTGAAAAGAGTTGGATCGCCGAATTAAGGGATGCACTACCCGTCCAAAATCGTTGAAGAAACTTGTATGTCTACTCCAAGCCCATTGGAAGACAATACCACTAGCTGTAATACAAAGACTTGTGGAAAGTATGCCCCGGAGAGTTCACGCTGTAATTGCCTCTCGTGGAGGCTCTACCAACTATTGATTTTGAATAAAGTTAGTTTTTCTTTTCTATCACAGGTGTCCAATTACTTATTGGTAGACAGTGTAGACCTATGGTGAAATTCTACCTATTTTTTCCTTGTTGTTTATCTTTTTTATTATTTATTGATGAAATTATAGAACTTTCTGTACATTGCTCTGCATCTTATTTTATTTTAATTATTTATTTATTATTTATTATCTTTTGCATTTGATTCCCATTGTTTTTCTGCTTACAAAATATTTGACAAACTCTCACATTTTACTTTAAATAAAAAGTTCTTATTTTTTAGAAACAAAGTAACTAACAAAATAATCAACAAAGTAATTAGCAAAGTAATTAAACAAAGTAATCAAAATTAGCTATTAAATATTTAATTATGTATGCGTAATCTAGAAGACTTGTAATTATTAATACATAATTTAGAATATTGTTTAAATATTTAATTTAAGAAATATCTCTAGCACATTTTTAAACATTTAATTATATCTACATAATCTAGGAAACTTTTTAAATATGCAATTTTATTTGCATAATGGAGAAAAAATTTTAATTATACAAATTTATCTACATAATCTGTAATAATTTATATATATATAATTTTATATACGAAATAATCTAGAATAAATACTTATTAAATGTGCAATTATACATAAATAATATGGAATAGATTTTAAATACGACAATTTAAGAAACATTGCGTTTTCTTTTATTTTTACAAAAGTAAGATAGTGAAAATGTATTTCTTAAATGAAGGAAAAGATTATGAAGAAAATGAAGTTGGAAAAAAAAGCAGTATCAAATTAATGGCTTCGTACTGACATAAATTATCTTTTAAAAACTGAAAGAGATATTATTCTCCAGAACTAGTTCTTTTTATCTTTTAAAGAAACACCAGAAAATAAGAAAATATCAAGTATTTTTTCTCTTCTTAAGTACGAACAACATTAATTGATAAAAAATGATAAATAAAAAAAGACAAATACAATTATGTTTTCATAATTTAGAATATTTTAAATATATAATTATATCTACATAATCTAGAATACTTGAACATATGCAATTATTTATACATAATCTAGAATATTTTTTAAATATTTAATTATAGAAACATATCTAGAATATTTTGAAACATTTAATTATACCTACATAATCTGGGATACTATTTAAGCATACAATTTTAATTGTGTAATTGAGAATAATTTTTAATTATACAAATTTATCTACATAATCTGGAATAATTTTTAAATATACAATATAGAAACATATCTACATAGTTTTTAAACATTTAACTACATAATCTAGGATACTTTTTAAGCATACAATTTTAATTGCATAATCGAGAATAATTTTTAATTATACAAATTTATCTACATAATCGGGAATAATTTTTTAAATATACAATATAGAAATATATTTAGAATATTTTTAAACATTTAACTACTTAATCTGGGATACTTTTTAAGCATACAATTTTAATTGTATAATCGAGAATAATCTATAATTATACAAATTTATCTACATAATCTGGAACAATTTTTAACTATACAATTTTATATACATAATATTCTGGAATAAATACTTTGTACAATTAAAATGTGTTCCATATTATGTATGTATAATTTTTAAATGTACAATTATACATATATTATATAAAATACTTTTTAAATATAACAATATATAACATTGCGTTTACTTTTATTTTCATATAAGTAGAATAGTGAGAATGTTGGACGAAAAAGATTCTGAAGAAATGCATTTTGGAAAAAAAAGCAGTATCGAAATTAATAGTTTCATACTGACATAAATTATCTTTTAAAAACTGAAAGAGATATTATTCTTCAGAACTAGTTCTTTTTTCTTTTAACGAAACACCAGAAAATCCCAAAATATCAAGTTTTTTTTACTCTTCTCAAATACGAACAACATTGATTGATCAAAAATGATAAATAAAAAAAACAAATACTATTATGTCTGCTTAATTTAGAATATTTTAAATGTATAATTATATCTACATAATCTAGAATACTTGTACATATGCAATTATTTATACATAATCTAGAATATTTTTAAGTATTTAATTATAGAAACATATCTAGAATATTTTGAAACATTTAATTATATCTACATAATCTAGGATACTTTTTTAAATATACAATTTTAATTATATAATCGAGAAAAATTTTAATTATACAAATTTATCTACATAATCTGGAATAATTTTAAGTATACAATTTTGTATACATAATAATCTAGAATAAATACTTTGAAATGTACAATTATACATACATAATATAGAATAAAAACTTAAATATAACAATTTATAACATTGGATTTTCTTTTGTTTTCTGTAAGTAAGATAGTCAAAAGTTGGACAGAAAAAATTCTGAAGAAGTTTCGAAAAAAAAGCAGAATTGAAATTAATGGTTTTAAGCTGACATAAATTATCTTTTGAAAACTGAAAGAGATATTCTCCAAAACTAGTTTTTTTTCTTTTAACGAAACACCAAAAAATCCGAAAATATCAAGTTTTTTTCTTCTCTCAAATACGAACAGCATTGATTGATAAAAAATAATAAATAAAAAAGACAAATACAATTATGCCTACATAATCTAGAATACTTGTAAATATGTAATTATGTCTACATAATGTAGAATACTTGTAAATATGTAATTATTTATACATAACTTAGAATATTGTTTAAATATTTAACTTTAGAAATATGTCTAGAATAATTTTAAGCATTTAATTATATCTACATAATCTAGGAAACTTTTTAAATATGGAATTTTATTTGCATAATCGAGACTAATTTTTAATTATACAAATTTATCTACATAATCTGGAATAATTTATATATATATATATATATATATATATATATATATATATATATATATATATATACATATTTTTATATATATATAATTTTATATACGAAATAATCTAGAATAAATACTTATTAAATGTGCAATTATACATAAATAATATGGAATAGATTTTAAATATGGCAATTTAAGAAACATTGCGATTTCTTTTATTTTTATAAAACTAAGATAGTGAGAATGTTGGACAGAAAAGATTCTGAAAAAAAAATGAAGTTTGGAAAAAAAAGCAGTATCAAAATTAATGGTTTCATACTGACATAAATTATCTTTTAAAAACTGAAAGAGATATTCTCCAGAACTAGTTCTTTTTTCTTTTAACGAAACACTAGAAATTCAGAAAATATCAAGTTTTTTTCCTCTTCTGAAATACGAACAACATCGATTGATAAAAAAAATATGATAAATAAATAAAAGGATAAATATAACTTCCCGATTACCGAATCGTCTGCTGTCAACCATACTGTAAGTGTTACAGATAACCACAGCCGTGGCAATCCAAGAACGAGAAAAGAACGAAATCTATCCAAAAAGATCGATTACTATTGTTCTCGACGGAACAAGAAGACAGCTATTATCTCTGGTCTCCTATCCTTTTTTTCCCCTGTCCCCCTCATACCCCGTTCCTTTCCTTCTGCAGTAAACTGTGTGAGAAGAATTGTCTGCCTGCAATAATTACCCGGCATGCTTCGCTAGAACACAATCAATGGCTTGCGAGCTGCTGAACCATTAATGTTTAATTTCTGTGTCTCGGGGAAACATTATGTCGGATTAAATGTTTCTAATTTTTCAGAGATTGTACTGATGGAGCGTGGCCACGGCTATTAAAGAAATTCGATGATACTCATTTTCTGCCTTGTAAAATTTCCCGGCTCTAATGGAATGACGTAGTATTGCGATGATTGAGCATATTCATTCTGCTTTTTAAAATTGAAGCGATGATGTGAAATTGGAGATTTGCTGCTTCTGGGAAAAAGATTTTTCTTTTTTTCCCCATAGAAAATGACTGCTTTATCTTTTAAAACGTATATTAATTAAATATAGTTACCAAATATCATTTATATTTTTGGTTTCACATAGCATTTAACTTGTTCAGTGTGTGATTCAGTAAAGTCTACGTTAAAAACGTCATTTTCGCCAAAAATCATAATTTTTTTTTATTTCTCTATTGTAAAATTTCAACTTTTGCGCTTCGAAATATGTTTTTGTTTTGCCTCTACGGCATTTTAAAGAAAAGTTACATATATTTAAACATTAGTGACAGCTGTCAAAACTAAATGGAAGTAGCGACTCCTTAGCGGAGTCTTTAATTCAACTATTATGAAAATTTTCATGAGGTTTTTTACTATTTCAAGCAAAAATATTTATTTTATATAATGTACTTTGAAATTACTTTAATTGAAGTTGACCGTTAAAATGCTTCTTTATATTTTATATAAGGATGTAGAAAAGGGAAAATAATTATAAAGGAAATAAAGGATATTTAGAGGATATTTTGTTATACTTCATGTGGTCAGAATTCATATTTTGCGGCTGTTAAACTTCATCACTTTGAGCCCTTTTTAGATTTCCTTACAGGAAAGCTTTATAAATCTTCTTTCTAGCAGTTTAAGAATGTCTAAACAAATACCGATAATAAGAAAATATTTATTTCCCTTTTATCGGCTATCGTCTCCTTCCGAATCAATTCGATCTCCAGCATATCAGAGTAACCTAATTTTCAGGAATTGAAGAATTACGCTCAATAAACCGATAGGATCGATATATTTTTCTCGAAAAGAAACATGTCCTAGTGATGTATTTCCCTCTACAAGCTGTCTATACCTTTTGGCATATCTTATTTTAGTATTATCGCCTTTTCTTTGACAAGGCATACGTCATGAGGTAAAACAAGGAAATTTGAGCTTTTTCTTATATTTGATGCCTTATTATAGCATTTTATATATATTTTAGCGCTTATTTTATCATTCTATGTGTATTTCAGCTCTTATTATAGCATTATATATATCTGAGCTCTTATTATAGTTTTTTCTATGACAAGACTTACATCATGAGATATAAGAAGGAAATTTGAGCTTTTTCTTATATTTGAGACCTTATTATAGCCTTATATATATATATATAATATATATATATATATATATATATATATATATATATATATATATATATATATATATTATATATATATATATATATATATATATATATATATATGAGCTCTTTTTATACTTTTTTCTGTGACAAGGCATAGATCATGAGGTAAAACAAGGAAATTTGAGCTTTTTCTTATATTTGAGCTCTTATTATAACATTTTATATAGATTTGGGCTCTTATTATAGCTTTTTTCTGTGAGAAGGCATACGTTATGAGATAAAATAAAGAAATTTGTGCTTTTTCTTATATTTGAAGCCTTATTATAGCCTTTTATATATATTTTAGCCATTATTTTAGCATTTTATGTACATTTCAGCTCTTATTATAGCATTATATATATTTGAGCACTTATTATAGCATTTTATATATATTTAAGCTCTTATTATATTTTTTTCTATGATAAGAGAAACACCAGGAGATATAACAAGGAAATTTGAGCTTTCTGTTGTTTGAGACTCGTTATAGCATTATATATATATATATATATATATATATATATATATATATATATATATATATATATATGTATATATATATGAGCTCTTTTTATACCTTTTTCTCTGACAAGGCATGCATCAAGAGGTAAAAGAAGGAAATTTGAGCTTTCTGTTGTTTGAGACTCATTATAGCATTATATATATATATATATATATATATATATATATATATATATATATGAGCTCTTTTTATACCTTTTTCTCTGACAAGGCATACATCATGAGATAAAACAAGGAAATTTGAGCTTTTTCTTATATTTGAGCTCTTATTATAACATTTTATATAGATTTGGGCTCTTATTATAGCTTTTTCTCTGAGAAGGCATACGTCATGAGGTAAAACAAAGAAATTTGAGCTTTTTCTTATATTTGAAGCCTTATTATAGCATTTTATATTATTTTATGTATATTTCAGCTCTTATTATAGCATTATATATATTTGTGCTCTCATTATAGCATTTTATGTATATTTAAGCTCTTATTATAGCTTTTTCTATGACAAGACACGCATCATGAGATATAACAACTAAATTTGAGCTTTCTATTGTTTGAGACTGATTATAGCATTTTATATATTTGAGCTCTTTTTATACCTTTTTCTCAGACAAGGCAAACATCATGAAGTAAAACAAGGAAATTTGAGCTTTTTCTTATATTTGAAGCCTTATTATAGCATTTTGTATATATTTTAGCCCTTATTTTAGCATTTTATGTATATTTAGGCTCTTATCAAAGCATTTTTTTTAATCTGTGGTTTAATCTGTGGTTGATAAATGAAAGAAGTATTTTAAACTTCTTCAATTAGTCCAATAATTAAAACTGATTTTATGCTTTCATTTATATGAGAGTAACTGCTTTGTGAATAATTTACAGCTTAAAAATTTCAAACTTTTGTCAGTATTAGACGTTAAAAGGAGTCAAGTAGTGGGATTCAAACTCACAAACTCCGGTACCGAAGGCCAGCACCCTAACCAATCGGCTATCGTTCGGCTGTACTGCAGTTACGATTTTATTTTGTATTCGAAGTCAAGAATAAGTTCACTTTAGGAAACCATAGCGAAGCTAAACAACAATTCCACGTGTTCTGATTGGTTTGTTTTGGTTTGGAGTGCTACGGTCTAATTTTTGCAACACGAGGGCTAATGAGACCGGGACCTACAGCTTAAAGCCGATTACGAACGGCTACGAACATCCATGCCACAGTGATATTCGAACCCACGAACTCCGGCACCTAAGGCTAGCACCCTAACCAATCGGCTGTACTGCAATTAGGACTTTATTTTTTATTCAAGGAAGTCAAGAATAAGTTCACTGTAGGGAACCGTACCAAAGCTAAACAAAAATACCACGTGTTCTGAAAGAAATTTTGCATTGTATCCCTTTGATACTTCGAATCCAAAATAATTGTTTTTCTTCCATCAGACAAAAAATACTATATAATTTCTATATTCTACATTAAATTCTATATAATTTTGCATTGTTTCCCTTTGAAACTTCGAATAAAAAATAATTGTTTTTTTTTTCTATGAGACAATAAAAGACGAATTTTTTTTTCTGCTTCACAACTGCATATCTTACTTTTCTTTACAATGTCAGAGATTATTTACTATGTGATTTAGGTTTCACTTTTATTTTTTGAATGAATAACTTAGTTTTCTTTCTAGGGGTACACATTTCGAAGTTTTTACGCTGTTTGTCTTCCAACGCGTAAATTTTATTTTCGATTTCTCACTGCTTTAGATATGTTTGACTTTCAAAGTGAATAAACTGGTTTTTTTTTCCAGTGGTATTTCTTATAGCTTGATTTATTTTTTCTCATGCTATTTGACTTTCTTACTACACAGTTTGGATATTTTAGATTCTTCAGTGGCATGTAGATATTTCTTCAATCACGATAAAGTTTTTATTCAGTTTTATATTTGCTACTGCGTAATTCAGGTTTCCAAATTCGTAGTTTTGGCTGCTATGTTATCCGAATTAAAGAATAAGTTAGGATTTTTTTCTAGGGACATTTTTATATGTAATTCAGTTATGTTTAATATTTTATTAAGTAAATTAGATTTATTTCTAGCAGCAGATATATTATGTGATTTATATTGCTTGTTTGTTGTTACACAGAATCTTATAAAATTCAAGTGAGATTTATTACTTTATAATATAAGTCTAATTGCAAAGTTTACAGAAGATAAATATCTATTTTGCTATATAATCTTCACTTCTTACAGCTTCGATGCATTTCTTAAGTGATTGTTCAGTTTTATCTGTGTTTGCCTATTAAAGGGCTTAAGTTTTAATTGTGTAATATATTTTTATAAACATTTGATGAATTAATAAACATTTGATGAATCTTACAGATGGTTACGGTAAAAGATCATTTACTGCATCTAATAAATTTAATTCTTTTTAACATTCTGAAATCAAGAATAGCTTATTTTTTTAGTAAACTATTGCAGGAAAACTAGACAAATTTACCACGTTTTCTGATAGAAACTTTCCGTTGTTCTGCATTGAAACTTCGTATCCAAACAACTTATTTCCTTTCTATCAAAAATAAAGTTAAGGCTACATTTTGTTTCTGATTTGCCACTGTATATCTTACTTTTCTTTTCAAGGAAAAAGTTATTTACTGAGTGATTTAGCCTCACTGTTTTACTTTTTTCAACGAATAACATAGGTTTCTATGTAAGAATATATATTTTGGAGTTTTTACGCTGTTTGTCTTCTCCAAATGCGTAAATTTTATTTTCAATTTTTCACTTCTTTAGTTATATTTACTTTCACAGTGAATAAATTCGTTTTGTTTTCAGTGGTATATATTCTTACAGAGTGATTTATTTTTTCCCTGCTATTTGACTTTCTTATAATACTTTAGACTTTTCATTGGCATGTAGATATTTCTTAAATCAAGATAAGTTTGTAATCAGTTTTTTATTTGTCACTACGTAATTCAGCATTCTTCCAATTTCGTATATTTCTCTGCTGTGTTGTCTGATTAACACATAACTTAGGATTTTTTTTTAATTGGCAAAGATATTCTTAGTATGCAATTCAGTTATGTTTAATTTTTAATACTTAATTTCGGTTTTTTTCGAGAGCCTGATATGTTGTGTGATTTACTTTATTTGTGTTGTCCTAGACAACGTCGTATACAATTCAAGCTCTATTTATTACTTTATGATATGTCTAACTGCAAAGTTTTCAGATGACAAATATCACTTCCTGCTATATAGTCTTCTTTTCTGTCAGTTACTATAAATTTCTTACGTGGTTTTTATTTTTTTCAGTATTTGACTATAATAGGGCTTAAGCTGTAATTGTGTAACGTATTTTTATAAACATTTGATGAATATCATCTAACAGATGGTTACAGTAAAAGATCTTTTACTGCATCTAATAAATTTCTTTTTAACATCCTGAAATCAAGAATAGCTTATTTTTTTAGTAAACTATTGCAGGAAAACTAGACAAATTTACCACGTTTTCTGAAAGAAACTTTCCGTTGTTCTGCATTGAAACTTCGTATCCAAACAACTTATTTCCTTTCTATCAAAAATAAAGTTAAGGCTACATTTTGTTTCTGATTTGCCACTGTATATCTTACTTTTCTTTTCAAGGAAGAAGTTATTTACTGAGTGATTTAGTCTCACTGTTTTACTTTTTTCATCGAATAATTTAGTTTTCTTTCTAAGAATATATATTTAGGAGTTTTTACGCTGTTTGTCTTCTCCAAATACGTAAATTTTATTTTTGATTTTTCCTTGCTTTAGTTATATTTACATTCACAATGAATAAATTGGTTTTCTTTATAGTAGTATATATTTCTTATAGCGTGATTTATTTTTTCATGCTGTTTTACTTTCTTACTACACAGTTTAGATTTTTCAATGGCATGTAGATATTTCTTAGATCAAGATAAAGTTTTTTTCAGTATTTTTACTTTTCACTACGTAATTCAGGATTCTTTCAACTTCTTAGACTTTGCTGCAGTGTTGTCCAAATTAACACGCATTTTTAAGGACCAAGATATTTTTAATATACAAGTCAGTTATGTTTAATTTTTTAGTACGTAAATTAGTTTTTTTTCAAAAGACAGATATATTATGTGATTTATTTTGATTGTGTCTTATTACACAGCGTCTTATACAATAAAAGAACTCTTTATTATTTTATATAAGTCTAACTGCAATGTTTTCAGATGACAAATATCATCTCTGGGTATATTTTCTTCATTTCTGTTAGTTACGGTACATTTCTTTGTGGTTATTTAGTATTTTCAGTGTTTGACTATTAAAAGGCTTAAGTTTCAATTGTGTAACATATTTCAATAAACATTTTATGAATATCATCTTACTGGTGGTTACAGTAAAAGATCATTTACTGCAGCATATAAATTTAATTCTTTTTAACATCCTGAAATCAAGAATACCTTATTTTTTTAGTAAACTATTGCAGGAAAACTAGACAAATTTACTACGTTTCTTGAAAGAAACTTTGCTTTGTTCCTCATTGAAACTTCATATTCAAACAATTTCACAACTATCCTTTCTATCAGAAATAATGTTAAGGCTACACTTTGTTTCTGATTTCCCATTGTATATCTTACTTTTTTTTCCACGGCAGAGGTTATTTAATATAGGTAATACAGGTTATTTAATAAGAGGTAATGCCGCATAAAGAAGCTTAGCTAAAGAGCTAAGTGGCCGAATGGTCAAAGCACGCAATCCAGACCCGAAGATTGTGGGTTCGATCCTTGCCGTGGCTGTTTATCCATAGTACGGATTTTTAATTTAAAAATGTTATTTATTGTTTCCTTATGTTTCCTTATGTTCTTGAACTTTCTAGATCTTTCTTTAATATGTAAATTATTTATTTCTCGAATATTCTGTTCGGGTATAAAAGCTGATACCCACTAGTTGTAGGCAACTTCCCGGTCTTGTAAAGTTGCGAGTTGCTACTTAGCTTCAATAAATTCTTCTGTTACGTTAAACGGTGTGTTTATTCGAATCATCGTGACAAATTTGGTGGAGGCGCCGGGTACCGATTTCGCCATTGTGGATAATTCTGACAGTGTTCGCAGAAGTCTCCGTTTAAGAGGATTACCTCCGGAATTTGGCCTTTACAACCCAGAAAAAAGAAAGAAGCAGATAATGCCCGAAGATACAAAGCCTGTCGTGGTAACTCCTACCTACCCGCAACTAAGAAACCCTTCAACCTTCCGTGGGGAACCTGGAGATGACCCTCGGAAATGGCTTGCAGAATACGATCGAGTGGCAAAGTTCAACAAATGGGATGAAATGATGTGTCTCGCAAACGTCTATTTTTTCCTAGACGGTACGGCCAAACAGTGGTACATGAATAATGAAGATACCTTGGACTCCTGGGACGCATTCAAGATGGGTTTGAATGAACTTTTGGGCGATCGCCTCAAGTACACAAGAAAGGCCGAAGAACAACTAAAATGTAGAGCTCAAAGGGCAGGAGAGAGTACTCAGTCCTACATTCAGAGTGTATTAGGGCTTTGTCAAGAAATCAATCCTTCAATGTCCGACGACGAGAAAGTATCTCACTTAATGAAAGGAGTTGCTGAAGACATGTACCAAGTGCTCTTGATGAAAGAAGTGAAGACTACAGCTGACTTCATCAAGTGGTGCAACTACATTGAAGAAATGAGACAAAAAAGAATTGGCCGAAGATTTGAGAGACTACCAAACGTCGTACCAGTTGCAGCCGTGGAGGACGAATCAGATTTAGTGTCTCTTATCCGCAGGATTGTACGAGAAGAGGTCAATAGAATAGTTAATCAAGCCGACGAGTTTCCGGACCCCTATTCCCAGCCGCTACAGACCGTCATCCAAGACGAAGTAGAAAGAGCTTTAGCGCCAGTTGTCGCAAAGTCTGCAGACACCCAACGACGTCCCACGTATGCAGCCGCTGTGACGAGAAAACCCAGAAGTCCTGTCCAGAGATCAGCACCGCAGCCCAGGAAAACGGACCTATGGAGAACGACTGACAACAGGCCAGTGTGTTTCCACTGTGGACGCCCTGGACATGTCGTACGCTACTGCCGTGAGAGGAAAGCTATATTTGACGAGTATCGAGCCCGCCGACAGAACTTCGATGACGCTGACGCTGAGTTTCGCCGACCAAGCCCCGAACGCCGTTCTTTTGCTAGTCCTACTAGAGGCCGATCACCAACCCGTCGTTCCCGATCGCCGTCGCCATATCGTCGATCAGGTCAATCTCCAAGCCGCCGAAACGAGGAAAACTAAGTAGAGCGACCTTTCGAGGAGGTGAGGCCGCATGTAATGAAAATCCTCCATCGGCCGCAAGGATGACGGGTAACCACCTCGATGTTCTAGTAAATAATCAGCCGATCCGTGCTCTAGTAGATTCTGGAGCCTCGTTTTCTGTCGTCTCCGATAAGTTTCGTCGATCCTTAAAGAAAGTTATGTTTGCTGACGCCAAGAACACTATGCTGAAAGTCGCTAATGGCAATTTTGTTAGGCCACTGGGAAAGTGTGTTCTGCGTGTCGTTATAAATAGACGAGAGCTGCCTGTTGAATTCATAGTCCTACAGCATTGTAGTCACGACGTAATCCTCGGCTGGGACTTTTTGGAAGCTTCTCAAGCTGTGATAGACTGTGGCAGAAGTGAACTGTTGTTAGAAGATACTGGCCAAGAAACCAAAGCACTAGACGCTTGGAAGGTGTATGCCACAAAGGACTACAAACTTAAACCACGTTCAGTGACAAGAATAGCAGTATCAGGATTAGATGTCGGAAGAAACATAAGCGTAATCGTGGACGGCAATAGACACTTGCTACTTGAAAGAAACCTTGCTATACCATCTATGGTATCCTTATACCATAATGGACGAAGTGAAATTCGGGTTGCCAACACGCAAGCCAAAGATCAAGTGATTCCTAAAGGAATGTACGTAGGCGAAGCTGAGCTATTGGATGAAGGACATATATGCGAGATTGCGGAAACAACAAAAAGTACAAGTACTCTGCAGGAGCCGACGAATTCCAATACAGATTATGCATTGATGATATCCCCTGAGTTGAGCAGTGAAAGAAGACGTAAATTAGTCGAGCTCTTACAAACCTTTTCGGAAATTTTTACAAAAGCCAACAAGTCGACAGCCGCAAAGACAATTGTGAAACACAGGATCAATACGGGTGACCATACTCCAATCTACCAAAGGGCTTACCGAGTTTCACCTACTGAAAGACGCATAATTCGCGAAGAAGTTCAGAAAATGCTTGACCAAGGTATTGTCCAGCCATCTGAGAGTCCGTGGTCATCTCCCGTCGTACTCATCAGGAAAAAAGATGGAAGCTGGCGCTTTTGCGTGGACTATCGCAAACTGAATAGAATCACGAAGAAAGATGTTTATCCTCTGCCCCGTATTGACGATACTCTAGACTGTTTAAAAGGCGCAAAGTTCTTTTCTTCCATGGATCTCCGATCTGGTTACTGGCAGATAGAAGTGGACGAAGCAGATCGTGAAAAGACGGCATTTATTACTCCAGAAGGTTTATACGAATTTAAAATCATGCCGTTTGGACTTTGCAATGCACCGGCGACTTTTGAAAGAATGATGGACAATTTGCTACGCCATCTTAAATGGACTATGTGCCTATGTTACCTGGACGACATAGTAGTTTTCTCCGATAATTATGAAGACCACCTTATCCGGTTAAGGACAGTTCTGAAATGCATTCAAGAAGCTGGACTCATACTTAACCCTAAGAAGTGCCTTTTTGCTGCTCAAGAAGTAAAAATACTAGGCCATCTCGTATCCAGTAGCGGTGTCCGTCCAGATCCTGACAAAGTGAAAGCCGTGACCAATTTCCCTACTCCGCAGAACTTACATGACGTACGAAGCTTTCTTGGACTTTGCTCCTACTTTAGAAGGTTCATTAAGGGCTTTTGCTATCTCGCCGAGCCCCTGAAAGTGCTTTCGAAAGGCGAAGCGAAATTTCATTGGGGTTCTAAAGAGGTAAAGTCTTTTGACAACCCGAAGAAGGCGCTTACATCTGATCCAGTATTGAGCATATTCGACGAAAGATGCCCTACAGAAATTCATACAGACGCCAGCGGATATGGTATTGGAGCAGTTCTGGTTCAAATTCAGAATGGAGTCGAAAAGGTCATAGCGTACGCTTCTAGGACCCTGACAAAGGCCGAAAAAAATTATTCTACTACAGAACGGGAATGCCTTGCCGTCGTATGGGCTATCAATAAATTCCGGCCATACCTGTTTGGAAGACATTTTACGGTTGTGACAGATCACCATTCATTGTGTTGGCTTATGAATCTCAAGGATCCCTCAGGCAGACTGGCAAGGTGGGCTCTTCGACTCCAAGAACATAATTTTTCAATAAAATACAAATCCGGTAGGAAGCATAACGATGCCGACGCTCTCTCGAGGAATCCAGTAGACGAAGAGACTGAGACGCGAGATCAATTTTTAGCTGTAACCACGAGTATAGACCTCGCTGTCGAGCAGAAGAAAGATCCAGACATAGCAAAAATGATCCTTCCGAAGATCGGCTCATCCACCGAAAATAAATTTGAGTTAATTGACGGAGTCCTGTGCAGAAAGAATTTTGATCCAGATGGAAAGACATGGTTGCCCGTCATTCCCAAACATCTGAGAGCAGACATACTGAAGCATTTTCACGACGCACCTACCGCAGGGCATCTTGGCTTTGCGAAAACGTACGACAGGATCCGTAAAAGATTTTATTGGCCGGGGATGTACCGAAATGTTGTTAGATATGTCATGCACTGCCGAGAATGCCAAAGGAAAAAATCAGTTCCTCAAGTACCACCTGGACGCTTGGTTTCTATCCCTCCTGCTGTCGCACCTTTTCATCGAATTGGGATAGATCTGCTTGGGAGATTTCCTAAATCTGCCCATGGTAATAAATGGATCGCAGTTTGCACCGATTATTGTACACGCTATGCAATAACTAAAGCTTTACCAACTGCTGAAGCCGAAGAAGTAGCCAAGTTCCTGCTCGAAGAGATTCTTCTAAAACATGGAGCTCCTCGAGTCATTATTACAGATCGTGGTGCTGTTTTTCAATCCAGACTTGTTTCCGCTCTCGTCGAATTGTGTAATATCGATCACCGCATGACGACGGCCTATCATCCCCAGACAAATGGTTTGACGGAGCGCCTTAACAAAACTGTAGCCGATATGCTGTCCATGTATGTTAACACCGAACAGAAAAACTGGGACGAAATTCTACCATTTGTGACGTTCGCCTACAACACTGCTAAGCAGGAGACAACAGGATTCACCCCGTTCTACCTAGTTCATGGACGGGAAGCCGAAACGACTCTGGACACGATGTTTCCATTCTGCCCTGATGATGCAACTAACGATTACATAGCCAAGACCATTTCCAGAGCAGAAGAGTCGAGACAGTTAGCTAGAACTCATACTCTGAGAGCGCAAGATAAAGACCGTCGACGTTATGACTCGAAGCACCGAATGGTGTTTTATAGTCCTGGAGACCTCGTATGGGTTTATACCCCGGTCCGAAAGGTCGGTCTTTCAGAGAAGCTCTTAAGGAGGTATTTTGGTCCCTATCAAGTGTTGCGCCGTTTATCCGACGTTACCTATGAAGTGCAAGATTTCGATCCTGCCTCCCGAAAAAGAAAATCAAAAGACGTTGTCCATGTTTTACGTATGAAGCCATACCATGATCCGACGAAGCAGACCGAAAGTGAAGATGGACGAAATCCAGGTGTCGTTCTTCCGGAAGAGAAGTCCAAGGAAATTTACAAGGGACCTTTGACACGCTCCAGATCTAAATAGCAGCGAGACGCTGTCTTTTTGAGAAAGGGGCAATGCCGCATAAAGAAGCTTAGCTAAAGAGCTAAGTGGCCGAATGGTCAAAGCACGCGATCCAGACCCGAAGATTGTGGGTTCGATCCTTGCCGTGGCTGTTTATCCATAGTACGGATTTTTAATTTAAAAATGTTATTTATTGTTTCCTTATGTTTCCTTATGTTCTTGAACTTTCTAGATCTTTCTTTAATATGTAAATTATTTATTTCTCGAATATTCTGTTCGGGTATAAAAGCTGATACCCACTAGTTGTAGGCAACTTCCCGGTCTTGTAAAGTTGCGAGTTGCTACTTAGCTTCAATAAATTCTTCTGTTACGTTAAACGGTGTGTTTATTCGAATCATCGTGACAATATCATCTCCGGGTATATTTTCTTCATTTCTGTTAGTTACGGTACATTTCTTTGTGGTTATTTAGTATTTTCAGTGTTTGACTATTAAAAGGCTTAAGTTTCAATTGTGTAACATATTTCAATAAACATTTTATGAATATCATCTTACTGGTGGTTACAGTAAAAGATCATTTACTGCAGCATATAAATTTAATTCTTTTTAACATCCTGAAATCAAGAATACCTTATTTTTTTAGTAAACTATTGCAGGAAAACTAGACAAATTTACTACGTTTCTTGAAAGAAACTTTGCTTTGTTCCTCATTGAAACTTCATATTCAAACAATTTCACAACTATCCTTTCTATCAGAAATAATGTTAAGGCTACACTTTGTTTCTGATTTCCCATTGTATATCTTACTTTTTTTTCCACAGCAGAGGTTATTTACTATGTGATTTAGCCTCACTGTTTTACTTTTTTCAACGAATAACTTAGGTTTCTATGTAAGAATATATATTTTGGAGTTTTTACGCTGTTTGTCTTCTCCAAATGCGTAAATTTTATTTTCAATTTTTCACTTCTTTCGTTATATTTACTTTCACAGTGAATAAATTCGTTTTGCTTTCAGTGGTATATTATCATACAGAGTGATTTATTTTTTCCCTGCTATTTGACTTTCTTATAATACTTTAGATTTTTCAGTGGCATGTAGGTATTTCCTAAATCAAGATAAAAGTTTTTATTCAGTTTTTTATTTATCACTACGTAATTCAGGTTTCTTCCAACTTCTTAGATTTGTCTTCTGTGTTGTCAAAATTAACACATAA
The DNA here is from genome assembly GCA_032207245.1 of Pardosa pseudoannulata. NCBI lineage: Eukaryota > Metazoa > Arthropoda > Arachnida > Araneae > Lycosidae > Pardosa > Pardosa pseudoannulata. Next base: position 68,748,908 of record CM063507.1, on the reverse strand, counting down.
TTTAGGATTGTTTAGGGACAAAGATAATTTTAGTATACAATTCAGTTATTTTTAATTTTTTAGTACGTAAATTATGTCTTTCTTATAATACTTTAGATTTTTCAGTGGCATGTAGGTATTTCCTAAATCAAGATAAAAGATTTTATTCAGTTTTTTATTTATCACTACGTAATTCAGGTTTCTTCCAACTTCTTAGATTTGTCTTCTGTGTTGTCCAAATTAACACATAATTTAGGATTGTTTAGGGACAAAGATAATTTTAGTATACAATTCAGTTATTTTTAATTTTTTAGTACGTAAATTAGGTCTTTTTTTTTGAAAAGACAGATATATTATGTCATTTATTTTGTTTGTATCTTCTTAGACAGCGTCTTATACAATTAAAGCACTCTTTATTATAAATCAAACTGCAAAGTTTTCAGATGAAAAATATCACTTCCTGCTAAATAGTCTTTTTTTCTCTCAGTTACGATAAATTTCTTACTTTGTATTTAGGTTTTTCAGTTTTTGACTATCATAGGGCTTAAGGTTTAATTGTGTAACATATTTTTATAAACATTTGATGAATATCATCTTACTGGTGGTTGCAGTAAAAGATCATTTACTGCAGCTAATAAACTTATTCTTTTTAACATCCTGAAATCAAGAATAGCTTATTGTTTAAGTAAATTATTGCAGGAAAACTAGACAAATTTACCACGTTTTCTGAAAGAAACTTTCCGTTGTTTCGCATTCAAACTTTATCCAAACAACTTATTTCCTTTCTATTTGAAATAAAGTTAAGGCTATATTTTCCTACTGTATATCTTACTTTTTTTTTCAAGGAAGAGGTTATTTACTGTGTGATTTAGTCTAACTGTTTTATTTTTTGCAACGAATAACTTAGGTTTCTATGTAAGAATATATATTTAGGAGTTTTTACGCTATTTGTCTTCTCCAAATGTGTAAATTTTATTTTCAAATTTTCACTGCTTTTCTTATATTTACTTTCACAGTGAATAAATTCCTTTTCTTTCCAGTGGTATATATTTCTTACAGCTTGATTTATTTTTTTTCATGCTGTTTGACTTTCTTACTATACAGTTTAGATTTTTCAGTGGCATGTAGATATTTCTTAATACATGATAGTTTTCATTCAGTTTTTTATTTATCACTACTTAATTTTGGTTTCTTCACACTCGTACATTTGGCTGCTATGATGTCCAAATTAATACATAACTTAGGGGATTTTTAGAGGGCAAAGGCATATTTAGTATGCAATTCAGTTATGTTTAATTTTTTAGTACGTAAATTAGGTTTTTTACAAGAGACAGATATGTTATGTGATTTATTTTGTTTGTTTCTTCCTAGAGAAAGTCGTATACAATTCAAGCTCGATTTATTACTTTATGATATAAGTCTAACTGCAAAGCTTTCAAATAACAAATATCACTTTCTGCTATTTAGTTTTCTTTTCTGTTAGATACGATATATTTCATATGTGTTTATTTAAGCTGTTCAGTGTTTGTCGATCAAAAGATTGTGTAACTTTCTTTTTATATACATTGGATGGATACGATCTTACTGGTGATTAGAACAAAAGATCATTTACTGCAACTAATAGCTTGATTCTTTTTAACATCCTGAAATCAAGAATAACATTATTTAATAAACTATTGCAGGAAAGCTAGACAAGTATAACACGTTTCCTGAAAGAAACTTTGCGTTGTTCCTCATTGAAAGTTCATATACAAACAACTTCACAACTATCCTTTCTATGAGAAATAATGTTAATGCTACATTTTGTTTCTGATTTACCACTGTATATCTTACTTTTCTTTACACGGCAGAAGTTATTTACTATGTGATTTAGCCTCACTATTTTACTTTTTTCAATGAATAACTTAGGTTTCTACGTAAGAATATATATTTTGGAGTTTTTACGCTTTTTTGTCTTCTCCAAATGCGTAAATTTTATTTTCGAGTTTTTACTGCTTTAGTTATATTTACTTTCACAGTGAATAAATTGGTTTCCGGTGGTATATATATTTTTTACAGCGGGATTTATTTTTTTCATGCTGTTTGACTTTGTTGCTATACAGTTTAGATTTTTCAGTGGCATGTAGATATTCTTAAATCACGATAAAGTTTTTATTCAGTTTTTTGTTTATCCGTACGTAATTCAGTTTTCTTTCAACTTCTGAGACTTTGCTGCTGTGTTGTCTAAATTAACATATAACTTAGGAATTTTTTATGGTCAAATATATTTTTGTATGCAATTCAGTTATGCTTAGTTTTTTTAGTACGTAAATTACATTTTTTTCAAGAGACAGATATGTTATGTGATTTATTTTGTTTGTTTTTTAATACACAACGTCTTATAAAATTCAAGCGTTATTTACTGTTTAAAAATCCATTTAGATTTAAAATTAACTTTTTATCTATCCTTCCGAAAATGATATTATATATATGTATATTTATATATTATATATATATTTGTTTATTTGCCTATTTATATATTTGAATATAAAATACGAAAAGTTGGTTAAAAATGAAATAATTTTCGATCTATTGAGATTTAACTGAATAACTAAATTGACGCGCAAAACGCCTGCTCCCGGTACAATTCCGCTGAGAAATGTACCCGCACACAATGTGTTAAGTGAAAAAAAAACCAGATGGTCAAGAAAATTTGAGTTATGTAATGGTAATGTAGCAAATGTATAGTAGAAAATATTTTTTACTTCTTTTCAGGTACCAATTACTTATTATGTATTACTCATTCAAGCAGAGACAACCTATAGAAAAAATCAAAAAATAGTAAAAAAATAAATTGGACTTGAATTGAAAGAAAATTGAGTTAGAAAAGAAAATGAATTAAATCGAATTTAATTTGTTGTATCTCTAGTTTCTATGGTTCTATTTTTCTTCCATCAATGTTCTTTCAGGATTTTTTTTTGTTTGCATTCACTTCCGTTTGCCCTTTTTATTCTTTGAGTATTTTTATGTAGAAAAAAGGACCTGTCTTCTCTTTCTGGAGAGAGAAAAAACTTAAAGAATCCTAGAAATTTGCATAAATTTTTAAATGGTCTCGAGCAATATCTAGTAATTTCTTTTGAATTGGAATTTCATTGCATTGTATTTTCTTGCAGTTTCTTTTTGCTGAATTTTCTGTACTCTTGGAAATGAAATATAAATTTTTTTTTGTAGCAGAATAATCCAATCAAACATTTCTTTAAATAAAAACATTTGTTTAAATAATTAATTCAGAGATCTGTTATATCATTTGGGTACTAAAGCAAATTTAAAGTTATTTAATTATTGTTATATTGAACTAAAACACTAATTTACTGAGAAAATTATTAATTTTATCGAGAAAATTATTAATTTTACTGATAAAATTATTAATTTTCTGAGAAATTTATTAATTTTATTGAGAAATTGATTAATTTTACTGAGAAAATTATTAATTTAAGGAGAATTTTATTGATTTTACTAAGACAATTATTAATTATACTGAGAAATTTACTAATTTTACTCAGAAAATTATTAATTTTACTGAGAAAAGTATTAATTTTGCTGAAAAATTTATGAAACTTAGAGGGGACAGAGGATGTTACAAAGCATTTTAGAAAATTATTCTAATAAAGTTCTAAAACTCTATACACATATACATTATGCAATGTAAATTTTTTTTGAGCAGAGTAATCAAATCCAATATTTGTTTACATATTAAATCAGAGATCTTTTATATCATTTTGTTATTAAAGCTTATTTAAAGTTATTTTATTACTGTTAAATTGAAGTAAATTATTATTTTACTGAAACAATTATTAATTTTACTGAAAAATTTATTAATTTTACTGAGAAAATTATTAGTTTTACTGAAAATTTATTCATTTTCTGAGAAATTTACTAATTTTACTGAGAAATTTATTATTTTTGTTGAGAAAATTGTTAATTTTACTGAGAATTTTTTAAATTTTACTGAGAAAATTATTAATTTTACTGATAAAATTATTAATTTTCTGAGAAATTTATTAATTTTATTGAGAAATTGATTATTTTTGTTGAGAAAGGTATTAATTTTACTGAGAAAATTATTAGTTTTACTGAAAATTGTATGAAACTTAGGGGAGACAGAGGACGTTACAAAGCATTTTAGAAAACTATTCTAATAAAGTTCTAATAAAGTTCTGAAACACTATACACATAAACAGTAAATTATAATCAAATTAATACAACCTATAAATTTTAAAAATTCGACAGGTATTATTTTATAAATATAGTTTTTTCACATATTTTGTGAATTTTAAATGTTCCTTGGGCATTAAGTTTTATACTATTTTTTTATATTTTTAATATTCCCATTTGAAAATATTTTTGATAATTTTTGAGTATTATTTTGTCAATAGATTGATAGTTAATAAATAAGAAATATTTTTATGTTTGTCCTTTATACTTTTCTAATTGTAAATTGAGTTTAATAATCCAGCTGTAATTGAAATTTAAAACAGATACCTAGATTTGTTTTTACGTATTACAAATCTTTAGTAAATATTTTATAGGAATTATGGAAAAATTATGTAGCAAGGAGCATAAATATAGTTTACATGAAACTATAAAGAATGCAGTTAGCGAAATTTCCGAAAATATGTTACATATATTTCATCTAAGAGCACTAATGTATTATGCTATGTCGAAAAAACAGTTGAATTTTGTCAGTCAAACAGGCCTTAGTTAAAAATACATTTTCCTCTATATTCCCATATGTACATTTCTATAATTAAAATGAAAATTTATGGTATCAGTAAATGATATTTAAATAAACTGATTTTTTTATAGTCTGGGAAATTTAAAGCAATGCTGTGAGCAAATGTGTAGTAGAAAACATTTTTTCCTTCTTTTCAGGGACCAATTATTCATTATATATTACTCATTCAAACAGAGACAATGTATAGAAAAAAGTAGAAAACAGTTAAAAAATAAATTGGACTTGAATTGAAAGAAAACTGAGTTATAAAAGAAAATGAATTAAATCGAATTTAATTTGTTGTATTTCTCGTTTCTATGGTTCTATTTTTCTTCCATCAATGTTCTTTCAGGCCTTTTTTTTTGTTTGTATTCACTTCCATTTTCTCTTTTTATTCTTTGAGTATTTTTACGTATAAAAAAATGTGCCTGTCTTCTCTTTCTGGAGAGAGAAAAAGACTTAAAGAATCCTAGATATTTGCATAAATTTTTTAAGTGGTCTTGAACAATATCTAGTAATTTCTTTTGAATTGGAATTTCATTGCATTGTATTTTCCTTTAGTTTCTTTTTACTGGAATTTTCTGTACTCTTGGAAATGCAATGTAAATTTTTTATAGCAGAATAATCAAATCAAACATTTGATTAAATATTTAAATCAGAGATCTGTTATATCATTTGGGTACAAAAGCAAATTTAAAGGTATTTAATTACTGTTAAATTGAATTAAAGCATTATTTTACAGAGAAAATTATTCATTTTACAAAGAAAATTATTAATTTTACTGAGAAATGTATTAATTGTACTGAGAAATTTATTATTTTTGCTGAGAAAATTATTAATTTTACTAATAAATTTATTAGTTTTACTGAGAAAATTATTAATTTTACTGAGAAAACTATTAATTGTACTGAAAAATTTATTGATTTTACTGAGAAATTTATTAATTTTATTGAGGAATCAATTATTTTTGTTGAGAAATTTATTACTTTTACTAAGAAATGTATTAACTTTACTGAGCAATTTATTATTTTTACTGAGAAATTTATTAATTTTACTGAGAAAATCATTAATTTTACTGAGAAATTTATTAATTTTGTTGAGAAAATTATTAATTTTACTGAAAAATTTATTAATTTTCCTGACAAATTTATTAATTTTACTGACAAATTTATTAATTTTTCTGAGAAATTTATTAGTTTTACCCAGAAAATTATACATTTTACTTATAAATTTTTACTTTTCTGAGAAACTTAAAATTTTACTGAGAAATTTATTAATTTTACTGAGAAAATTTTTAATTTTGCTGAAAAATTTATGAAACTTAGGGGGGGGGGAAGGGGACGTTACAAAGCATTTTAGAAAAGTATTCTAATAAAGTTCTAATAAAGTTCTAAAACTCTATAACACATATACAATAAATCATATTTAAATTAATACAACCTATAAGTCTTACTGTTTGCTTTTATAAATTCTGTTTTTTGATACATTTTTTAAATTTCTAAATGTTCTGTGCACGTTAGCTTTCACGCTATTTTTTATATTTTTAGTATTCGCATTTGAAAATATTTTTGATAATTTTTGAGTATTCTTTCATCAATAGATTGAATAGTTAATAGATAAGAAATATTTTTATGTTTGTTTTTTGTAATTTTCTAATTGTAAATTGAATTTAATAATCGTACTGTAACTGAAATTTAAAACAGTTACCTAGAATTGTTTTTACGGGTTACAAATCATAAGTAAACATTTGAATCGTGGAAAAATTAAGTAGCAAGGAGCATAAATATAGTTTACGTCAAATTATAAAGAATGTAGTTAGCGAAATTTCCGAAAAAATATATTAGACAATTTTCATTTAAGAGCACTAATGTATTATGCTAGGTCGAAAAAACGTTAGAATTTTGCCAGTCAAACAGGCCTTAGCTTAAAAAAATATCCTCGATATTCTCATATGTACATTTCTATAATTAAAATGAAAATTTATAGTATCAGTACATGATATTTAAATAAACTGATTTTTTTATATTTTGGGAAATTTAAAGCAATGCTGTGAGCAATTGTATAGTAGAAAACATTTTTTACTTTTTTTTCAGGGACCAATTACTCATTATGTATTACTCATTCAGACAGAGACAATCTATAGAAAAAAGTAAAAAAACAGTTAAAAAATAAATTGGACTTGAAAGAAAAGTGAGTTGTAAAAGAAAATGAATTAAATCGAATTTAATTTGTTGTATTTCTCGTTTCTATGGTTCTATTTTTCTTCCATCAATGTTCTTTCAGGCTTTTTTTTTGTTTGTATTCACTTCCGTTTTCCCTTTTTATTCTTTGAGTATTTTTATGTATAAAAAAGGGCCTGTCTTCTCGTTCTGGAGAGAGAAAAAAATTAAAGAATCCTAGAAATTTGCATAAATTTTTAAATGGTCTTGAACAATATCTAGTAATTTCTTTTGAATTGGAATTTCATTGCATTGTATTTTCTTGCAGTTTCTTTTTGCTGAACTTTCTGTACTCTTAGAAATGCAATGTAAATTTTTTTGGAGCAGAATAATCAAATCAAACATTTGTTTAAATATTTAAATCAGATATCTGTTATATCATTTGGGTACTAAAGCAAATTTAAAGTTATTTAATTACTGTTAAATTGAATTAAAATATTATTTTACTGAGAAAACTATTAATTTTACTGAAAAAATTATTAATTTTACTAAGAAATTTAATAATTTTACTGAGAAATTTATCAATTTTATTGAGGAATCAATTATTTTTGTTGAGAAATTTATTAATTTTACTGAGAAATTTATTAACTTTACTGAGAAGTTTATTAATGTTACTGAGAAATGTATTAATTTTACTGAGAAATTTATTAATTTTACTGCGAAATTTTTTAATTTCATTGAGAAATTTATTAATTTTACTGAAGAATTTATTATTTTTATTGAGAAATTATTATTTTTGTTGAGAAATTTATTAATTTTACTAAGAAAATTTTTAATTTTGCTGAGAAATTTATTAATTTTACTGAGAAATTAATTATTTTTGTTGAGAAATTTATTAATTTTACTAAGAAAATTTTTAATTTTGCTGAGAAATTTATTAATTTTACTGAAAATTATATGAAACTTACGCTGACAGAAGAAGTTACAGAGCATGTTAGAAAACTATTGCCTTAAAATTATAAAACTCTATACACGTATACATTAAAGTATAATAAATTTATAGAAACTTATAAGTTTTGAAAATCAGACGAATGTTTTTTTTGTAAATTCAGTTTTTTTTTACATATTTTGTTAATTTTAAAATGTTCTTTACACTTTAATTTTTACACTATTCTTTTATGTTTTTAATATTATCATTTGAAAAAGTTTTTAAAATTTTTGAATATTCTTTTATCGATGGATAGAATAGTTAATATATCGGAAATATTTTTGTGTTTATATGAAAAAAAGGGAGAAAGTTCTGAAAAAAAAGGACTTTTCTATTTTAAACTGAATTTAAAATTTTTTATAAAGAACAACAAATGATTGGAGCAGATAAAAAAAAGGGCAGTTTAACCGAGATGAAAAGGTGAAAAGAAAATTGGGAAAGCAGTCAAAGTTGAGATTCAAGAGTTGCTAGACATCGGAATCCCGTGTCCTCATGTCGGCATCGACGTCCTGTACGCCCGCATGTCCGCACCGACATTGAGCCGGTTGATAGCCCCAACCTTCTCCGATGTATTTAAAAGTAAACTTAATAATATTCTTACTTATTACCTTGGGTCTCGATTTTTTAAATATTCCTTAAGATCTAATTTACTATTTCTATCTTTTGTTTTTGTATTATTATTACTACTTTATATTACGAGCATATTCGAATACAATTTTGTATAAAAATAGAATAGCCAGTATATAGGAAATAATTTTACGTTAGTACATAGAATTTTTTAAAAAAATTTGGGATTCAGAAACTTAAATTGTGTTTTATAATCCAAATAAAATTAGGGTTATGAAACATTGTACTCATAAGTTGAGGTATAAGCAAATTAATCATACCGAAATTACTTTTTTTTATTTTATCAATTATTAACATTTTTGTATAATTCCTTTCTTATATAAAAAATTACTTTAAATTCCATTTTTTATATTTCCAGATTAATATGTAGTAGTTATATTTGTTAAACGTTTTGTAGAAGTCTATAAAAAATGAAGTCACAAAGAGCATTTTTAAAATTAATAAAACTTTTATAAAAAAGAAATTATACTAAAATATCAATCAATTTAAAGTAAAAAATTAGTATGAATAATTTACTTATGTTTCAACTTATATGTACACTGAAACAGTGTGAAGTTATAACTTTTTAAAACACTTCATAACGTTCCCAATTCCTTGAATAATTGAGTAATTTTTAAATAATAATTCGTCAATTTATGGAATGTAATTGGTGTTTGATTTTTAAGAAATCTAATTATGTATATTTGTACCGATGTCCTTTCCCATGATGGTCAGCACGTGCATACACAGCTATGGAAGAAATTTCCAAGATAAATTTAGGTGCAGCTGTTGACTTCGAATTTTAGCGGGGACCATTGCGGAGCAGTTATAGATCACGGAGTGGCCCAAGTGTAACGGTCAAGCCCAGGCAGGGATGTGGCCGTGAGATGTGGGGGGCAAGGGCTAAGCAATGTGATCTTTCACAAAAGGGGCTATTTTAATGAGCCCACCTGTACACCCAAAGGGGATGCAGATGTAGGAAAATTTCACCAACAAATGATTGGAATAGTTAAAAAAAGGGGCGTTGAGCCGAGGTGAAAAGATGGAAAAGAAAGTTGGGAAAGCAGTCGAAGTCGGGATTCAAGAGTGGCTGTACATCAAAATCCCGTGTCTGCACGCCCGTATCGACGTCCTGTAATTACTGGAGGTATACTTAATAATAATTATACTTATTACCTTGGGTTACGGAATCTTTTGATTAAGGAAAAACGTATAAAAACAAAAAGAAAATTGTAATGAATTGTTGAACATTGATAAATGTCGAGTAATGAATGCTATATATTTTAATTCAGAAATAATTTCTGTAAATAATTAGTGCACATAATAAATGTTTTAGTTCAAATATAAGGTATTATATTTTTACTGTGTTTCCCTTTAGAGAACAAACACTGTTATTGGTATTGTAAGTAAATTACAGCAATATTAATTATTGAAAAACTTTTCCTTACCATTTTTAAGAAAGTTTACAAAATTTATCTATGATAAAAAGATTTTTTATCGGTTTAGAGTTGAAATTCTCGGCTATTTGTCACTACAACTTATTTTATTGGTGAAATAACATATAAAAAAACCCCCTGGAATGTAAATCTATATAAATAAATATCTACTTTTATTTACTCTGTAGGAAACAGCGTTTGTTACTAAAACTTTGTTATTCTATCGATAGAAGACAGTTTTTTCATCATCGATAGGTAGGCAATAAAAAGAAATTCTAAATAAAGAAGGAAATATCCCCAAATAGGGAAAAAGTAGCGAGAGATTCCCTTACCTTTTATTAGCTTTCTTGAAGTAGTAAAATGGAATTGTTTGAGAACACTCCTCAGGAACGTTCTTAAAGTAGATTACTTAGAATAATATCATTTATGATGTCTCCTGCAAGGAACCATTTGGTGAAGAAATGGTCGAAAAATTCCATTGAGAATATTTCCCCCCTTTCGAATATATATATTTTTTCTTTTTTCCAGCTCGGGGCTTTATTCTTGAGAGGCGATGACATAAAAGAGCTTTTTTTTCCCTGTTCGAAAAATGGAACCTTCATAGCGCCGACTTGCTTCTGGCCTAATGTCCATCGCATATTTCCCCTCTCTCGCTAATGCAATTTCTTGTAATACATAAAAATATACCGAGCTGAAATTTCTATTTTTTTTTGTCGGTGCGAAATATGAAGACATATCTGCGATTACTCCGGTGAAGGATTTATGTTATTATCAAAGACATAATTGTAAATAGCTTTTAGAAGAGACGTCATTTTGTCGCGTTCTTTTATGTGGGTTGCGCAGGCCTCGTCATCTATTCCTTTGTTTCGCCGTATTGATTTTGTTGGACAGTTGTTGGAGTGTGTATTTGCAATCTCATTACGGTAAACCCCAACTTGAATCCCCTTGAGGTCTACTGATTTCCTCAGATCTAGCTCTGAGATAAGTTTTGAATATGGGTTGAGGTCTACTGATTTCCTCAGATCTAGCTCTGAGATGAATTTTGAATATGGGTTGAGGTCTACTGATTTCCTCAGATCTAGCTCTGAGATGAATTTTGAATATGGGTTGAGGTCTACTGATTTCCTCAGATCTATCTCTGAGATGAATTTTGAATATGGGTTGAGATCTGCTGATTTCCTTAGATCTAGCTCAGAGAAATTTTGAATATTGGTTGAGGTCTGCTGATTTCCTCAGATCTAGCTTTGAGATGAATTTTGAATATGGGTTGAGGTCTACTGATTTCCTCAGATCTAGCTCTGAGAGAAATTTTGAATATGGGTTGAGGTCTACTGATTTCCTCAGCATTTTGAATATGGGTTGAGGTCTACTGATTTCCTCAGATCTAGCTCTGAGATGAATTTTGAATATGGGTTGAGGTCTACTGATTTCCTCAGATCTAGCTCTGAGATGAATTTTAAATATGGGTTGAGATCTACTTATTTCCTCAGATCTAGCTCTGACATTAATTTTGAATATGGGTTGAGGTCTACTGATTTCCTCAGATCTAGCTCTGAGATGAATTTTGAATATGGGTTGAGGTCTACTGATTTCCTCAGATCTAGCTCTGAGTGAAATTTTGAATATGGGTTGAGGTCTACTGATTTCCTTAGATCTAGCTGTGAGAGAAATTTTGAATATGTGTTGAAATCTATTGATTTCCTCAGATCTAGCTCTGAGATGAATTTTGAATATGGGTTGAGGTCTACTGATTTCCTCAGATCTAGTTCTGAGAGAAATTTTGAATATGGGTTGAGGTATACTGATTTCCTCAGATCTAGTTCTGAGAGAAATTTTGAATATGGGTTGAGATCTACTGATTTCCTCAGATCTAGCTCTGAGATGAATTTTGAATATGGGTTGAGGTCTACTGATTTCCTCAGATCTAGCTCTGAGATGAATTTATGGGGTTGAGATCTACTGATTTCTCAGATCTAGCTCAATGAATTTTGAATATGGATTGAGGTCTACTTATTTCCTCAGATCTATCTCTGAGATGAATTTTGAATATGGGTTGAGGTCTACTTATTTCCTCAGATCTATCTCTGAGATGAATTTTGAATATGGGTTGAGGTCTACTGATTTCCTCAGATCTAGCTCTGAGAGAAATTTTGAATATGGGTTGAGGTCTACTGATTTCCTCAGATCTAGTTCTGAGAGAAATTTTGAATATGGGTTGAGGTCTACTGATTTCCTCAGATCTAGCTCTGAGAGAAATTTTGAATATGGGTTGAGGTCTACTGATTTCCTCAGATCTAGCTCTGAGATGAATTTTGAATATGGGTTGAGGTCTACTTATTTCCTCAGATCTAGTTCTGACATTAATTTTGAATATGGGTTGAGGTCTACTGATTTCCTCAGATCTAGCTCTGAGATGAATTTTGAATATGGGTTGAGGTCTACTGATTTCCTCAGATCTAGCTCTGAGAGAAATTTTGAATATGGGTTGAGGTCTACTGATTTCCTCAGATCTAGCTCTGAGAGAAATTTTGAATATGGGTTGAGGTCTACTGATTTCCAGATCTAGCCCTGAGAGAAATATTGAATATGGGTTGAGGTCTACTTATTTCCTCAGATCTAGCTCTGAGAGAAATTTTGAATATGGGTTGAGGTCTACTGATTTCCTCAGATCTAGTTCTGAGAGAAATATTGAATATTGGTTGAGGTCTACTGATTTCCTCAGATCTAGCTCTGAGATAAATTTTGAAAGTGGGTTGCGCATGACTCGTCATCCTTTGCTTTGTTTCGCCGTATTGATTTTGCTGCACGGTTGTTGGAGCGTGTATCTGCAATTTCATTACTGTACATCCCAACTTGAATTCCCTTGAGGTCTACTGATTTCCTCAGATCTAGCTCTGAGATAAATTTTGAAAGTGGGTTGCGCATGACTCGTCATCCTTTGCTTTGTTTCGCCGTATTGATTTTGCTGCACGGTTGTTGGAGCGTGTATCTGCAATTTCATTACGATACACTCCATTTTGAATCCCCTTGAAGTCTACTGATTTCTTCAGATAAAACTGTGAGATAAATTTTGAATATGGGTTGAGGTCTACTGATTTCCTAATATAAGGCACTCAGCAGACAGCTGTCATATTTATTAAAAGTATCCTTTATGTTAGGTACATGTATATATTTTTCATAGCATTCATGTAAATTAGTAAAACAATTGCGCAGATTATCAGTAAAAACACTAATTTATCTTTATTTTCAAACAGTAAAGACTTGAATGGTAAGCAGAATGTCTTCACAGTTTATTTTTTTTCAGGGTTATCATATCAAGTAATCTAGTAAATAATTTTTGGCTAGAGTAAAATATAAGGCACTCTCTAATTTTTTGCACGAGCAGGCGGATGTCATATATTTTAGAAGTCTCCTTTATGTTGCCATAAATGTATATATTCTTCATAGCATTAATGTAAATTAGTAAAACAATTATTACGCAGATTATCAGTAAAAACAACAATTCATCTTTATTTCCAAACAGTAAAGACTTGAAGGATAAGCAGAATGCCTTCTCAGTTTTTTTTCAGGGTTATCATATCAAGTAATCTAGTAAATAATTTTTGGCTGGAGTAAAATATAAAGCACTCTCTAATTTTTAGCACGAGCAGGTGGATATTGTATTATTTTTAGAAATCTCCTTTATGTTATCATAAATATATATTTTTTTCATAGCCTTAATGTAAATGAGTAAAACAATTATACAGATTGTCAGTAAAAACACCAATTTATCTTTATTTTCAAATAGTAAAGACTTGAAAGATAAGCAGAATGTCTTTCCAGTTCAGTTTTTCTTCAGGGTTATCATATCAAGAAATCTAGTAGATAATTTTGGCTAGAGTAAAATATAATTCACTTTCTAATTTTTTGCACGAGCAGGCGGATGTCATATTTTTTAGAAGTCTCCTTTATGTTGCCATAAATGTATATATTCTTCATAGCATTAATATAAATTAGTAAAACAATTATACAGATTGTCAGACAAAACCCCAATTTATCTTTATTTTCAAACAGTAAAGACTTGAAGGGCAAGCAGAATGCCTTCACAGTTTATTTTGTTTTAGGGTTATCATATCAAGAAATCTAGTAGATAATTTTGGCTAGAGTAAAATATAATTCACTTTCTAATTTTTTGCACGAGCAGGCGGATGTCATATTTTTTAGAAGTGTCCTTTTTATTGTCATAAATGGATATATTTTTCATAGCATTAATGTAAATTAGTAAAACAATTATTACTCAGATTGTAAGTAAAAACACCAATTTAATCTTTATTTTCAAGTGGTAAAGACTTAAAATATAAGCAAAATGTCTTCTCAGTTTATTTTCTTGTTCAGGATTATCATACCAAGTAATCTAGTAAATAATTTTTGGCTAAAGTAAAATATAAGGCACTCTCTAATTTTTCCCATGAGCAGGCAGATGTCATATTTTTTTAGAAGTCTCCTTTATGTTGTCATAAATGTATATATTCTTCATATCATTAATGTAAATTAGTAAAACAATTACTCAGATTATCAGTAAAAACAACAATTTATCTTTATTTACAAGCAGGAAAGACTTGAAGGATAAGCAGAATGCCTGCCCAGTTTTTTTTCAGGGTTATCATATCAAGTAATCTACTAAATAATTTTTGTCTAGAGTAAAATATAATTCACTTTCTAATTTTTTGCACGAGCAGGTGGATGTCATATTTTTTAGAAGTGTCCTTTGTATTGTCATAAATGGATATATTCTTCGTAATATTAATATAAATTAGTAAAACAATTATTACTCAAATTGTCAGTAAAAACACCAATTTATCATTATTTTATGTAACATATAAATATATATATTATATATTTTTTATTTATTATATATATATATATATATATATTTATATATAAATATATATATATATTTTTATATATATATATAATATTTATGTAATGTAAAATTTTATACATTCAATCCTAAACTAAAATTACTTACACCTCTATTCAGTAAAGCCGCAATTTATCTTTATTTTCGGCACTTAAAGACTTTTAATTTGAAGAGTAACAAATTCCTTTCTCAAGCGGTTAGCGTAAGGTTATAAGGTTGGACCATTTTGTTGGATTTTGCTCTGTACGTCTAAATAAGATGTTATAAAACTTATTCTGAATATCGTATTCTTTTTCGAGCTACATCCTAGCATAGCAGGCCAAGTTATGTTTGATATATATTTCATATCATTAATGTAAATTAGTAAAACAATTATACATATTGTCAGTAAAAACACCAATTTATCTTTACAATTACAAAAATGAAAAATTAACCCCTTCTCAGTTTTGCCCGTATCTTGTACGTGCAGTGTGTGCGGGCCGTTACTGATTTGCCGTACGGCGTAAGGGTATAATTATTTCTCTCTTGCTGATACTGACAACACGTTTTCTATTTATAATTCGTCCGATGAATATTAATAATTGTTTGCCTTTTACTGTGTTTTCGAGCTTTTTTCATATATTTTGTATCAATAGATGCATGTTTACTTTTCAGTGCTAAGAGTTTTAAGCATATTTTACTAATCACTTAATAATTATATCCATGTGATCTAGTGTTACTTTAAAATAACAATTGATTTAGTTCGTATGAAGCTAATTTCTTGTGATTCGAACTGTAACTCGAAATCAGAGTCTGAAATATCTGTAAGTGAATCATATAGTATTAAAAACCGATGAATATTAATGATTGTTTGCTTTTTTTACTGTGTTTCGAAGATTTTTTCATATATTTTGTATCAATAGATGCATTTTCACTTTTCAGTGCTAAGCGTTTTAATTATATTTTACTAATCACTTAATAATTATATCCATGTGATCTATTGTTACTTTAAAGTAACAATTGATTTAGTTCGTATGAAGCTAATTTCTTGTGATTCGAACTGTTACTCGAAATCAGAGTCTGAAATATCTGTAAGTGAATCATATAGTATTAAGAACCGATGAATATTAATGATTGTTTGCCTTTTACTGTGTTTTCGAGCTTTTTTCATATATTTTGTATCAATAGATGCATGTTTACTTTTCAGTGCTAAGCGTTTTAATTATATTTTACTAATCACTTAATAATTATATCCATGTGATCTAGTGTTACTTTAAAATAACAATTGATTTAGTTCATATGAAGCTAATTTCTTGTGATTCGAACTGTAACTCGAAATGAGAGTCTCAAATATCTGTAAGTGAATCATAGTATTAAGAACCAATGAATATTAATGATTGTTTGCTTTTTACTGTGTTTTTGAGCTTTTTTCACATATTTTGTATCAATAGATGCATTTTTGCTTTTTAATGCTAAGTGTTTTAATTATATTTTACTAATCACTTAATAATTATATCCATGTGATCTATTGTTTCTTTAAAATAACAATTGATTTAGTTTGTATGAAGCTAATTTCTTATGATTCGAGCTGTAACTCGAAATCAGCATTTCAAATATCTGTAAGTGAATCATAGTATTAAGAACCGATGAATATTAATGATTGTTTGCTTTTTACTGTGTTTTTGAGCTTTTTTCATATATTTTGTATCAATAGATGCATGTTTACTTTTCAGTGCTAAGCGTTTTAAGTATATTTTACTAATCACTTAATAATTATATACATGTGATCTATTGTTACTTTAAAATAACAATTGATTTAGTTCGTATGAAGCTAATTTCTTGTGATTCAAACTGTAACTCGAAATCAAAGTCTGAAATATCTGTAAGTGAACCATATAGTATTAAGAACTTACTAGATGTCTTCGATACAGGTGATTTTAATAACAGTACAGATGGCTTCAGTCAAGCAAGGCAGCTTTCTAAAAAATAATTGCTACAATCCTCAAATCGAGGAAGAAAAAGGATAAGTACATGTGTAATTGTAATCGGAAAAAAAGTTTAAAATAATTGTACTTTTTTATATTTACAATTGTAAATTGAATTCCTGATTGGCTGTTTTCCTATTTAAAATTGTAAAGCTAACATAAAAATGCAATTAAAAATGTGACAATTTTTTTTTTACCAAATTCTGAAAAAAAAGAAGCTGTTAAAGGGTTAACTCGGGTACATTTATCGAGAGCCACAAATAATCCTTGAAAGAGCTGCATGTGACCACTCCTGGTATATACAATTAAGTTCTTGAAAATTTTGTTATCTTTATAATAAGCTCCAGTGTAATCCAGCGATATAAAGATGTATGCATAGGTGTAAGTAAGTGTATATGTGTATATACGTACAAGATATAGTCATGTGTGTGATAGAGCATATTATGTATATATACATACATGCCAATCATCACAAATCTTTAAAAATTGAACTATTTAATCACCGATGTTTCAGATTTCAACCGAAATCCAATAAGCATACATCGAGACAGCATTGAACCGTTCGTTTCATTCTTTCTTTTTGTTCATAGAACAATAACAGACGTAACAGATGTTTTGCGACGGACGTAGTTTTAGGCTAATGATATTGGAATCTTGCCAGCTCTAAAAATTATGACACGCCGTGGGATAAGTCGGATATAATTGAACGCCATAATAAAGTGTTTGGAGAATTCATTCAGTGAAAGAATTATTAGTAAAATGCGTTGAACACGATATTTTACGTGTTTCCATTAGTCTATTTCTGGAATATATGGTGGTGAGGAGGTTTTCATATGGTACAGAAACCACAATTCATGGTTTCTGTACCACAGTCCATAGGGTCGAATCCCTCTCCCGGCATGCTTGTCTTTGTTGGTTGTAATTGGTTTTATAAGGTGCAAAGGATTTTATACGATCAAAAAATTGAATTAAAAATTATTCTTTGAATTATCTTTCAATGTATTTAAGATTAAACATATTTGTACCTACCACTTTAAAAATTTACTTGTAGAATATAAGTTTTAGACTGAGTTAAAAAGTATATTGTATGTGTCCTTTATGGGTGGATTAATTTTTTATTAATGTTCTTTCACATGGCATAAATGGAACTTAAACCTCAATAGGCTGCTAGCATTACCACCAAAAATAAGATAGAAATTGAATATATCAAGGTATTTAAGAATACCAAGACAATTTAAATACCAGAAAATGAATAAAAGTTGACGATATTTAAAATAATAAAATTACAATTAATCCTCTTAAAATCCAAAGTTAAAAGGCTAGAGGGGACTGAGTGACAGGACAAGATATTTCTGGCTATCCAACATTGCAGGCAAAAACCATCCTTCTCTTTTCTATTTGTTGGACTACGGTAGTTTTTGCTAGTTATTGGAGGGGTTCTTTTCTCTTCTTGCATTGTTTCTCGAATCATTTTTACTGGTTAGGGGCTTGGGTAAATTCTCTTCTTGCTTGGTTGCTCGAGTCGTTTCTGCTGGTCAATAGAAAAATTCTTTCCTCTTCCCTCTTTGTTAGACTAGAGTATTTTGTACTGCTTAGTGGAGGGGTTCTTTTCTCTACCTGCTTTGTTCCTCGAGTCGTTTCTACCGGTTAGGGCATTAGTTCTTTTCTCTTCTCGCTTTGTTGCTTGGATCCTTTCTACTGGTCAGTAAAGAAGTCCTTTCCTCTTCCTACTTTGCTAGACTAGGTTATTTTGTGCTGGTTAATGGAGGGATTCTTTTCTCTTCCTGCTTTGTTGCTCGGGTCGTTTCTGCTGGATTGATTCTAATCTCTTCTCGCTTTGTTGTTTCCAGTCATTTCTGCTGGTCAGTAAAGAACTTATTTCTACTTCCCACTTTGCTGGACTATGGTATTTTGTGCTGCTTAGTGGAGGGGTTCTTTTCTCTACCTGCTTTGTTCCTCGAGTCGTTTCTACCGGTTAGGGCATTAGTTCTTTTCTCTTCTCGCTTTGTTGCTCGGGTCGTTTATGCTGGTCAGTAAAGAAGTTCTTTCCTCTTCCCACTTTGCTAGACTAGGTTATTTTGTGCTGGCTAATGGAGGGGTTCTTTTTTCTTCCTTCTTTGTTGCTTGAGTCGTTTCTGCTGGTTAGGGCATTGTTTCTTTTCTCTTCTCGCTTTGTTGTTTCCAGTCATTTCTGCTGGTCAGTAAAGAAGTTCTTTCCCTCTTCCCACTTTGCTGGACTAATGTATTTTGGGCTGCTTAGTGGAGGGTTTCTTTTCTCTTCCTGCTTTGTTCCTCGAGTCTTTTGGTTAGGGATTAGTATTTCTCTTCCCGCTTTGTTGCTTGGATACTTTCTACTGGTCAGTAAAAAAGTTCTTTCCTCTTCCCACTTTGCTGGACTAGGGTATTTTGTGCTGCTTAGTGGAGGGGTTCTTTTCTCTTCCCGCTGTGTTTCTCAGGTCGTTTCTGCTGGATTGATTCTTTTCTCTTCTCGCTTTGTTGTTTCGAGTAATTTCTGCTGGTCTGTAAAGAAGGTCTTTCCTCTTCCCACTTTGCTGGACTAGGGTATTTTGTGCTGCTTAGTGGAGGGTTTCTTTTCTCTTCCTGCTTTGTTGCTCGAGTTGTTTCTTCCGGTTAGGGCATTGGTTCTTTTCTCTTCTCGCTTTGTTGCTTGGATCCTTTCTACTGGTCAGTAAAGAAGTTCTTTCCTCTTCCCACTTTGCTGGACTATGGTATTTTGTGCTGCTTAGTGAAGGGGTTCTTTTCTCTTCCTGCTTTGTTTCTCGGGTCATTTCTTCTGATTGGTTCTTTTCTCTTCTCGCTTTGTTGTTTCCAGTCATTTCTGCTGGTCAGTAAAGAAGTTATTTATACTTCCCACTTTGCTGGACTATGGTATTTTGTGATGCTTAGTGAAGGGGTTCTTTTCTCTTCCTGCTTTGATTCTCGGGTCATTTCCGGTGATTGATTCTTTTCTCTTCTCGCTTTGTGCTCGGGTCGTTTCTGCTGATTAGTGGCGGGTTATTTTTCTTTCCGCTTTGTTGCTCGGGTCCCTACTACTGGTCAGTAAAGAAGTTTTTTTCTCTTCCTACTTAGCTGGACTATGGTATTTTGTGCTGCTTAGTGAAGGGGTTCTTTTCTCTTCCTGTTTTGTTTCTCGGGTCGTTTCTGCTGGATTGATTCTTTTCTCTTCTCGCTTTGTTGTTTTCAGTCATTTCTGCTGGTCAGTAAAGAAGTTATTTATACTTCCCACTTTGCTGGACTAGGGTATTTTGTGCTGCTTAGTGGAGGGGTTCTTTTCTCTTCCTGCTTAGTTGCTCGGGTCTTTTCTGCTGATTAGTGGCGTTTTTTTTCTCTTCTCGCTTTGTTGTTTCGAGTCATTTCTGCTGGTCAGTAAAGAAGTTCTTTCCCTCTTCCCACTTTGTTGGACTATGGTATTTTGTGCTGCTTAGTGAAGGGTTTCTTTTCTCTTCCTGCTTTGTTTCTCGGGTCGTTTCCGCTGATTGATTCTTTTCTCTTCTCGCTTTGTGCTCGGGTCGTTTCTGCTGATTAGTGGCGGGTTATTTTTTTTTCGCTTTGTTGCTCGGGTCCCTACTACTGGTCAGTAAAGAAGTTCTTTTCTCTTCACACTTAGCTGAACTAGGATATTTTGAGCTGCTTCGTAGAGGAGTTCTTTTCTCTTCCTGCTTTGTTTCTCGGATCGTTTCTGCTAGATTAATTCATTCTTTTTCTCGCTTTGTTGTTTCGAGTCATTTCTTCTGGTCAGTAAAGAAGTTTTTTCCTCTTTCCACTTAGCTGGACTAAGGTATTTTGTGCTGCTTAGTGGAAGGGTTCTTTTCTCTTCCTGCTTTGTTGCTCGGGTCTTTTCTGCTGATAAATGGCGGGTTTTTTTCTCTTCCCGCTTTGTTGCTCTGGTCGTTTATGCTGGTCAGTAAAGAAGTTCTTTCCCTCTTCCCACTTTGTTGGACTATGGTATTTTGTGCTGCTTAGTGCAGGGTTTCTTTTCTCTTCCTGCTTTGATTCTCGGGTCATTTCCGGTGATTGATTCTTTTCTCTTCTCGCTTTGTGCTCGGGTCCCTTCTACTGGTCAGTAAAGAAATTCTTTTCTCTTCACACTTAGCTGGACTAGGGTATTTTGTGCTGCTTCGTAGAGGAGTTCTTTTCACTTCCTGCTTAGTTGCTCGGGACGTTTCTGCTGATTAGTGCCGGTTTTTTTTCTTCCCGCTTTGTTGCTTGGATACTTTCTACTGGTCAGTAAAGAAGCTCTTTCCTCTTCCCACTTTGCTGGACTAGGGTATTTTGTGCTGCTAAGTGGAGGGGTTCTTTTCTCTTCCCGCTGTGTTGTTTCGAGCCATTTCTGCTGGTCAATAAAGAAGTTCTTTCTTTTCCCACTCTGCTGGACTATGGTATTTTGTGCTACTTAGTGAAGGATTTCTGTTCTCTTCCTGCTTTGTTGCTTGAGTCGTTTCTTACGGTTAGGGCATTGGTTCTTTCCTCTTCTCGCTTTGTTGCTTGGATCCTTTCTACTGATCAGTTAAAAAGTTCTTTCCTCTTCCCACTTTGCTGGACTATGGTATTTTGTGCTGCTTAGTGGAGGTTCTTTTCTCTTCCCGCTTTGTTGCTCGGGTCGTCTCTACTGGTCAGTAAAAAAGTTCTTTTTTCTTCCCACTTTGCTGGAGTAGGGTATTTTATGCTGCTTAGTGGAGGGGTTCATTTTACTTCCTGCTTTGTTGCTCGGGTCATTTCTGCTGATTAGTGGCGTGTTATTTTCTCTTCCCGCTTTGTTGCTTGGATACTTTCTACTGGTCAGTAAAAAAGTTCTCTTCCCACTTTGCTGGACTAGGGTATTTTGTGCTGCTTAGTGGAGGGGTTCTTTTCTCTTCTACCTCCTTAAGAGCTTCTCTGAAAGCCCGACCTTTCGGACCGGGGTATAAACCCATACGAGGTCTCCAGGACTATAAAACACTATTCGGTGCTTCGAGTCATAACGTCGACGGTCTTTATCTTGCGCTCTCAGAGTATGCGTTCTAGCTAACTGTCTCGACTCTTCTGCTCTGGAAATGGTCTTGGCTATGTAATCGTTAGTTGCATCATCAGGGCTGAATGGAAACATCGTGTCCAGAGTCGTTTCGGCTTCACGTCCATGAAATAGGTAGAACGGGGTGAATCCTGTTGTCTCCTGCTTAGCAGTGTTATAGGCGAACGTCACAAATGGTAGAATTTCGTCCCAGTTTTTCTGTTCGGTGTTAACATACATGGACAGCATATCGGCTACAGTTTTGTTAAGGCGCTCCGTCAAACC
>CM063507.1:68704327-68716827 GCA_032207245.1 Pardosa pseudoannulata | reverse complement strand
TAAATTCAATCATCGATTATTTTTTGTTGTAATGAAAATTTTATCATCGGTATTAACAATAAATTCTTTTCATATAAGTCGAGGACTACTAAATATCTAACTTTTAATTTATATATATTTGGAAATTAAGAAGTTTGTTTGTTTGTTATACATAACCACATGGTTTGACTAAATGAATTCCATGTGATTCTAAACTGCATTACAGGATCGGGAGACTCTAGAGGAGTATGACGATAAATAAACTATTGAGAGTGAACCAGATAATTCTCAGCCAAAAAACAAACCATTTTATTACCTGCCTCATTGGGTACTTAACAGTTCTGGAATATTAAAAATTTTACTGATCCCGTCATATGATGGGCTATATGCTAGTAATATATATACATCTATGTATATATTATATAATATGTAATTTTTGTATTGTATTATGTATATTGTATATAAATATATATATATATATATATATATATGTTTTATATTATTTATATATATATATATAGCATTATATTGTATATATATATTTATATATATATATATATATATAACTTTTTATATATAATTTTATAATTCTATATAATAGATATATATATGTATATATTTAATATATCTATATATATCTATATATTATCTATATATATACATATATATATATATATATTTTATATATATATGTATATATATTATATATATGTATGTATATATAAATTACTATATATAAAATATATTTATATATGTGTATATAATGTTAAGGTATAAAACATATATATATATGTATATATAATAAATATATATAAAAATATTTGAATGATATTTATATGCAAAATATTATATTGATATATATATTATATGTTAAAATATTTTATGATTTATATATTATATATAATAATATTATTTGTATATGTATATATATTATATGTATATATATATATATGTACTGTATATATAAATATTATATAAGTATATAAATATATATATGTATATATTGATAGATATATATATATATGTATATATATACATATATATAATATATATATTATATATATTTTATATATATAAAGATATATTATAATATTAAAATATATATATATTTATATATATGTATAATAATTGTATATATATATATATGTATATATTTATATATTATATAATTATATATAAATATACTATATATAGTGTTATATAAAATGTAATATATATTGTATGTATATCTATATATATTATATATATATAAAATATATATATATGTATATATTTATAAATATGAATAAACATATATATATTTATATAACATATATACATATATATACATATTATTAAACATATATATATATATATATATATATATTATAATATATTTATATTAAAACACAAATATATATATATATATATGATATTATACATATATATATAATAATATATATATATATATTTATCATATATTTATATACAAAAAAAAAACATATAATTTATATTATATGTACATATTATCATATATATATATATATATATATATATATATAGTATATATATTTATATACATATATTATATACATATATAAATATATATATATATATATATATACATATATATATATATATATATATATATATATATATATTTATATACATATATTTATAAAAAAAAAATGTATATATATATATATAATATATATGTACTATATGCATAAATATTTACATATATATATATTTATATACATATATATTTATATATACATATATAATATATATATATATATATATATATATATATATATATTTATATATATATATATATATATAATATATTCATATAAAAATATATGTATATGATTAAGTATGTTACAGCAAGTAAAGAAAATGATGTCTAAATGAACTATAATTTTTAGCTGGAACCGTAATGCTCGAAACAAAATTGACTGCGACAGATGTTTTTGAAGTAACACCCCTGGACTGCTGCCAAATTCCAAACGTGGTATCTAATGTCTAAGTAAAGTACGTCGGTATTTCATCTTTTAATGACTTGTTGGATACAAAACAATTTTAAAGTAGCTATTTGTAACAACTTTGTGAGCCAAATCGCAATTTTAGAGACTCCAATGATGTAATAAAACCTTACGCATTCAGTCTTTTGGATTGGTGTAAAAGAGTAATAATGGCTTGTACTTCTTTAATTAAAACATATAATGCACTTGAAATGGATGTATATATGTTTTATATGCTTATGTATATATATATAACTTATAACATTAAAATTATATATATATATATATATTTATTTTATATAATATATTTTATATATATATATATATATATATATATATATACATATATATATTTGTATATATATATTTTATTATATATACATATACATATATATATAAATATAATTATATATATACATATATATATATATAATATATATATAAATATTATATATATTTAATATATACATTTAAACATATATTTATATATATATATATATATATATAATATTATATTTACATACATATCTATATGACATAAAAATATATATATACATTTAATACATATATATATATATTATATTTTATACTATATATATATATATATTATATATATATATATATATATATTATATATATAATTACCCTAAATATGATATTTTGAGAGTAAAATGGTTAATACTTAAGTTCTTATTCACTCTGAAATTTACAGTGGTAGAAGTTTAATTCCATTCTATTTTCATGCCATATGAATCTATTCTATATGCTAAAAGAAAATTTAAAAACAAATACCACTCAAACTGAATTAGAATTTTTAACTTTAACCGTAATGTTTGAATCAGAGTCGACTGTGACAGATGTTTTTGAAATAACTCCCCTGGGCGCCTGCCAACTTCGGAACGCGGTGTTTAATATCTGACTGTTCTGCGTCCATATTTCGTCTTTTAATGACTTGTTGGATACAAAACAGTTTTGGAGTAACTTTTGTAACAACTTCGATGTCGGATATATATATATATTTATATTTATATATATATAATATATATATATATATATTTTATATTATATATATGTATATATATATATATATATTTATATTTATATATATATACTGTATTTATACATATTTATATTTTATATATACATTATGTATACAATATATAAATACATATATATTTATTTATATATATAAACATATTATTATATATATATATTTATATATATAAAATATATATTATTTATACATATATATATACATATATATGTATATATATATATACATATAATAAAACATATATATGTTTATTTATACAATATATACATAAAATTTATACATATGTATATATATGTATATATATTACATATATATATAACATATATATACATAATGTATATATATATTTTACTAATACATAAATATATACATATAAATATATAACATATATTTATACATATATACATATATATATTTACATATATATATATAAACATATATATAAACAAAATACATATATATATTACATATATATATACATATATTATATTTACATATATATTTTATATATATATACTATATATATATATACATATATATATAAATATATACATATATATTACATATTATATATATATAAATATATATTTTATTTTATAATTATATATATACATATATATATATACATATATTATATATATATATATTATATATATATATATATATATTATATATATATATATATATATATTTATATGATACATATATATATATATATATTTATATAGTACATATTATATATATTTATATATGTGCATATATACATATATATTTTACATATATTTTTATTTATTATATATATATATTTTTAATATAGATAATATATATATTTATATATGTACATATATATACATATATATATATATATATATATATATATTTATACATACATATATATATACACGTATATGATATATATATTTATAATATTATATACATATATATATATACATACGTATATATATGTATATATATATATACATATACACATATATATATATATATATATATATATATATATATACACAATTTTAAGGACATTCTATTTTCATGCCATATGAATCTATTCTATATGCTAAAAGAAAATTTAAAAACGAATACAACTCGAACTGAATTAGAATTTTCAACTTTAACCTTAATGTTTGAATCAAAGTTGACTATGACAGATGTTTTTGAAATAACTCCTCTGGGTGGTTGCCAACTTGGAAACGCGGTGTTTAATATCTGACTGTTCTGTTAATGACTTGTTGGATACAAAAGAGTTTTGAGGTAACTTTTGTAGCAACTTCAATGTCGGAATTTGAAATTTAGGGTTTCAAAAGATGTAATAAAGCTGTATGTATACCGCCCTTTAGACGTGTGTAAGGGTGTAATAACGGTTCTTATATAACTAAAAATTAATACCTGATTTACGTGATTGAATGTCTTAGAATAAACGTATCTCTGATAAAGGAATTTGTTTATATTTTTTTTTACTGTATTTGTGCATTTATAGCACACACTTATTATTATTCCTATATAATAACGGCCTAAGTTATCTCTCTGTCTGTAGTCCAATTTATGAAGCGATTTGACGACTTGGAATGGATAGGGGCATCCATATTGGATTCTTGATGAGTTAAGTTTATCAAAATTCAAAGCAAGTCTTTAAAATGTTCAAAATCCCTCACCCCCTCTTTTTCAGACTATTAAGTTTATCACGTAATAAATAGGTAAAAATAACATTTCTTTCAAGCATTATGACTTCATTCCTTTAACCCTCTAAGCGGTTCGCAAGTACAATTCCGCCAAACCGATGATGTCTTCATAGCGGTTGTCACGTACAATTTTCGACCTCCAAAAACGTTCCGAAAATGGGTGTAATGTACATTTCTGACATTGTTTTCCCCTATGGTGTTTTGAGGTAGGAGGGTCAGGTCGATTGTTTAGGAACTGCACACTTACTCCCTGATTCACAAAGACGCTGATAGCTTTTCATGGCTTTGTAAATCTCTATTTCGAAGTATTTCGTTTGCAGTAACAAATGTATCTCTAATTGCACCACTTAAATAGCTTGAATGACTTTCGTAAAAAAGATATAAATCATTCTCTTAAAGAATATTTTTATTTGTACTTTTAGAACCTATTATTTCTTGTGCGATGATCTTCGAGACTTGACGAGCTTTATGTGTATTAAAAATTAACAATCTATAATGTCTATTTATATATCTATTTATAACCGGAAGTAAAGGGACAGTAACTAGGGTGTGTTTCCCGTATTCCAATCTAGTCGACAAAGGGTGAAGTAAAAATATCATAGAATACTTTGGTCAGTGACATAATGAAACTTTAGATTATTTTTTGGAGACATTTTTTTCCCTCGAGGGTTAACTACCTCATTGAATCATTTGTTATTTTAATATATTTAAATATCGTCTGCATTATTTTTCATACGTTTTATTACTGAAATTAGATATTACGTAAACAACTTTCTTTTATAATTTGCTTAAGTAATAGATTAGGTACATATGGATGCAAAACCGAAGCGGGAATTAGTCTTCCCGTCGTTTCAATAACAAGACCAATATATTAGAATGTATTTTGCGCTTCCCATAGGTGTATTTGTTCTTAGCACAGGTGCATTTTGTAAGATCGTGTAGGTGGGAAGTAATCTTAATGATTAAAACGATAGTTGCTTTATTATATTTATTCAAACGTGCTTGGTTTACTAATTTATGACAATAACAACTTTACTATACTTTATAACTATTAATTTTATGAATTATAGGAAAAATCGTTTATTATTTTGACTAAGTGGCCTGAATAACAACAACTTTACTATTCTTTATTAACTAAGATAATTTTATGAATTATAGGAAAAATCGTTTATTGGTTTGACTAAGTGGCCTGAATAACAACAACTTTACTATTCTTTATTAACTAAGATAATTTTATGAATTATAGGAAAAATCGTTTATTGGTTTGACTAAGTGGCCTGAATAACAACAACTTTACTATTCTTTATTAACTAAGATAATTTTATGAATTATAGGAAAAATCGTTTATTGGTTTGACTAAGTGGCATGACCAACAACAACTTTACTATGCTTTATTAACTAAGATAATTTTATGAATTATAGGAAAAATCGTTTATTATTTTGACTAAGTGGCCTGAATAACAACAACTTTAGTATACTTTATTAACTAAGATAATTTTTATGAATTATAGGAAAAATTGTTTATTGGTTTGACTAAGTGGCATGACCAACAACAACTTTAGTATATTTTATTAACTAAGATAATTTTATGAATTATAGGAAAAATCGTTTATTATTTTGACTAAGTGGCCTGAATAACAACAACTTTACTATTCTTTATTAACTAAGATAATTTTATGAATTATAGGAAAAATCGTTTATTATTTTGACTAAGTGGCCTGAATAACAACAACTTTACTATTCTTTATTAACTAAGATAATTTTATGAATTATAGGAAAAATCGTTTATTGGTTTGTCTAAGTGGCATGACCAACAACAACTTTAGTATACTTTATTAACTAAGATAATTTTTATGAATTATAGGAAAAATCGTTTATTGGTTTGACTAAGTGGCATGACCAACAACAACTTTACTATACTTTATTAACTAAGATATTTTTTATGAATTACAGTAAAAATCATTTATTTGATATTTTTGATTATTGATGTTTTTTGAGTACCACCAACCATCAACTCCCGTACCATCAATGGTACATGTACCGCATTTTGGGAAACGCTTTTCTACACCATTAAATGCATATGCAAGTAAACACTTATATGCAAGCACACATTTACTAGATAATTCCAGAAATCTCCTTATCCTTTTAAAGTTATCCGTCCACGTTTGGAGAACTTTTTTCTTTAAACGCAGAAACTGGTTCATGTTTTAACATTTTTAGATTTATTTTTTATATTATCATAGATAATTTCACTTAAAAAAATTATTCCTAAAGAAGTTTTTATAAATTTTCTAATAAATGTAGAAAATTTTGTAAAAAATCGGGTTTTTCAAAAGGTCTAATTTTTTAATAAATTAAATTATTTCAATATTTTTGACGCAATACAATTTTTATACACTAGATAGTGAATCACCTAAAATCTTTGCTTAATTTACATTTGGTAAAAAATGTTGGTTTTTCAAAATCATACACATTGAATTTTTAATGAATTTTCATTACCTTTATATCTAACTATGACTGTAACATAATTAAAAATTATCCAAATTTAAAGCTTTTAGGTCATTCACTAGTAAACACTATCAAAATCATTCATAATAATTTTCAACAAAATATTTTAAGAACTTTTTGAGAAATCACATAGAAGCAATCTTGAATAAATATAATCTATATTGTGAATAATATTAATATAGAATTAATATAAAAAATAAATATTTATTCAAAATTTAAAAATATTTGTTTATATTATATATTTATATATCTTAGAAATAATTTAATATAATATAAAATTATAGAGTTATAAAAATATTATATATTTATATATTTAAAACTTATATAAAAATCAAGATAATAAAGCAATTTTGATTTTTAGAAGCTATCTTTACTATTTAGTATAAATAACTATTCCAAGAAAAAGAATAATTTATTGTAAATTCGTATCATAGTTCATTTATATCAAATTATATGAAAGATAAATCTTTAATCAAAAAAGAAAATCATTCCAGTTTTTATACCTTACGTTAAAAATAAAGTGATAAAAACAATATCAAATCATAAGAGCAATCTGTACTAATTATTATTAATATCATTTTCATATCAATTTATATTAAAGATAAATGTTTAATCACAAAAGAAAAGCCATTCCAGTTTTTATAAGTAGCATTAATAATCAAACTAACTTGTATTAATATAATTAATATTATGTATAATTTTAATATTGAATTAATATGAAAGATAAATATTTATTCAAAATGTAGAATATTCCAGCATTTATGTTATATATTTATATATCTTTAATAATTTAATATAATATAAAATTATAAACTTGTAAAATTATTATTTATATGAAAGATAAATTTTTAATCAAAAAAGAGAATTATTCCAGTTTTTATAACTTCCGTTAAAAATAGAGGGATAATAACATGTTTAATTTTTAAGATCGATCTTTAATAATTATTATTAATATAATTTTCAGATCAAATTATAGTAAAGATAAATGTTCAATCCCCGATGAAAAACCATTCCAGTTTTTATAAGTGGCATTAATAGTAAAACAATAAAACCCTTTTGATTCTTATAAGTTAAAATAAAAATAAAGTGATAGAAATAATATCAAATCTTAAAAACAATCTTTACTAATTATTATTAATATAATTTTCATATCAAATTATATTAAAGATAAATGTTTAATCACAAAAGAAAAACCATGTCCGGTTTTATAAGTAGCATTAATAATCAGACGAAGTTGAAATTATATAATTAATACTATGAATAATTTTAATATTGAATTAATATAAAAGATAAATATTTTTAAAAAAATGTAAAACATTCTAGCATTTATGTTATATTTTTATATATCTTAGTAATAATTTAATATAATATAAAATTATATACTTATAAAATTATTATATATTTATATATTTAAAACTTAAATAAAAAATCAAGATAATAAAGCAATTTATATTTTTAGAAGCTATATTTACTATTTAGTATTAATAGCTATTTCAAGAAAAGGAATAATTTATTGTAAATTCGTATCATAGTTCATTTATATCAAATTATATGAAAGATAAATCTTTAATCAAGAAAGAAAATCATTCCAGTTTTTATAATGCACGTTAAAAATAAAGGGATGATAACAAATTTAATTCTTAAGATCGATCTTTACTAATTATTATTCATATAATTTTCAGATCCAATTATACGAAAGATAAATGGGAAATCAAAATAAATATTTCAGTATTTATAACTTGAATTAAAAATCAAGCGATTAAATCAAGTTTGATTCTCAGCAATCTTTACTAATTTACCAGCGTTGTTTAGAGATGAAAAACATGATAAAGTTTTTTTCCTTAGAAAAAAAAACTTCGAGATTATTCTGAGAAACTAAATCCGTGGCCCTAATTGCATGCTTGTATGATTTTTAATCATCAATAACATGCATCGGGCACGTTCAAGTTCTATAATAAAAAATTCGCGACGACACGAGTCTAGAGTAAAAAAAAAGGTAAGCTTAAATTTGTACGCTAGTCTCCATATTTTTTTTCTTAATTTCGTGATTTATTCTTACTTGCCTTACAAGCTTTGCCTTATCCATTATGGATGAAGGTATGATAAAAGCAACAAAAATAAGAATATCTCTTCTTTTTTTCTAAAAAGAAAGAGGGAGAATTAATAATACTCTATTAAATACTTAAAATATTTCACCCTTGCCAGGCATCTGATTTTGTGATTTTTTTTCTTTTATCCTGGTGTGTTTAGCATAATTCTTCCACAGAATCATGAAATAATAATGATAAAAAATTGAATATAAAGCTCAGTGTCAGCAAATTCTGCCCAGAAGCGATGATAATGGGAAGGTATTAATTTCATTCTATCCTAGGGTAATTCTCTAAAAGGTGAAAAGAAAAAGTATTGCATATATTTTTTTCTTGTAAAAGGTTATTCCCGTTTGCTCACCAGAAGGCGCTGCTGATCATACAAGGCAACTGTGAATCTTTGTTCTGAAAAAATAAACTTGCTTTTCGGAAAAAAAGATTTTCATTTTTTAAATTTTCAATTTTAACGATATTTTTATAATGAGGTTGTAAAATATTGTTACATTAAACATATTAGACATAAAAACCTATTAGAAAAGAATTATTGATTAGAGTCGGTAGAGCATTGGTTGAGTACCATGATCAAAGTAAGATCCAGGAATCAATTTTGAATTAATTTTTAACGATATTTTTATAATGAGAATATATAATGCTACATTAAACTTATTAGACTTAAAAATCTATTAGAAATGAATTTTTAATTGAGTCAGTGAAGACATCGGTTGAGAGGCATGATCAAGGTACGATACAGGAATCATATTTGAATTCGATTTTTTAATTTTAAATTTTTAACGATATTTGTATAATGTGAATATATTATGTTACATTAAACTTATTAGAAGTAAAAATTTATTAGAAAAGAATTTTTGATTAGAGATGGTAAAGGTATCGGTTGAGTAGCATGATCAAATCCCGATCCCAAAATCAATTTTGAATTCAAGTTATTAATTTTCAATTTTTAACGATATTTTTATGATAATATATAATGTTACATTGAAGTTTTTAGACTTAAAAATCTATTAGAAAAGAATTTTTTATTAGAGTCAATAAAGGCATCGGTTTAGTAGCATGACGAAAGAACTATCCAGAAATCTATTTTGAATTCGGTTTTTTAATTTTCAATTTTTAACGATATTTTATAATGAGAATATATAATGTTACATTAAGCTTATTAGTATTAAAAATCTATTAGAAAAGAATTTTTGATTAGAGTCAGCAAAGGCATCAGTCGAGTAGCATGATCATGGTATGATCTACGAATCAATTTGGGATTCGATTTTTTAATTTACAATTTTTAACGATATCTTTATAATGAGAATATTTGATGTTACATTAAACATGTTAGACGTAAAAATCTATTAGAAATGAAATTTTGATTTGAATCAGTAATGGCATCGGTTAAGTAGCATGATCAAAGCATGATCCGGAAATCAATTTTGAATTCAGCTTTTTAATTTTCAATTTTTAACGATATTTTTATAATGAGAATATATAATGTTACATTAAACTTATTAGACTTAAAAATCTATTAGAAAATAATTTTTGGTTAGAATGTCGATAGCTCAATCAATAAAGGCATTATTCGAGTTGCCAGATCGAGGAATCCATTTTTTAATTTTCAATTTTTAACGATATTTTTATATTGGGAATATATAATGTTACATTAAACTTATTAGTCTTTAAAATCTATTAGAAAAGAATATTTGATTAGAGTCGGCAAATATATCGGTCGAGTAGCATGGTCAAAGCACGACCGGAAAATCAATTTCGAATTCAGTTTTTTAATTTTCAATTTTTAACGATATTTTTATAATGAGAATGTATAATGCTACACTAAATTTATCAGACGTAAACATCTATTAGAATAGAATTATTGATTACAGTTTTTGCAGCTCGATCGGCAAAAGCACCGATCGAGTTGCATGATCGAGGTACGATCCAGAAATAAATTTCGAATTCAATATTTTCAATTTTCCAGTTTTACCTGCATTTTTATTATGAGAATACATAATATTGTTACATTAAACATATAAGACACAGGAATCTAGTGTTATTTACTACAAAAAGGGATTAAGATCTACTATACTAACGCCGCAGGATGAGTGCACTGTCAAAAAGAGGTCCAGGGAGTTGAAAATCCACAAGTAATGAGGGATCTGGGGTAGTTCAAACACTGGAGAGCCCTGTTCGGAAAAGTGTCGGAGTCATTTCTTTTTCTGAGTGGAGCTATCAAACAGTTAGAACTCTATTCCCAGAAACTATAATCCTTCACAGATAATTCGGTAAAAATTTTAGTGGAGAGAAGATTAGAAGCCAAGGGGCACAGATTCAATATCTAGTTTATGTCCTTCCAGATATTTAGCTGATATAAGCAACATTTCAAGAGACGCGATGACTCAGTCGGCGAAGGCAGGGAATTGGTAATGGAGAATAGTGGATTTCATGCTTAATTCACCGTGTTCGTTAAGCGCAGCAGGGAGTCATCAAGTAGGTTCGTGTAGATGTAATTTCCTTTAAGTTCCTAAACGATACCTCTGAAGGTGACATGTCAAGCCTGGGAGTCTTCTAATTGATTCCTGCTTGCAAAAAATTACGAAAACCTACTATTAGATATCAAACCTCTCAAGTCAATGGAACAATCTTTGCATGTATTAGGTACCAAAGACTTATACCAGGCCATGTTGAGATAACACAAAGAGTTAAGACGCCAAATAAAAATGAGCGAAGACTTACCGTTTTGCAGACATTTTATTGATAATTTCACTCTTTTTCCTACAATCTGGTGACGCACACAAATAGATTCAATCTTAATATGGAGCTGTTGGAGTATAGATGCCAATATATCCAATCTCAATATAGAGCAGATGGAATATGGGAGCAACCCCCGCTGATGCTTTCCTCAGATGCACAACAAAAGAGTTGAGATTTTTCTGCCTCTGCTCAAGTTCTCCATTCGATTCGTCTTTCCTCCGAAGGGGCCTTTAAATCTGCTCAGCAGAAATCCAAAAACTGCTGTTGCCAAGGCGAAAGACGACTGAAACGCGTCAGCAACCCCTCTTGTCCAATGAGGTCGAAGGGGGGGAGTCACTGACATATCACCCTCGTCCCTCGGTTATTCTCCAGCTCTGGTGTTGTCCAACAGTGTAACTCATGTTACTGCAGTTACAGTGTA
>CM063507.1:68694327-68696827 GCA_032207245.1 Pardosa pseudoannulata | reverse complement strand
CCTATAGTCTATAACGCAAATGCATAAATGAGAAACATATAAACAATGCTTTAGTGTCTAGCGATATTTTTTAAAGTAATATAGAAAACAACTTACAAACCAGCATAAAAATTTTTAAACAAGTTTATAACGAAGAATAACCTATAGTCTATAACGCAAATGCATAAATGAGAACATATAAACAATGCTTTAGTGTCTAGCGAAATTATTAAAGTAAAATAGAAAACAACTTACAAACCAGCATAAATTTTTTTTAACAAGTCTATAACGAAGAATAACCTATAGTCTATAACGTTGATGCATAAATGAGAAACATGTAAACAATGCTTTAGTGTCTAACGAAATTTTTAAAGTAAAATAGAAA
The DNA here is from genome assembly GCA_032207245.1 of Pardosa pseudoannulata. NCBI lineage: Eukaryota > Metazoa > Arthropoda > Arachnida > Araneae > Lycosidae > Pardosa > Pardosa pseudoannulata. Next base: position 68,696,463 of record CM063507.1, on the reverse strand, counting down.
ACAACTTACAAACCAGCTTAAAATTTTTTAACAATTCTATAACGAAGAATAACTTATAGTCTATAACGCAAATGCATAAATGAGAAACATATAAACAATGCTTTAGTGTCTAACGAAATTATTAAAGTAAAATAGAAAACAACTTACAAACCAGCATAAAATTTTTTTAACAAGTCTATAACGAAGAATAACCTATAGTCTATAACATAAATGGATAAATGAGAACATATAAACAATGCTTTAGTGTCTAGAGAAATTATTAAAGTAAAAAGAAAACAACTTACAAACCAGCATAAAATTTTTTTAACAAGTCTATAACGAAGAATAACCTAGAGTCTATAACGCAAATGCATAAATGAGAAACATATAAACAATGCTTTAGTGTCTAACGAAATTATTAAAGTAAAATAGAAAACAACTTACAAACCAGCATAAAATTTTTTTAACAAGTCTATAACGAAGAATAACCTATAGTCTATAACGTGGATGCATAAATGAGAAACATATAAACAATGCTTTAGTGTCTAGCGAAATTTTTAAAGTAAAACAGAAAACAACTTACAAACCAATATAATGCAATTTTAATCCAACTGTAACTAGAAAAACCGTGGATTAATGGAGTTTATATCTTTAATCTTTAACTACAGTAAGAAGATACAAGTAGTTACGTTATCTAGAATTAATCATTCTATTACTTTCGAGGTTTTTATAAGGTCTTTTATTTCTTTTTTGGCGTAACATTCTTTCTATTTTCTTCATCTGTTTTTCTCCCTATACCACAGCTATTCATTTCGTGTTTTCTTTAGGATGTAATTCTAGTTTTCCCTAGGAGTAACAGAATTTGGTAACAAGAAAATCTTGTATTTCCCCTATCTCCCTTATCATTCTTTTAAATGCAATTGCTGGAAACTGAATTGTGTATACTTTTTATTAATTTTTAACGGGCATCTTATGTGGTGGATGGAATTGATAAGTAAATAATCGTAAACAAGATTTAATAGGGGTAATTTTCGTGAGTATAAAGATACAATCCCAAATGAAAAGACTTACACTACAGTTTCTATGATTTTGTAGATAGAGAACTACTTTGTCAAACTACGTTAGATATCCAGAGTTTCTCCAGCAGAGGGTAGTTAAAATATTAACTAAAGTTGTTTATTTGCAGATTAACGCCTAGCGTATTTAAGTTAAAAATTAGTTTTTAGTACTTTTATGTTCCTAGTCAAGGTCTATGACTACCCCAGTTTTGAAAAGATTTTTAAAAATAATTGTATCGTTAATTTATGATTTTTCTAGTCTGTCTCGGTTACTTAATTAAGAAATACATCAAATAAAGTAATCAATATATATATATATATATATATATATATATAATATATATATATATATATATATATATGTATATATATATGTATATATACATAAATATATATATATATATATATGTATATATGTATTATATATACATTAAATATATATATGTGTAAATGTATATATATATATGTAAATATAAATATATATATATATATATTTATATATATACATATATATATATATGTGTTATAAATGTATATATATATATATATATAATATATATATGTATATATTTATAGATATGTATATATATGTATGAATGTGAATAGAAGTATATACATGTCAATATATATTTATGAATATGTATTTGCTTAAGTATAATTACATAAGTATGATTTGATAATTGTATCTTTCGTGAGTATAAAGATTCAATCCGGAATGAAAAGCCTTACTGTAGTTTTTACGATTTTATAGATAGAGAACTACTTTGTCCAACTACCTTAGATATCCAGAATTTCTCCATCAGAGGGTAGTTAAAATATTAAGTAAAATTATTTATTTGCAGATTAACGCCTAGCGTATTTAATTTAAAAATTAGTTTGTAGTACTTTTCTGTTCTTAGTCAAGGTCTATTAATACCTCAGTTTTGAAAAGTTTTTTTTAAATAATTGTATTATTAATTTATGATTTTTCAAGTCTATCTCAGGTATTTAATTAAGAGATACATAAACTAAAGTAATCAATATACACACAAATATATATATATATATATATATATATATATATATATATATATATATATATATATATATATATATATAT
>CM063507.1:68669327-68686827 GCA_032207245.1 Pardosa pseudoannulata | reverse complement strand
ATATATAGTATATATATATATATATATATATATATATATATATATATATATATATATATATATATATATATATATATATATATATATATATATATATATATAATATATATATATATATATATATATATATATATATATATATATACATTACATTTTTAACTCAATTAAAAAACTTTAATTATAAATATATTTAATAATTCTTTGGAAATTCTATACCTTCAAAGACAACCTTTCTAATCCTTTTATGAAATTTTTTATCGTTTTCTTAAGATTAAATAACTAGTCAATACTAGTGTTTACATTTCGTGTGTCACACTTTGGCAAAAACCTGGCTGGAATTACAATATCTTTTTAAAAATTAAATTACAATTCATATAATTTCCTGATTAATTTGGGTTAAAATATCCTGACATATATGATTATGTATATCTCACAGGGAGCACATTTATTAAAATTCCGTTTCACATCTTCCGATATTCCATTCCGATATTTCCTTAGGAGTAAAAATCGTTTTACAGTAACGTAAGAGATGCAATACTGAAATAATGCAATGAAGCAATTATTACATAAGTAATCATTGTCTTTTATACAATGCAAACATTTATCTCATCTTGGATTGAAATATTGTTTTAAAATTAAATATATAGAACTCTCTATACTGCAATGTTCTTGTTTTTTACCTGTACATTAGCTCAGTTGATCTTTGCAGTTCAATTTACACTCGTCGAGAATATTGGGTTCCTCTAAGAAATTTGTTCCCCCTAACTGCCTGAAGTTATTTACTTTTCCCTATACTATTAGTCAACAGATGATCGTTTTTGGTTTCCCTATATTTGCTGTTTTTATCGGATTTTCTCTACAGATATTCGATTCGAGTGTTTTGTTCAACTCATGTAACACCATTCCCAGCAAATATCCTTGGGGAGCATTAGATTTCTCTAGTATTGTATTTTCATGGCTGAAACTGGAAACTTAGTTGTTTCGAGGTTTCTGATAAAAAGCCATCTAGTGAAACATGTCAATAACGATTCTATGATATGCTGGAAAATATTGTTATAGACAAGTTATAAGTATAGACTGTTTGATCATTTGCGTATACACTATTTATGTTATATGTAGTGAAACTGAATACGTAGTAAAATAGACGTTTAAAATAATAGTGTAGTTAGAAAAAAGCAGTTTATAACGATACAGTAGAATGCCAGAAAATAATTTTAATGGAAGGTTATAAATAAAGACTGTTTCACCGCTTTCATATCCGATTTTATTTATATATACAGGGTGTCCTAAACAACCGCATAAACTCTGCACAGCTAGATTCTTCGTTGGGAGTACATAAAAACCGCCCAAAAAATAGTTAGTGTACGATCCATAGTTTACGAGAAAAATACGAAAAACAAAAAATATGATGTCACATCCGGTGCAAGAAAAAGCACTTTATTGAACATATCAAAGCAGTATATGCACGGACATGCTCCCTAATAGTTCGTAATACTTTTCTATTGCATCGGCCGTACGTCAGGGTACATGTCGCAGTAGTCACGAACGAAATAAATGGCTACCATAAGAAGACTACCTGCGACTGCAAGAGGCAATCTTTTAAATTTCCAGTTCAACGGCGGCTTAACGTCATTCCATGGCACGCGCACATGCATGACGCGATGAGCACTGCAAACGTTTAAAAAAATTATAGTCTAGAAAGATATACAATACTGTTGTTGATATGTCCAATAAAGTGTTTTTGTCTTGATCCAGCAGTGACGTCATACTTTATCGTATTTTTCTCGTAAATTATTGATCGTACAGGAATGCTTCTTTTGGCAATTTTTATGTACTCCCAATGAGGAATCTAGCTGTGCAGAATTAATGCGGTCGTTTTGGGACACCCTGTATAGTGAAATGGAAAACTTAGTAGTTTTCCATAAATTTCTGATAAAATTGTGATTCTAAGATTTCTGATAAAAGTGTTTCCAATGCAGCTGGAGCTGAGCGATGCCCGAATGGTTAGGGTGCTGGTCTTCGGAACCGGAGTTCATAGGTTTGAATCCCACTATGGCATGGATGTTTGTAGCCGTTCGGAATCGGCTTTAAGCAGTTCTGACACACGACTTGCATCTTAAGAAACCCTCTGAAAGATCCAAGGAACTCTGGGCAGAGAGCCTAATCAAAAACCCGGTACTGATAAGGAAGGCCAAGAGCCTGGTTAACTTGCTTACCGCTAATCAAGGCGCCATCGAGAGGCCATTATTTTAACCTAAAACCACACCGCCAGGGTCAAAGTACCCCGTCATGAATGGCCATCACCACTTCCCTGTGCAGATATTGCTTCCTTCACAAACACCTGCTTTCATGTAAGAAAGTTTCATGTAGTACACGGGGTCAATCGGACTTTTAACGTGGGCAGCATTACTGCGAGGTATCCCCCGCACTTTCGTAAACTGCATTAATAGTACTTATTAGTCCAGTTTTTCTACATTTTTTTTGTTATTTTAAATTTTATGGGCGGAATGCTGACTTGGCCCCTGCGTAACGCATTGTTGCCGGACGGTCAGACCGAAACAGCAATTCAACACCCTACCCCCGGCTTCGGGTGTGTAGCTGGTTACAGGTAGCATACACGGCTTTAAGCAGTAGGTCCTGGTCTCATTAGCCCTCGTGTTGCAAAAGTGGACCGTAGAGCTCAAAAACCAAACTAATGCAGCTGGCAATACAAGCACATATACTTTTATGCCAATACATGGCTAAATAACTGTTACCCTTTTAGCATCACCCGATAAGCACTTGTAGCTTAAGGAATGCTATGGACAAGAGTATCATTACTCCCTCTGGGTCGCCTAATTTTGAGCATGATCCAAGCAAAACACCCCTAGGATTAACTTGTCACCACGGAGGCATCGTTTGAGAACTTGGACATTATGACCACGGACCTATTTTAAGCGTCCCAGTCACCTTTAACCCCTTCCCTGTTTTGCCCGTACATAGCTTTCGGGCTTTTACTGATTTGCCCGTACTGCGTACTGGCAATCTGATTTCTATTTTGCTTGCACTGTTTCGGCCGTATTTTCCCCTATTTTAGTAACAAATTATTCGTATGGATAACGATAGTTGTCCAGTAAATGATAGTTTGCAGTTTATTGTATTTTCTACTCTGGTTCAAAAGCGCAGGTTTTTTCGCATGTTTTGTATGAGAAGACGAATTGTTATCTTTCAGTGTATAGCTCTCTGGTTATATTTTACTAACCGCCTGATAACTTTATTGATGTAAGAGTTGAATAATATATTTTTACTATTAAATAATGGATAATTCAGAGCGTATGAAGCTAAATTCTCGTGATTCGAACTGTGACACGGAATCAGAAACTGAATTATCTGTAAATGATTGTAGCAGAAGTTTACTAGATGACTTATGGATAGTGATGACTCTGATAGTAGTACAGATGGAATCAGTCAAGCAAGACACATTTTTGAAATTAATTGTGATAATCTTTCGAAGCCGCCTGCTAGATTTGCTCTCACTGGAATTCCAAAAATTGACTTGGATATCGATGAGACTAAAGGTAAACTTCAGTTCTATGATGCTTTCATAGAAAGAAAAAAAGTTGTAATAAATGCTTAAAAATATTAGAAATGTTAATTTCAATAACATATCTTTGCTTAAAAATTTAAAATATACAAAAAATGCAATAAAAAAATGTGACTTTTTTTTGACCGAATACTGGAAAAAAATGAAACTGTCAAAGGGTTAACGAACACGGTGGATCTTAGGCCAGCTTCTAATCCCAAACCTGCAACGTTGCCTTGGCCGACTGAGTTACCGTGGCTCATGTTTCTTATAAAAGTATATGTAATAAAAACTGTTTATATAATGACACTGTTAAAAGCTTGATGATATCTTTATTGACAGGTTTTGAACACAGATTATACAGTCAGTACCGACAATATGGCCGCTCGCTTTTAATGTCACCCTGCTTATACGGTCAGTTTTCTAAAGTCCCGTCTAACTTAATAGGGAACATGTGTTCCCCTCATACAGTCATTTTCTTTTCTTGTACCGGTTATATGGTCAGTTTCATGTTTTCTCACCTCTCTCAGTTCTCTTGCCCCCTGACAAGAGAACACATCTGTCTGTTTTTTGGTTGAATTTATCTCTCCCTACTGAAGTTGAAATTAACCCTCTAAGCGGTTTTGTTGCATTTGCATACGTACAAGAACTTTCAAATTATGGCTTCCGAAAAGGAAGAATTTTTACATTGCTGCCAAAAATGAATGGATTAAAAAATTTAAAAAAAAATTAATCTTCAAAGGCTGCTTTCTCCAAAGCAAATTCGATTAGGACGACTTAACCCTCTGACTGAACCCGCTTTTGACGGGCATATGTTTTTCTCCTTTATTAAGAAGCAAACATTCCACCTTTTCAACCGTTTAACCATTCGAATAAAGTTTCGTATTAGACATTTAATGATAATAAATATATATGGATGACTTAATTATAAAAATATATATAAAATTCGAAAAACTAGAAATTACTGTTTTTCAGTTGAAATTTATTACATATAATTTTTATTATGATAACATCTGACAGAGTTTTTGTATTCTTAGTTTCTATGATAAAATCCAATAAAAATCTTTTCTAATAAAAAATTTATTTAAACGCTAAGTAAAGGGACAATATATAGTAATATAATATAAAAAATCATAGATTTTGTCACAAATAATATAAAACTTTATTTATTTTTTATAACTTTTTTTTATATTTAATATAAATATATAATAAAAGAAAATATTTATATAATTTATAATATATAATAATATAAAAATTTTATTATATATATATATAAGGAATATAATTAATATATTTTATATAAAAATAATATATAAAAAATTATAAAAAAATCAATATTGAAATATTATATATATTATAGATAAAATATTATATAAATATATATTTATATATATCAATATATAATCTTCATATAAATATAATATATAAATATAATATATAATGTATTTATAAAATATGTATATATATAATATATGTATATATAATTATATATTATAATATATATATCTTATATATATTAAATATATATATATTTTAAAAATATATAATATATAATTTTAAATATATAAATAAATATAATATATAATATATAATAAATTATATAATATATATATATTATATATAGAATAAATATATAATATATAGAAAATATATATATATATATATATATATATAATATAATATATATATATAATATATATATATATAATATATATTAATATATAATATAATAAAATAATATTAATTAAAATATAATATAATATCAATATAATATATATATATAATATATATATATATATATAAATATATAATATATATATAAAACAATATGGAACATATAAAATATATAATATATAAAAAATATATAATAAATATATATATATATATATTTTATATATAATATATATAAAATAAAAAATTCTATATATATCTATATTTTATATATAAATATTTATATATATATATATATATATATAAAATATATATAATATATATATATACTATATGATTGTTTGAAAAAAAAAAAAATCGCAATTTTTAAAGAGATCTCGGTTTGCAAATTGAGCAGTCAGAGTGTTAAACAATATTTTAGCTGGTAAATTTGCTTCTTTGTATTATGAAGAAATAAACGTCAGAGCTCGTCACCTTAAAATGTGGATAAGCTCTTCTGTTATGGGTAAAACGCACGTAATTCAATAGGGTTGTATTGTTCCGCATATATCGTCACCCCGCTTATATCGTCTGATCTTTCTGGACCGCTGAGCTGAACATATAACCGACACAGACTGTATAATCATTTTTGTATCAAATGTTTATTACGTATGTAGTGAAACTGGAAGCTTTGTAATGCAGATGTTTCTGATACAAGCGCGTACTAAATCTGTCTAGAGAGATACTATAAAGGGCTAGAAAATATTGTTATAGAAGGTTTTCATTATAGACGGTTTGATAACACGTTGCATGTCATGGGAATCACCGGAGATCGGCACTCGACTTGGCTACAGAACCGGGGGGGAGGCATCGGTTACCGGAGACGCAGCAAATAATAAAAGTACATAATTATAGTAAATATGGATACTGATAAATATTTCAATAATACCATTGTTATTATAATGGTTTGAAGAAATTAAAACAATATGGAACATGCAAAAATAATATTATTAGTAGATTAAAAAACATACACTTTATCTGTGCCAATTGCGATGAGTCAGATGGAAGCATTCGAGGCAAAGAAAATTAGAATCGATGCAATCGGAACAATATGTCACCACTTATTTAGTCAAATCCTTTACTCTAGTTCTTCCTTGCTGATTTGAATGCTTAAAGAATGAGAGTAATTAATTAGCAATTGAAGTATGATTGTTTGAAAACAAAAAGACAATCGTAACAATTGCCTACCACGCCGTGGGAGTCACAAGTGACGCCCACCACGAAAACTGCATCAAGCATGATTTTACAACTCTTTTTATGTGCTGTAAATAATAGTTCAGCATCTGCATCGCATAATGAAAAGTTCACGTCTGCGCAAATCATCGAAAATGCGTCTGGCAGTCTGGCTGTCACTCCTTTTTTAGTCAAATCCTTTACTCTAGTTCTTCCTAGTTGCTTTGAATGCTAAAGAAAGACAGTAATCGCTTAGAAAGCATGATTCTTAGAATCATGATTCATTGAAAAAAAAAGGACAATCTTAACAACTGGCTACCTTGCCAAGTTATCTGCTTGTAAAATAAAACTTTTTCCAAGAGACTGAAATATTGCTTCACTTTGGTTTGGTTTGACGTCCTACGGTCTACTTTTATCAACACGAGGGCTAATGAGACCAGGACCTACAGCTTAAAGCCGATTCCGAACGGCTACGAACATCCATGCCCCTGTGGGATTCGAACCCACGAACTAACACGTACTAAAGGCCAGCACCCTAACCAATCCTCCATCTTTCGGATGGCCTCACTTTGGATCATGACTTTAGAGCCTCTAGAAAAAGAAATTCAGGTTACGTCACTGGATATCACGTATAAAGGATACTTCTTCCCACGAACTGCCCTCCCACTAAATACTAGACCTTAGAAATCACGGTTGATCAGCGTACCTAACCAATCAGATTCGTTTCGGTTTTGAAGACATCCTAGTAACCCTTGAATGGCTTAAAATTTGGCTTCATTTTTCTATGTATTTGGTAATTCAAAACTTCTTATAAGCAACGTTATTACTAGATTAAAGTGAGCCTTTACAAAAGTAGCCCTTTTTTTCTTTTTCTATTTTATGAAATAGATCATAAGGGCACGTTTGTTTTGATATTTTTATTTTGACATATTTGACCTTTCATCAACATGTTTATTGATTGTGACTTGTGAAAGGACGTTTTTTATTGTCAAATTGAGTATTGAAATATTATACAGTTTAGTTAATATTTATTATCTGTTAAGTTAAAAGAAAGTTTTGGGATTTGAATAACATTCGAATTTAACTTACATCGATCCTTATTTTAATTTATTTTAATTAAAAACATTTTAAATATTTGAAACAAATTTTCATAGATTTTTAAATGATGTAGTACAAAGATTGAGAAATGCTGTTTACTACAAAAAAAATTTTACGGAGCAAACTTGAACTTCTTCAAGTATCTTTTAAAAATTTAAGAAAATCAAGCATTTCTATACACTTATTAAATATCTACTGTCCAAATACATGTATATTATATTGCACGGAAATCTTACCTTGTAAATAAGTTAATTTTTATGAAAAAATTAGGGACATACTACATTTAATATTTCAACTGCAAAATATTTAAAAGTAATGTTGTATTGATAATTTATTAACTCATCATTTGATTGATGTACCATTCTCATAAAAAATAACACATTCGTGTTTTTTTTAGCAAGTTTTGAGATATTGGCTCTGAAAAGAGCCTTTGCTTGTTTTCAGAACACATAATTATTTTCAGAAGACTTACACGTATTTGGAAAAATCGAGCACGTGAAACTTAACAGTTTGGCCACAAGCGCTCCAAACTTTGGGGAAACTAATCTTGACTCCGTTGTCATTGTAATATTTCCTATGATTGGCCTTTTCCTTCTCCGTAAGCTGTCCTGTAATTGGTTAGATCGGCTGATCAACAGTGATTTGTAAGGTCTAGTCCAATAAATTGGATGGAATGATATTAGAAAATTTTAAAGAGAAAAGATGTTTCAAAATTTTGGGGTAAGTATAATTCTACTACAAATTGCAGGAGACAAACACCTGAGATGTAGACACAATCCCGTAAAAGCTGTCCTAGAAACTCTTCCAGTGTTAAGGTTATTAATGACCATTAACCTATGATGTTCTAACTATTTAGAAATTCTCAGATTTAGTATTACCTTTCTCGAATTCAAGACATTCGTATGAAACAGCTAGAAGGAAAGGAGAGTCAGAAATGCCTTATTCATGCATATTGAAACCAGGATTAAAATAGATCTCGGATTTTTGGCGGTTATGTACTTTACAAACCAAGCGTGATGATTTGGAGAGCAACATTCAACATAGACGGGGAGGAGGAGTTTTAATCACTCCTGCCTTCTATTCCAGGTATGCGACTTGCGCAGGTTTAGGAAACTAGTGACTGCGAAAGTTATTTCGAGAGTGTGTAGGTTTTGGGCCTTTTTCTTAATTGCCGCATTAAAGACATTTGCTTTAAATGGGGGGAGTAGGAAAAGAGATATCTAACAACCTCATTTGCATTTGGTCGTTTTGGGAGGGTAATTGCGATTTTAAGACTCAGAGTGTCTAATGCTTAGTTTAGAGTGCAACGGTTAATAATTTTGCTATACGAGAATTAACGATACAGACTTAAGAGGCTTTGGGATTTACGTTGCTACGTTTGAATATAAATGTTTCCTGATTTCCATATCTAATAAATTTATACTATTATAATAACCAAAAGTGTTTTTGCTATATGCGAACTAACGATACAGACATAAGAGGTTTTTAGATTTACATTGCTACGTTGCTATATAAATGTGTCTTAATTATCATATCTAATAAATTTATAATATTATAATAACCAAAAATTATTTTGCTATATGAGAACTAACGATACAGACTTAAGATTTTTTGCAATTTACATTGCTACGTTGCACTATAAATGTGACCTGATTTTCATATCTAATAAATTTATAATATTATAATAACCAAAATATTTTTCTATACGAGAATTAATGATACAGATTTAAGAGGTTTGGGGATTTACATTGCTACATTGCAATATAAATGTGTCCTCATTTCCATATCTAATAAATATATACTGTTATAATAACCAAAAATGTTTTTGCTGTACGAAAACTTACGATACAGACTTAAGAGTTTTTGGGATTTACATAGCTACGTTTCAATATGAATGTTTCCTTATTTCCATATCTAATAAATTTATACTATTATAATAACCAAAAATGTTTTTGCTATACGAGAACTAACAATACAGACTTAAGAGGTTTCAAGATTTACATTGCTACTTTGCAATATAAATGTGTCCTGATTTCAATATTAATAAATTTATACTATTATAATAACTAAAAATTTCTATACGAGAAGTAACGATACAGACTTAAGAGTTTTCTTGATTTACATTGCTACATTGCAGTATAAATGTGTCCTGATTTCCATATCTAATACATTTATACTATTATAGTAATCGAAAATTGTTTGCTATACGAGAATTAATGACACAAACTTAAAAGGTTTGAAGATTTATATTGTTGCTTTGTAATATAAATGTATCCTGATTTCCATACCTAATACATTTATACTATTATATAACCATTATTTATACTACTATAAACCATAAATAATTTTTGCTATACAAGAGCTAACGATATAGACTTAAGAGGTTTTGGGATTTTCATTGATACGTTGAAATATAAATGTGTCCTGACTTCCATATCTAATAAATTTATACTATTACAATAACCAAAATTTTTTTGCTATCTGAGAACTAAAGATACAAACTTAAAAGTTTTGAAGATTTACATTGATGCGTCGCAATATAAATGTGTCCTCATTTCCATATCTAATAAATTTATGCTATTATGATAACCAAATATATTTTTGTAGTTTCGGAAGCAGTTTCCAAATAATTAATTTCAGATTACAAATACTTTCGGAACTAAATTTAATAAATTTTAATTCATTTAATACAGGAAATTTTTCTTAATTCTTTGCAAGATTGTTTGTTATCCGTAACATGCTGTAATTAACATCTTAATTTTATGCAAAATATATGAGATATGTGTGGTCATACTAAAGAATTAACGCCTAAAAGGGATTAGGATAACTTATGTAAACTTAAGTAAAGCTAACAACTGGGTTATCAATATAAATTAATTGTAATTTTATAAAATAAATGTTCAATATTATATCTTCATATTGTACTTTTTAAAATTAGGAAAAGTCAAGAAATTTATTTTCATTTCTTGTTAGTAACTTTTTGAGAAAACTGAATACAAATTTGTTTAAGGATCAAAATGACACAACCCGCGGTCTTAGTGATAAAATGTAAAAATCGTCTTTTAAAATCGGCAAGGCTATACAACAAACATAGGGCAAGAGAAAAACAATGTGAAAAAGCACAAAATCAACACATGGGATTAAAAGACAAAGAATTGTAAAGAGGTCCACTTTGAGATGCTTGTCAAAACGAAAGGCGCACACATTTGCCGTAATAACAGCAGCTTCCGCCTCAATTGTGCTTTGTTTGACCAAGTGGCATAAGCAACAACAAAAAACAGTGGAGTTACTCAGACAAGTAACTCAGACAGACTAATCTTAGGAAAGGTAAACAAGATGTCTGCTAATTGGTATTTTAGTTGACTAATAAATTTTAAAAAATATAAAACTCTAGTTAAATATTAGTAAGTATTGTTATTATTTTTTAAATAAGTTGAAAATAATCAAAGGTGGAATTAAAATAAACGCAACTCAAAGATATGATATGCTTTTAAAATTCAGAACTAGGTACAAAACTGAACAAGGCTACACTTTTGTAACTCTATGTCATTTGAAAAATTATCTGGGATTATAGCTTGGCAATTCTGTTATTTTCAAAAGGATGGAATAAAGTTAGACAATCTGAAAGATTTGCAAATTCTGTGGTAAGTATAAGTCTTCTCCAAAACTCAAGCAACTAACAGAGATAGAAACAATCCATTAAATGCTGTCTTACAAACTCATCCAGTGTTAAAGTTATTTACGAGCATTTAACCACCATATTCAAACTCTTTACGAGTTCTGAGATTTAGTTTCACCTTCCTAGAGTTCCGGACATTCGAATGAAAAGGCTAGAAGTAAAGGAGACTAAGAAATGCTGTACTCTTTCTAATTAGGTCCTGGATTAAAATAGATGTCAGCGATGTTATGTACTTTACAAACCAACCGTGATGATTTCGAGTGCAGCATTCGAGACAGACGGGGAGGAGGAGTTTTAATCACGCCCACCTCCTAATCACGGCGTGGGACTTGCGCAGATTAGGAGAGGAGTGGATGCAAAAGTTATTTCTAGATTGTGTAGGGTTTGTGCCTTTTTCTTAATTGCCGCATTAAAGATATTTGCCTTAAACGAGGGGGAGTAGGGAAAGAGGTATCTAACAACCTCATTTGGATGTGGTCATTTTAGGAGGGTAATTGCGATTTTAAGACTCAGAGTATTTTTTGGTTAGCTTAGAGTGCTAAGTTCAATTTTTGGCTACACGATGGCTAACGAGGGGCTTTGGGAATTATATTGCTACATTGCAATGTAAATGCGTCCTGATTTCCATTGCTAATAACTTTATACTATTACGCCAACCAAAACTATTTTTGTAGGTTTTGGAAGCAGTTTCAAAATAATTAATTTCCGATTTCAAATAACTTTGGCATTAAATAAAATAAATTATAATTCATTAAATACAACAATTTTTTTAAATGTTTGAAATCATGTTCATTTCTTATCCGTAACAGACTGTAATTAATATCTTAATTTGATATTTAAAAGCTGAGATACAACTATTACAAATGGACTGCAAACACTTTTGGAATTAAATTTACCAAATTAAAATTCATTAAATATTGATTATTTCTTATTCGAAACAGTTGAAATTAATATCTTAATTTTGTGTTAAAATTATAAGATACGTCTGGTTACAGGAATGAATTAAGGCTGAAGTATCACATGTATGTTTCTCATTTGAACTTATAGAAACTGATAAAAGCAATTTTGATAAATCGGAATTATTTAACTAGTTGAATTAATTCTTTTGATAAAATTTACATAAAAGATAGTGTTTACAGTATAATTTACGAAGTATAATACTTCATTTTTGTTTTCTCTTAAAAATAACAGAAAAAAAAGAAAAGTAAAAAAACTTTTATTTATTTATTATTTAGTATTAAAAATAATTAAAAATTATTTTGTTTTATTAATGTAATCTGTATAAGATGAAAATTTTATAAATATTATAAAATAATACAAGGTTAATTAAAATTATAAAATTGCAGCAAAATATTAGTATTGTTATTATTTGTGTAAATGAGTATTAAAAAATTAAAGGTAGAATTAAAATAAAAGCAACAAAAAGATTTTAGTATTTAAAATTATGAACGACGCATTGTCGTTGAGCAAGGTTAGACGTCTGTAGATCTATGTCTTTTGAAAATTTCTCTGGGATTAGAATGCGGCAGTTCTGTTATTTAAAAAAGGATGGAATAATGTTAGACAATCTGAAAGATTTGCAAATTCTGTGGTAAGTGCAAGTCTTCTCCAAAACTCAAGTGACTAACAGAGATAGAAACAATCCATTAAAAGCTGTATAAATAGCTCTATGTCTGTTGAAAATTTCTCTGGGATTAGAGTACGGCATTTCTGTTATTTACAAAGGATGGAATAATTAGACAATCTGAAAGGTTTGTAAATTTTGTGGTAAGTATAAGTCTTCTCCAAAACTCAAGCGACTAACAGAGATATAAACAATCCATTAAAAGCTGTCCTACAAACTCCTCCAGGGTTAAAGTTATTTACGAGCATTTAAGCAACATATTCAAACTCTTTACGAGTTCTGAGATTTAGTTTCACCTTCCTAGAGTTTAAGACATTCGAATGAAAAGGCTAGAAGGAAAGGAGACTAAGAAATGCTGTACTCGTTCTAATTCTGTCCTGGATTAAAATAGATGTCAGCGATGTTATGTACTTTACAAACCAACCGTGATGATTTCGAGTGCAGCATTCGAGACAGACGGAGAGGAGGAGTTTTAATCACGCCCACCTCCTAATCACGGCGTGGGACTTGCGCAGATTAGGAGAGGAGTGGATGCAAAAGTTATTTCGAGATTGTGTGGGGTTTGTGCCTTTTCCTTAATTGCCACATTAAAGATATTTGCTTTAAACGAGGGGGAGTAGGGAAAGAGGTATATAACAACCTCATTTGCATTTGGTTATTTTGGAAGGGTAATTGCGATTTTAAGACTCAGAGTATTTCTTGGTTAGCTTAGAGTGCTAAGTTCAATTTTTGGCTACACGACGGCTAACGATACAGACTTAAGGGGCTTTGGGAATTATATTGCTACATTGCAATGTAAATGCGTCCTGATTTCCATTGCTAATAACTTTATACTATTACGCCAACCAAAAATAGTTTTGTAGGTTTTGGAAGCAGTTTCAAAATAATTAATTTCAGATTACAAATACCTTTGGCATTATATATAATAGATTGTAATTTATTAAATAGAACATTATTTTTAAATCTTTGAAATCAAGATCATTTCTTATCCGTAACATGTTGTAATTAATATCTTACTTTTATTTTACAAGAATTACTGTAACTTCATCGGAGAGTCAGCGCGAGCTTGAAGTTATAGAGCATGCGCACTTGAAGTATTTCTTTTTCTACCACTTTCAATCACTTGATATTTCATTGCTCTAATCATCTTTCTAGGTAGACGCTCCTATTCTTTTTTACAGATAGGGCTCTTTTCTAGCCAGTGCTGTTATACGATTGTTTATTAATGCTGTAACGGCGTGATTTAGCGGTGTGTCGACATCAAAGAACTTTGCTTTGAGATTTGAACTTCGCTTGTGTGGACACAAAAGTATTGTTTTCCCCGACACCAAAATGTGTACACTGTTGTGCCCTATAGTAGAGGAACAATATACCAGACAACCCGGCACCTTCACTGACAGCCAGAAATATGATCATTGGAAAGACAAAAGATTTGCCGAGACTTGAATGTAGCCGCTAAGAATTCCAGGCACCCCTGGGTTTACGGCTGATGATTGTTTAACCAGGATTAATCCAGTTGTTCGAAGGTTAGGTCATCGCTAGGTGATCCAATAACGAAATTGTGGGTGAGGCCCCTCCCCTAGAAAGAGACGAGAGAAGATTTGTTTTTTAGAGAAGTTAGTTAGCTAGCAACCAGCTAATTCAGAGGTTGCCTTGACCAGTCTCTCTACCGGATATATATTTTTTTTTTGCTATAATCCGACCTTGGGATCTTTTCTTTAAAGAGTAGCCCGCATCGGCTAACTCGGAGGTCGCCTCGACCAGTCTCTCCGTCGAAGAGTTTTATTTAGGGAAATCCCGTCTTGGGATATATCTCTTGCTGAGATTGAAACGATACCCTGTGCATTGTGTTTCCTTTTCTAATATAATCCTCTACAGGATTGTTTGCATTTTTCCTTCAGAACTGTGCTTTGATATTCTACTAGTACTTCAGTCAACTTTCGCTAGAGTTACCAAATTGTTTCTTCCGTCGAATCACCCATATTTCGGCAGAGTCTGATTTTAGTTTAGATACCCGTCTCTACTCAGGCCTACGTGTACTAAACACTTACCTGTGATCGGAAATTGGTTTTTTTTGTGTAGTTGTAAAATGATGTATATAGCAGCATTGTAAATACATTCATTAGTCCAGACGTACCTGATTTTTCCTTGTGTCACCTAAAACAGGGACCGGATACGTTATAATGCCGAGTGTTTGTTTAAAAGTTTCTGTTAACGATATCTATGCATTTGTAAAAGCATTATGTTAATTAAAAATATGTGTTAATTAAATTGTGTTTCTGAAGACTCAACCTTTTTCATCTTTATTACTATAAATATTATAGAAATTGATAAAGTCAATTTTGGTAAATCGGAATGATTTAATTAGTTGAATTAATTTTTTTTTGCTAAAGTTTTACATAAAATAAAGGGTTTACAGTATAATTAAGGAATCATAATAATTCGCTTTTGTTTTATTTTAGAAATGAAAGGAAATGAAGGAAATTAAAGCCTTTTATATGTTTATTATTTAGCATTGAAAATAAAGAAAAATTATTTTGTTTTAATTATGTGATTTGAAACATAATTATTGGTATATGTATTATAAATAGCTATATACATACACACACAACCATATATATATATATATATATATATATATATATATATATATATATATATATATATATATATATATATATATATATATATATATATATGTGTATGTGTGTGTATGCATATAAGAGGTATATATATATACATATAATATATATACTTATATATGTGTATATAATAGGTATATATATTATAAATACCTATATATATACACACACAAACATATATATATATATATATATTCATATATATACATATATATATTTATATATATACATATATATATATATATATTACAATATATATATATATATATATATATATATATATATACAGATATATATATATATATATATATACATATATACATACATATATATATGTATATATATATATTTATACAGATATATATATATATATATATATATATATATATATATATATATATATATATATATATATATATATATATATATATATATATATATATATATATATATATATATATATATATACTTATATATAGATATAAAAATTATTGTGTGTATTTTTATTTAATTATCAAAATTTTATAAATATTATAAAATATTACAAAAGTTATTTCGAAAGTGTATGGGAATTTTAAGACTGTGTGTTTGTTGGTTAGTTTAGAATGCTATGGTTAAACTTTTGCTACATGATGAGTAGTAGCACATACCGAAATAGTTTTCGATATTTAAATTGCTACATTACAGTGTAAATGTGTTCATATGTTAGACCAAGAACTGATTGTTTTCACTGAGATCTTTAGCTGGTAGCTTTATCTCCAGTGGTTTACTATAATTACAGTCCTTTCGCTGGTTATTAATTTGGGAGAAGTTAGTTAAATGCGGAAGAAATTTTTAAGAATAAAGTTATTATGTAAACAAAAAAAATTCTATTTACAGACCTTTCCTTAGTAATTATTAGAAGATAAGAGAATTGTTTTATACCCTGTATAATAATAGCCTAAGTTATCTGTCCCCGAAATTATGAAGCTGTTGAACATGTATGTGAAAATATTGAAAATAACAGTTATTTCGTTTAAAATTTTGTTTTTTCAGATATTATTTATTTGTAACATTTTGATGTAAAGAGAATTTTTTTTCTATTTTTGGAGCGATTTTCTAAAACATATTTCAAAGGCAAGATGTTAAAATTCCTCAGATCATTTATATATTTATATTTAACCCTTTGACAGTTCATTTTTTTCCAGAATTCGGTCAAAAAATGTCACATTTTTTTAATTGCATTTTATTGTTCACTTTATATTTTTAAGTAAAGATATGTTATTAAAATTAACATTTCTAATATTTTTAAGCTTTTATTAGAACTTTTTTTTTCTATAAAAGCATCCTAGAACTGAAGTTTACCTTTAGTCTCATCGATATATAAGTTAATTTTTTGAATTCCAGTGAAAGCAAATCTAGGAGGCGCAATTAATTTTTAAAAATTGTCTTGCTTAACTGATTCCATCTGTACTACTATCAGAGTCACTACTGTCCAGGTCATCTATTAAACTTTCGCTACTATCATTTACAGATAATTCAGTTTCTGATTCCGAGTCACAGTTCGAATCACAAGAAATGAGATCCATACGCTCTGAATTATCCATTATTTAAAAGTAAAAATATATTATTCCACTCTTACATCAATAAAATTATCAGGCGGTTAGTAAAATATAACCAGAAAGCTATACACTGAAAGATAGCAATTCGTCTTCTGATACAAAACATGCGAAAAAACCCGCGTTTTTGAATCAATCAGAGTAGAAAATACAATAAACTGCAAACTATCATTTACTGGATAACTATCGCTATCTATACGAATAACTTGTTACTAAAATATGAAAAAATATGGCCGAAACAGTGCAAGCGAAATAGAAATCACATTGCCCGTACGTCATACGGGCAAATCAGTAACGGCCCGAAAGCTGTGCCCGTACGGCGTACGGGCAAAAAAGAGAAGGGGTTAAAATTTCTTTGTGCTTACATGTATAAGTTACACTTAACTCCTTAATTGTCGCACTCGTATATATACG
>CM063507.1:68659327-68661827 GCA_032207245.1 Pardosa pseudoannulata | reverse complement strand
AAATATTTTTTATCTTAATCTTGTATTTAGACCTTAATTTTAAATATTCCTCTAAAGTCTTTTGTAAAGTTTGTTATCCCAATTATTTATACTTTAAATTATTTCTATTTCTTTAATGTGCTACGATTTATAAAACTTGCTTGGAGCAGTATCTCGCCAGATGATTTTGCGCCTTGGTTTTAATCATACATTAATAATCTATCTTGTAAATATTTTTTATCTTAATCTTGTATTTAGACCTTAATTTTAAATATTCCTCTAAAGTCTTTTGTAAAGTTTGTTATTCCAATTATTTATATTTTAATTTCTTCCCGTTTCTTTAATGTGCTACGATTTATAAAACTTGATCAGTATGTCGCCAGATGATTTTGCGCCATTTAATTCAAATCAGTAAGGGAACATATCACCTTTAAACCTTCAAAAAAATCGATTTTTTGCTTTTATCATTCGTTTAAAAGAAATCCGATTGAAATATTCGAATTGAAATCTGTAAAACTATAACATAAAGAAAGAAATACTGGTAGCATGGGAAGTTTAAATTACCCAGCTGGTGTTTGTTTATGTTTTTACCTGCCGCTGTGTCATCACTTTTAGCGCTGAAACTGTTTTAAGATTAATATTGTTCAAATAGTGGTAAATGATGTATTTTATGTATTTAATGACGGCCATGTTGCTTGAAACAGTGTTATGCAAGAACTTTCTTAACAAATTGGTAATTATGCAAGAGTATTTACATACAACAGTGATTAACACCTGATTCGTTCACTTGAAATCATGGCTGCGATGCTTACGATAGTGGCTTGCAAAGCAAGAAAAAGATATAAAATTGATAGAAAAGTAAAAATATTTGAAACAGAAGGGACAATGTCTACATATAGGCAATTTTAAACCATTTTATCAAATGATTTAACGGAAATGTGATGAAAATATCTAAAGTTTTAACTTTAAATGCATTTTACTCAAAATGATGTTTTTCAAACTTGCGCGCACTTAAAAAACTATTGCACATATGGATCTATAATTTTTAAGGTAAGTACATAATAGTACTACAACGATACTCCACCTACTTTTGTGAAAGTTTTTTTATTTTATGTGGCATTTATTGTATTTGAAATTTAATTTTTCAACTTTAAGTTTTTTTTAAAATTCATTCTCCTGGTGAAAAATTTCTGATAACTATTAAATTTTAAGTAGGTAGAGAATAATACCGAATGTTTATTGTTTTTAAAAATGTAAAAATTATTGCTGAAAGATATTTTGTGTTGCTGTGAGACTGCCCGCAGTGTGACGGCAAAATTTGTAAATTTTGAAAACAAGCACTTTTATTTCCTTATATAAAAAAAGTTCTCATTTACCACAAAGTAAATATAGAAAATAATTAACTAGATTCAGTGAACGAATTCTAAAATTTTTAAGTAGTTTCCATAATAAGAAAAAAAAGTTATGGCAAATTGAAAAATAACAAAAACTCTTCATTTTGAAGTTGAAACGAAAAACATTTTTAAAGTTTATAACAGATTTTGGCTTACCAGGTATTTCCGTTTGAGTGTGTATGTATACAGTAAAGAAATAAAAATCAGCAGAAAGAATCAATACAGACCAAAACAATAACGAGTTTCTTTTGACTAAAAGGCCTCAGAAAAGTAAATACATTAAGGCAGTTAGCGGGAATGGGTTTCTTTTTGCAACCCTATACTTTGACAAAGTGTAAATGGAGCTGCAAAGATCAATCGAGTTAATGTATAGATGGGAAAATCTCACAATAGTCTATTATAGAAGTTTTAGTACACGAATTTTATTGTTAATCTATGCTGTTTCTGGTATATGGTTCGGATGTGTAGTAGTAAATGATTATAACATTCTATATGTATAATTATTTAGTGTTTGCATTCTTTATTGATTGCATCTCTTACCTTCCTGCAAAACGTTTTTTTACTGCTGAAGGAGTGATAATGCTGAGATATAGAAAAGGAATAATTATGCGCGTATTTTTCGTAGATTTGTTAGATTATTTATATCACTGTAGTATACAGTGGTAAGATTTAGTACACCAATTTTATTGTTAATATATGCTGTTTCTGGCATATGAATCTGATGTGAATTTGTAAAAGACTATAGCATTCTAATCGTATAAGTATTTCGTCTTTGAATTTTTTCTTGATAACATCTCTTACCTTCGTGTAAAACGGTTTTTACTGCTGTAGGATTGACAGTGCTGAGAAATGGAATAGAAATAATTATACGTGTATAATTCGTAGGTTTGTTAGGTAATTTATAATACTGTAGTATACAGTGGTAAGTTTCAATACGCTTATTTTGTTGTAAAATATATCTTGTTTCTGGTCTATGATTCTAATGTGTAGTAACAAAAACTATAACATTCTAAATGTATAATTATCTAGTGTTTGCATTGCTTTTTCATCGCATTTTAGTTCCTGTAAAACGGTTTTTACATCTTTAGAGTTGACAGCGAAAAATGGAATAGGAATAATTATACGTG
>CM063507.1:68641827-68646827 GCA_032207245.1 Pardosa pseudoannulata | reverse complement strand
GAGCCGAAAGATGGCCGATTGGTTAGGGTGCTAGCCTTCGGTACCGGAGTTCGTGGGTTCGAATCCCACTGTGGCATGGATGTTCGTAGCCGTTCGGAATCGGCTTTAAACTGTAGGTCCCGGTCTCATTAGCCCTCGTGTGCAAAACAGTAGACCGTAGCACTCCAAACTAATCTTCAGGATGAAGAACACACAGGAAGGCCGCCGTCGTCAGTAATCCTGGGTAATGTGTCTGCCATACGAAAAATGTTAATGGAGGATAATCGCTGTATATATCCAATTATACAGAAGGAACTTAACATTGGATCCGCAGCCATACACAAAATTATTAATGAAGAATTACATATGAAAATAGTAGTTTGCCGTCGGATTCCACATAATCTAACTGAGCAACCAAAAGGGGACCGCACCTGAATCAGTAAAGAAACACTGAAATTGCTAAATGATGATAGCCACCGCATCATTTCTAAAATTATAACGGGTGGTGAAATGTACATGCCGTTTGTAAAACGCCTCGCGCGTTCCCGGCTGCACTTTCGGAAGTCTGCACGCCTCGTTCTATACCTGCACGCCTATTTTTACTGGAGCAGGTATCTTGGGTTCGCTTAAAGCCTATGTGCCGACGATGAAGCACAGCAGCGACAAAACTCTGGGTTAAACATTTATTATTAAGACTTGTTAAAATATATGTACATTCCAAATCATACCCCAAACAGGGCTCCAATAACACCGAGGACAAAAATAAACTGTGCCGAGCGGACAAACACCTCCCTCGGTCCCTACTCCTTTCCGAAGAATAATCTCCTTTCCCCGTCGTTCCGACCGGGCATCTCCTCTTCACTCCTCTTCGTGAGGGCCGGGGGGAATCCCCCCTCGGTCAAGTTTTCGCCTCCACGGGAAAAAATGTCCTTTTCTGCAGCTGGCGGGGGTGGCATCTCATCTCTCGCCCCCCTCGTGTGGAATTTGCCCACCCCCTCTCGGGGTGTCCGTCTCCGGCCGCCGAAACAAAAAAAAACCAGGGGCCCATGTAACACCAACTCGAGTCTTGAGTCTAGTATTACACTGTTCTTTGACGTTCCAACCGGTCAAGAAAGCAAAATATGGGTCTCTGAAGATGATCACACGCCAACAATGGTGAAAAGACAATGCGCACTGAAAAAGTGATGTATGCCGCTTTCTTCAGAAGTACAGGATTGGTCAAAGCCATCAAGTTGGAAGGACAGAAGACAGTAACAGCAAACTGGTATACCACTAAATGTCTTCCACAAATTCTACAAGAAGTGAATGTTAGGGGACTAAGGCTTCACCATGGCAATGCATCTTCACATATAGGCGGATTAACAGCTGAATTTCTTAAAAAAAATTAAAGTAATAGAACATAACAAAAAAATGATAGATCTAGCTATGTGTGACTTTTGGTTATTATTTAATTTAAAAAAGAACTTAAGTGGACGTCATTTTCATTCAGAAGAAGACATTGATGTGGTTATAAATGTAATTTTTTCATCATTTCCAAGTAAAGAATGGCTTGAGGCATTTCATCCGTGGAAAATACGTCTACGAAAGGGCGTTGATGCTGAAGGAGACTACTTTGAACAAACCTAAAATTTTGTAAGTATCGCTTTAAAAACTTAGTTGTATCTCAAAAACTGTACTGAAACCGCACAGAAAAAAAGTGATATATGCCGTTTTCTTCAGAAGTACGGGATTGGTCAAACCCATCAAGTTGGAAGAACAGAAGACAGTTTTTTATTCTTCTGATTATTCATTTCGTGTTTCAAATGAATAGCTATCAAATTTACAGTGAAAGTTCACTTTTGGTTTTAAGTCATAAAATCGCCAATAAAACCAAGAGATCTCCAAATTTAAACATGGCTTTTATAATCTTCTTCCCATTCTAAGCAAATATCTCCAATGCGACAATTAAGGAGAAGGCACTCTGATAATAACTTTGCTTTTTCTCCTTTTCTGTAATGCCCAATCTCACTGCGACGCTTGACTGTGATTAAAATCCTCTATAACAAATGAAGTCATGATGCTTGGTTTATAAAGGACGTAATAACGTAAGAGCGTAATCTATTTTAATCCAAGCACTAATTTGCATAACTATGGAATTTTCTAAGCCTCCCTTTCTCTAAATTTTCATTTGAACTTCTTACTATTGAAATTTAGTGACTATAAATCCTGAAAGTTTTGAATCGCTAGGAATTAAAAGAAAAGGATCGTTAATAACGTCAGAAATTCTTAGGATATAAAAAGATTTTTTTTGTTAAAACTTTCATGTGATATTTAGAGATTTTTCTTAAATAAGAGCAGTAATGTTTTTCCGTTACGGGGAGAATATCAAATTTATGTAGTGCGTATTTTTTAATGTCAATAGATGAGAACTTTATAGCAATTTCTTAATTTCTAAGTTAATCAGTAGAACGATTAACTGAATTGCTATTTAATTTGCTATTTCTGGTTTCATTTTGCATTCAAGTAAACAGATAAAAAGGAAGTAATACCAACAACTAAGTATCAGCAGTCGAGAGTGTATGTTTAACAAAGTTCTATATTTAACTGAGATTATTTCAAGCGGGGAAATTAGGACGGTAATACACACAAAAATTTTGACAAATTTTGATAACGGCGACGAAGGTGATTCTGTAATCAGTGGTTAATTGTAGGTCTCTTTCAGTAGAATGATTTCACGATATAGACATTTATTTTACTATTTCTGGTTTCACTTAACTTGGAAATTAGGAAGGTATTACTGACAAACATTTTTGACGACCTGCTGACAACAACGGCAAAAGTGGTTGTGTAATCAGTGGTTAATTGTAGGTCTCTTTCAGTAGAATGATTTCTCGATATCGACATTTATTTTACTATTTCTGATTTCACTTAACTTGGAAATTAGGAAGTATTACTGACAAACGTTTTGACTACCTGTTGACAACAACGACAACGAAGGTGTTCTGTAATCAGTGGTCAATTGTAGGTCGCTTTCAGTAGAATGATTTCTCGATATCGACATTTATTCTACTATTTCTGGTTTCGTTTAACTTGGAAATTAGGAAGTATTACTGACAAACATTTTTGACTACCTGTTGACAACAACGGCAAAAGTGGTTGTATAATCAGTGGTTAATTGTCGCTCTCTTTCAGTAGAATGATTTCTCGATATAGCATTTTTTTTACTATTTCTGGTTTCACTTAACTTGGAAATTAGGACGGTATTACTCACAAAAATTTTGACGACCTGCTGACAACAACAGCAAAAGTGGTTGTGTAATCAGTGGTTAATTGTCACTCTCTTTCAGTAGAATGATTTCTTGATATCGACATTTATTTTACTATTTCTGGTTTTACTTAACTTGGAAATTAGGACGGTATTTATTACTCACAAAAATTTTGAAGACCTGCTGACAACAACGGCAAAAGTACGTTGTTAGAAGGTAATATTAGACGCGATATCGAGTTAACTCCTAACAAGGACTCTTCCAAAGGTTTTGTTCTTTTTTCGAGAATAAACACGATTAGGCGTAATGTGAGGTGATACTGTAAGTATCGAAAGGACATCGGATGAAGGAATAAAGAGCAGTTAGTTGATTTCTCAGAATCATTTGTTGAAATCTTATATAGGAATGCGTATATTTGATGAAAAAACAGGTTGTTATCTCCATTTATCACAGAGGGTGATATTTATAAGTGTGATTTATTTTATATACTTTTCATTAGGAATAAAACATATGTGTATGAAGTCTATTTAAATGCATGAAAATTTTTTCTCTAAATACAATATTCCTTTCTTCGTCATAACAGCAGTCTTTATTTGGATTAGAGTTCATTCTACTTATTTTTCGAAAAATTGCTTCCTTTTGCTAATCAGTATATATTTGGAATCCTTGTCATTAAGATGAGATATCACTGTCAATTCAGTGACTCTGTTTTATCTCAATCATGAAACGGTCTTTGAAAGAAGATTCCTAGTTTTTTTGTTAAAAGGTGATATTAGAAGCAATATCGAGTTAACTCCTAAAGAAAACTCTTCCAAAGCTTTTGTTCTTTTCTCGAGAATAAATATGATTAGACGTAATGTGAGGTGATAATGTAGGAACGAACGGACATGGGATAAAGGAATAAAGTTTAGGTATTTGTTTTCTTAGAACCATTTTTTGAAATCTAATCTAGGGATTCATAACAAATGAAAACAAACTGGTTGTTATCTCCATATATCACCGAAGCTATTTATAATGCAAAACATAAAAATAGGAAGAATATTTTTGTTTTTAAATTTATATATATATAAACAAATCATTCCTACGGAATATTTATAAGTGTTATTGATTTTATATACTTTTCCTTAGGAATAAAACACTTATATATGAAGCCTATTTAAATACATGAACGTTTCTCTAAATACAATATTCCTTTCTTCATCCTAACAGCAGTTTTTATTTGGATTGGAGTTCCTTCCACTTATTTTCTTCCTTGCTAATCACTATATATTTGAAAATTTTGCCATTAAGATCAGATATCACTGTCAAATCATTGACTCTGTTTTTATCTCAAAACTCAAACGTTCTTTGAAATAGGATTCTCTATTCCTTGATTGCAGGCGATTTTAGACACGATATCCAGTTAACTCATAACTCGAACTCTTCCGAAGATTTTGTTCTTTTCTAGAGAAGAAAATTACATTAGACGTAATCTGAAGGGATACTTTTTAGTAATGTAGGGATATCGGATGAAAGATTAAAATGCAAGTATTAGTTTTCTTATAACCAATTTTGAAATCTAATCTGGCAATCTAATATAGGAAACTTTCCTACAGAATAGGTATAAGATATTTTTATATAGGTTTTTTTAGGAATAAAACGCTTGTATACATAGTGTATTTAAATACATGAAAAAATTTTCTAATTACAATATTCTTTTCTTCGTCCTAACAGCTGTCTTAATTTGGATTGGAGTTCATTCCACTTACCATTCAAAATTTTTTTAAATTTTGTTAA
>CM063507.1:68634327-68636827 GCA_032207245.1 Pardosa pseudoannulata | reverse complement strand
CAGCTACTGCAAATTATAATAACCCCATTATAAAATGATAAACAAAGGTGAAAAATTATAAATACAACAAGATATGCATACAAAAAGCATTAACTAAAGTAGTAGTAATATTCAGCTGGCATAAGAAAAAAAATGTCATCAAGTAAGCAACAATATATAACTATTAGTTGATTAGTAAATTAGTACAATTAGTAAATTTTCGTGCCCAGGTCACGTGTCCTAAGTACCCATGCGATAATCGGACCCTGAATATACATACTTTATATTGGGAACAGCACTATGAATGTTTTTTCTGCATCCAGAACAAACATTCGCATTTATGACAGCCTCTACTTTAAAATATCATGCAGTGAAAGAAATATTACATATTTACCCATTTACTCACCAATGAGATTTTTAATAACATATGAAATTTTTATAGAGCCCTATATATATATATATATTATTTGCTATATAATAATATATATATATATATATATATATATATATATGTATATATGTATATATGTATATATATATATATATATATATATATATATTATATATATATATATATATATATGTATATAAATGTATATATATATATATATATATATATATATTCATATATATATATATATATATATATATATATATATATATATATATATATATATATATATTATTTGCTTCCTTTTGGGCAATTAGCCCTCGTGTGCAAAACAGTAGACCGTAGCCCTCCAAACCAAACCTTTTGGGCAAAATGGATTTCGAGCTTATTCTATCGATGATAAGCTCAGAATCTTCAAGCTGTGTTTTTGGGACTTTCCCAAAAGTTGTTCTATACATTTAGCTAACATATTATGCACATTATATTTTGATTACATTCACGCATGCGCAGTGAAATATTATTTAGTAAACATTCTCATCTTTCATCCAATATTTTTTGTATTATAATTCCGATTGCAGGGTATTGTGTACACTGTCGTTTCACATGCGTCCTGAAAATAGCATTCTTTGATATTAAGAACTCTGCAAATTATGAAGAAAACACTTTGCGAAATATGGGATTGTTTTTATAAAACCTTTAGCTTATCCACGAATGTACGTGTTATCCTCATTACAGTGAACATAGATTATTAAAAGAAGCATCCTAATTATATGCTAAAGTTTCAACGCTTTTCATACATTACTTTTTACAGGGTTATCAAAAACACATTCGCTTTTCTTCAATTTATTGACGGTCCCCTATGGGGTTACGGGAAAATTCTTTGCTGAAGTATATGACGTCTACTATTCTGTTTACATTTCTGAGGTTTTAGGATAATTCCTCTTGTATTTTTCTAGATATTCAACAAAATGTCTAAAATCGAAAGTGACCTGTCCTCATTGGCAATATATTGTATATATACATATCCTAGGATTAATCTGAAATTTTTGCGCTACGCGCAGAAGAGATTTTACAAAGTAAAAATAACGGTTTAATTTTAAAAATCAAAGTATTTTAATACAGTAGACGATTTTTACTTAAAAGGATGAGGGGCTGTATCCAAATACAGTCAATATAACGCCGATATAGCCAAATATAAAATATATATATATATATATATATATATATATATATATAATATATATATACATATATATATATATATACATATATATATATATATATATATATATATATATATATATATATAACAAGTAATTACCATCATTACATTCATATAAAAATTATAACACTGAATTATTAAACAGATTTAAAAAATTAGCATTAAAGTAATATTCAAAATCAAAAACACCAATTTTCCATTTTACTTAATCATTATTATCTCTGTTTAGCCAAATTAAGGACTTTTAAAGACCTAGAGTGACACACTTTTTTATTTTTACCTTGTTACACTCTGTGGTACAGAAAATAAATAATAATAGAATTAAAATAATTTAAATTGATGAAATAATTTAATGGTTTATAGTGGTACGTTGCTAATAATCTGTCTTATAAATATGTGATAACCCATAGTAATTTATTTTAAACGTTTTGCAATTTTTGGATTTACAGCGTTAAAACAGAACAACGTTTGTCGGGTCTTCTAGTGAATATATAAAGGTGACTCATAACTTATTTAGCGTAGAAAAAAAATTTTAAACAAAAGAGAAAATGGAGTTAATGTTAGAATATTTTCGCGCTATGATTTTCTACGATTTTAAAGCAGTATTAAATCAAGAAGAATGCTTTCAACGGTTTCAGTTGGCATTTGGTGATGAACCTCCAGCAGGTTTTCTAAAGTTCTTTGCTGAAATATATGACGTCTACTATTCTGTTTACACTTCTAAGGTTTCAGGATAATTCCTCGTGTAATTTTCTAGATGTTCAACAAAATGTCTAAAATCTAAAGTGACCTGTTCTCATTGGCAATATAGTGTATATGTACATATACGAGAATTAATCTAAAATTTTTGAGATACTCGCAGACGAGAATTTACAAACTAAAAATAACGGTTTAATTTTAAAATACAA
>CM063507.1:68591827-68616827 GCA_032207245.1 Pardosa pseudoannulata | reverse complement strand
TATTTCGTATATAAAAAATTTAAATATAGATTTTTAATATATATATATATTCAGGTATATATATATATAATAATATTCTGTTGTCGTTCATATAAAACACTTCTATATACACATATAAATATCTTTAGTTATTTAATATACCGATAATTCGTTTATAATATATCTTTATACATAATGCTAATTATAGATTTTGTAGGATATTTTTTAATGGAAAAATCGAAATTTTATGTTTTATGACTTAATACTTAAAAATATAATCATTCATATTCAATATATTCTTTAAATTTGAGTATTAAATTTATGTCATTGCAAAATCTATATTGTACAAGGAAGAATAAGATACAAAGAATATAAAATCTTTATAAACAAAATCTCTATATGTATTATTGAAATATTTCAATGTATTCAAACGCTAAAAATTCATTTCTAAACATTTTGTATTTCTAAAATACGATCCAAAAAGATCATTGTTTAGAAAAAATTCAAATTTCTTTATGTAGAACGGTTTTTGAAGAGCTGCGAATGTGAGATGTAAGGTTCAGAGGGGTGGAGGGTGGGTCCTTGAAACATAAGCTATTGATGATCATATACGACAGAGGTTGTAAGGCTCTTAAAAATGCATCAGGCAACAGGTTACGGAAGGTGTGACAGAACTGTTATGCATGCTTATGTTTGGTGGCCTGTCAGTATTTTATGGTGAGAATAAAAAAGGTTGTTTGTTTTTAACGCATTGTGTGCGGGTACATTTCGCAGCGGAATTGTACCTGGAGCGGCCGTTTTGCGTATAAATTTAGTTATTCAGTTTAATCTCAATAGATCAAAAACTATTTCATTTTTTAACCAACTTTTCGTAATTTATATTGAAATATATAAACAAATATATAAATAGACAAATACACAAATATATATATACAAATATAAATATATAAGTATATATATATATATATATATATATATATAAATATATAATATATATATAATATTTTTACAAGGATAAAAAGTTAAGTAAAAATCCATATTGATTTTTTTAATCAATAATCCCAATAGATCGAAAACTATTTCATTTTTTAATCAACTTTTCATACTTTATATTGAAATATATAAACAAATATATAAATAGACAAATACACAAATATATCTCTAAATACAAATATATATATATAATATATAAGTATATATATATATATATATATATATATATAAATATATAATATATTTTTACAAGGATAAAAAGTTAATTTAAAATCCATATTGATTTTTTTAATCAATAATCTCAATAGATCAAAAACTATTTCATTTTTTAACCAACTTTTCGTAATTTATATTGAAATATATAAACAAATATATAAATAGACAAATACACAAATATATCTCTAAATACAAATATATATATAATATATAAGTATATATATATATATATATATATATATAAATATATAATATATATATAATATTTTTACAAGGATAAAAAGTTAAGTAAAAATCCATATTGATTTTTTTAATCAATAATCCCAATAGATCGAAAACTATTTCATTTTTTAATCAACTTTTCATACTTTATATTGAAATATATAAACAAATATATAAATAGACAAATACACAAATATATATCTAAATACAAATATATATATATATATATATATATATATATATATATATATTATATATATATGTCATTTTTACAAGGATAAAATGTAAATTTAAAATATGTATTGATTTTTTTAATCAATAATCTCAATAGATCGAAAACTATTTCATTTTTTAACCCACTTTTCGTACTTTATATTGAAATATATAAACAAATATATAAATAGACAAATACTCAAATATATATCTAAATACAAATATATATATATATATATATAATATCATTTTTACAAGGATAAAAAGTTAAGTAAAAATCCATATTGATTTTTTTAATCAATAATCCCAATAGATCGAAAACTATTTCATTTTTTAACCAACTTTTCGTACTTTATATTGAAATATTTAAACAAATATATAAATAGACAAATAAACAAATATATGTATAAATACAAATATATATAATATATAAATATACATACATATATATATATATATATAAATATATATATATATATATATATATATATATATATATATGTCATTTTTACAAGGATAAAAATTAATTTAATATCTATATTGATTTTTTAATCAATAATCTCAATAGATCGAAAACTATTTCATTTTTTAACCAACTTTTCGTACGTTATATTGAAATATATAAATAGACAAATACACAATATATATAATATATAAATATACATACATATAATATATAAAGATACATATATATATACATATATATATATATATATATATATATAATATCATTTTTACAAGGATAAAAAGTTAAGTAAAAATCCATATTGATTTTTTTAATCAATAATCCCAATAGATCGAAAACTATTTCATTTTTTAACCAACTTTTCGTACTTTATATTAAAATATATAAATAGACAAATACACAAAATATACACAAATATATATATATATAAATACATATACATACATATATACATATACATATATATATATATATATATATATATATATATATATATCATTTTTACAAGGATAAAAAGTTAATTTAAAATCTATATTGATTTTTTTAATCAATAATCTCATTAGATCAAAAACTATTTCATTTTTTAACCAACTTTTCGTACTTTATAATGAAATATATAAACAAACTTATAAATAGACAAATACACAAATATATATCTAAATACAAATATATATAGAATATATAAATATACATACATATATATATATATAATATCATTTTTACAAGGATAAAAAGTTAATTTAAAATCTATATTGATTTTTTTAATCAATAATCTCAATAGATCGAAAACTATTTCATTTTTTAACCAACTTTTCGTACGTTATATTGAAATATATAAATAGACAAATACACAAATATATATATAATATATAAATATACATACATATATATATATATATATATATATATATATATATATATATATATATATATATATATATATATATATATATATATATATATATATATATATATATATACAAGGATAAAAAGTTAATTTAAATTCTATATTGATTTTTTTAATCAATAATCTTATTAGTCCGAAAATTATTTCATTTTTTATCCAACTTTTCATACTTTATAATTAAATATATAAACAAACTTATAAATAGACAAATACACAAATATATATCTAAATACAAATATATATATATATATAATATATAAATATACATATATATATATATATATATATAATATCATTTTTACAAGGATAAAAAGTTAATTTAAAATCTATATTGATTTTTTTAATCAATAATCTCATTAGATCAAAAACTATTTCATTTTTTAACCAACTTTTCGTACTTTATAATGAAATATATAAACAAACTTATAAATAGACAAATACACAAATATATATCTAAATACAAATATATATAGAATATATAAATATACATACATATATATATATATATATATATATATATATATATATATATAATATCATTTTTACAAGGATAAAAAGTTAATTTAAAATCTATATTGATT
Source organism: Pardosa pseudoannulata (assembly GCA_032207245.1). Lineage (NCBI taxonomy): Eukaryota > Metazoa > Arthropoda > Arachnida > Araneae > Lycosidae > Pardosa > Pardosa pseudoannulata. Next base: position 68,613,250 of record CM063507.1, on the reverse strand, counting down.
TTTTTAATCAATAATCTCAATAGATCGAAAACTGTTTCATTTTTTAACCAACTTTTCGTACTTCATATTGAAATATATAAACAAATATATAAATAGACAAATACACAAATATATATCTAAATACAAAATATATATATATAATATATAAATACACACACACACACACATATATATAATTTTTACAAGGATAAAAAGTTAATTTTAAATCTAAATTTATTTTTTTAATTTTGTACCCACAAACAAACCATGTAGTATCAATTGTCAAAAACGACACTTAGTACATATCTCGGGCTTGAAGTATCAATCGTCAGGAGAGCGTACTAGTACGTGACCCGACTCAAGTAATCAATCGCCAATAACTGACTAGTACGTGTACCGCTCCATGATGGTATCAATTGTCAGAATGCGTACTAGTACATATCTCGCTCTCAAGTATCAATTGTCAAAAACATGTGCCTCGAAGTATCAATCGTCATCGGAAAACGTACTAGTACGTGACCCGAGCTCAAGTATCAATCGCAGATGGAACTTAATAGTCCGTGTACCCCGCTGAAGTATCAAACGTCAGAAAACGTACTAATACATATCTCGGGCTCAAGTATCAATCGTCAGAAAACGTACTAGTACGTGACCCGAGCTCAAGTATCAATCGCCAGATAACTTACTAGTACGTGTACCGCTCCGAAGTATCAATTGCCAGAAAACGTACTAATACATATCTCGGGCTCAAGTATCAATCGTCATAAAAGGTACTACTACGTGACCCGAGCTCAAGTAATCAATCGCCAGATAACTTACTAGTACGTGTACCGCTCCGAAGTATCAATTGCCAGAAAACGTACTAATACATATCTCGGGCTCAAGTATCAATCGTCAGAAAAGGTACTAGTACTTGACCCGAACTCAAGTATCAATCGCCAGAAAACTTACTAGTACGTTGTACCGCTCCGAAGTATCAATCGCCAGAAAACGTTACTAATACATATCTCGGGCTCAAGTATCAATCGTCATAAAAGGTACTAGTACGTGACCCGAGCTCAAGTATCAATCGCCAGATAACTTACTAGTACGTGTACCGCTCCAAAGTATCAAACGTCAGAAAACGTACTAATACATATCTCGGGCTCAAGTATCAATCGTCATAAAAGGTACTACTATGTATCTCGCGCTGAAGTATGAATCGTCAGCAACCGTACTGTACATGTCCCGCGCTTAAGTATCAATAATCAAAAAAGTATTAGTACTTGTCCCGCATACAATGTGTTAACATGAAGAGTTTGAAGCTGTATATTCTGGTATTTCTCTCTCTCTATCTCTCTATCTCTCTATCTCTCTATCTCTCTATCTCTCTATATCTCTATCTCTCTCTCTATCTCTCTATCTCTCTATCTCTCTATCTCTCTATCTCTCTCTATCTCTCTCTATCTCTCTATCTCTCTCTCTATCTCTGTATCTCTCTATCTCTCTATCTCTGTATCTCTCTATCTCTGTATCTCTCTATCTCTGTATCTCTCTATCTCTGTATCTCTCTATCACTGTATCTCTCTATCTCTCTATCTCTCTATCTCTCTATCTCTCTATCTCTCTATCTCTATATCTATCCCTCTATCCCTCTATCCCTCTATCTCTATCTATATCTATCTATCTCTATCTATCTCTATCTCTCTATCTCTATCTATCTCTATCTATCTCTATCTCTCTATCTCTCTCTCTATCTCTCTCTATCTCTCTCTATCTCTCTATCTCTCTATCTCTCTCTATCTCTCTATCTCTCTATCTCTATCTCTCTCTCTCTCTCTCTCTCTCTCTCTCTCTCTCACACACACACACACACACAGAGAGAGAGAGAGAGAGTGAGTGTGTGAGTGAGAGATGGGTCATTAGTTTAAATTTTATTGTTACTTTACGACATGAAGTTTTATTTATTTGAAGATATGGTTGTCGTGCAGCTCTCGTTTAAAATTAGGTATACACCTATGATAAAATTTATAGTGGTTGTTTATTTCTTTGTTTATTATTTGTACAAAGACTAAATATTATTTTGGTTGCATTGTGTAGATATGTTAAGTTTAAATTCAACCACAGGCTCTGGGAGACTACAGATATAAAATAATAATAAACTAATACGCTAAATTAAGAACGACTGTAAACAGCTTTATAGTAAAAAATAAGTCAATTTATTGCAATTATATATACATACATTATTAATATACAAGATTCAGATTAAGTTTCATACGGTTTTCTTTTAATATAATCAGAATAGGTGCCACACCAATTAAGATATGATAATAATACTTTCCTACCACTTAGCCTACTGTATATAGGAGAGGGGACCTAATCTCAATTTCAAATATGTATAATAATGCTTAACTTTGTGGATCTTTTTGGTGTACCAAAGCTGTACTCTTGGGAGCTCTTGTAGATAATTTTCGATTGATGTGATGATAATGTGGACTCCGTATCACTGGTATGTGGCCTTCTAATATAATTCGGGGTGATACTGAAAAGCGGATGAGCTGGAAACTTCTGGTCGTTGAGAGATGTCGAGGTGTTCCTTGGTCCCCAACCCTTTTATCTCCGAACTCTGTCCTCGGGTCCTGAACACTTGCCGTCGAACTCTCGACCTCAGAACTCTGACAGTCAGACTTGTCTCCTCGACTCGACTGCTCTGCTCCCTTCGATTCGACTCCATTCTCCTTCTTTCTTTCTTTCGTCCAATCGGAATAGTTGTAAAAACTTTATTGGACTCCTTAACCCCGCCTTGAAACCACCAACTTCTAAAAACCTTGCAACTTCAAATTGACCACTGACCTTTAGGGACTCATAAATAACTCCACAAAGGTACATTCTTATATAGTGTCATGTACGGAGATAGGATTCCAATCTGGGACTAGAATCAGAACCCCGTTCGAGACTATCGCCCAAGACGAAAAAATCCGTTGAATTTATTTTATGGTCCTCTATCCTTTACAAAAGATGTGATGGGGTCAGAGTTAGATCCCAAGCATTTTACTTCTCTTATGAATTAATCAATTATATTACTGATCTAAATCGCCTCATCACAACATCGTTGTTACTAAAATATTGATATATGCGCTCAAGTATCAATCGTCAGAAAACGTACTAGTACGTGTGCCGCGTCTTAGAAATCAATCGTCAGAAGGTTTAGTACGTAACCGCGCTCAAGTATCAATCCTCAGACAAGTATATACATATCCCACTTTAAATGTGTTAAAGTGTTTAAACAAATTACTACTGTGAATGTGAAAATGTTGCTCTTTGGGAACTATACACTAATTTATCATGTTATACTCACAGGCAGCTTCCGAAATGCGACAAAACAAAAATTTCCTAACTTTATTGGGTTGTTCGGAAAGTCATTTCGTTTTTTTTTGGGGAACATGAAAGACAGTTTTCGTATAATGAATAAATATTTTATTAAATTATATATTGGCCATTCTGGTCCAACACCTTTTGCCATCTTTCTGGTAGTAGCATAATTCCACGCTCATAAAATTTTTGGTCTTTGCTGGCAAAAAACTGATCGAGGTGGTTTTTGACCTCCTCATTTGAGGTGCAGGTTTTACCGTCTAAAAATTTTTGGAATGACCGAAACAAATAATAATCCGATGGTGCCTGGTCTGGAGAATTTGGTGGGTGTGGTATTGTATCCCATTTAAGCTGTAAAAGCTTTTGGTGAGTGACCAAACTTGTGTGAGGTTTCGCGTTGTCTTGGTGAAACAGTACACCTTTCCTGTTGATTAGTTCTGACCTTTTCTGTTGAAGTTCATCATTCATTTTGTCCAGCTGATGACAGTAGACTTCCGAATTAATCGTTGTGTTATCCGGTAAAAGCTTAAAAACAACGATTCCTTTAAAATCCCACCAAACAGACAGCATCACCTTTTTTTGGTGAATATCGACTTTGGAAATGGTTTGAGCCGGTCCATCTTTTTTACTCCATGACCTCTTGCGTTTGACGTTGTTGTATATAACCCATTTTTTGTCCCCAGTGATGATGTGCTTCAAAAACGGATCATTTTCGTGACGTTTGAGAAGCGAATCGCAGACGTCAATGCGGCGACACAGATTTCTCTCTGTGAGAATATAGGGAACCCATACATCGAGCTTCGAGGATAATACCAGGCCTTTCAAGTGGTCATAAACTGTTGAATTTGATAAATTTAACCTCAATCTGATCTCACGTGTTGTTATTCGCCGGTTCGCATCAACTAATGCCTTTATCGCGTCTTTATCAGCTTCCACCGGACTTCCCGAACATGGTGCAGCTTCGACATCAAAATTGCCGGATCGAAATTTAGCGAACCAGTTCTGGCACTGGCGTACTGTCAACACACCTTTTCCATACACATCGGTCAATTTCTTTCTGTCTTGAACAGCATTTTTACCATTTCTGTAGTAAAGCAGTAAGATATGTCAATAATGCTGCTTATCGCTCTCCATATTTAAGAGGGTACCAACCAAAAACTACTGCGTAGAATTAATTGGAATTTTTCACACACAAGCCTTGCTATATGAGCTATCAAAGCATATAAAAATTATACGGCTTAAATGTGAAGTTGGGTGAAAAAAAATACAATTAAATCCTCTGAGGGAAAAAACGAAATTACTTTCCGAACAACCCAATATATTACTGATCTAAATCGCCTCATCACAATGGTCTAAAATATTGATTTTATATGGTCTAAAATATCAAGCGCGTGCTCTCGCCTTAGAAACTATGTGCAGAGCTTTGTACTAAGCATTTTACTTCTCGTATGAATTAATCAATTATATTACTGATCTAAATAGACTCATCACAATGGTCTAAAATATTGATTTTATATGGTCTAAAATATCAAGCCCATGCTTTTGCCTTAGAAACTATGTGCAGAGGTTTGTACTTCAAATTACCAGGTGTGCATTCCTAATTTAACTAAATGTACCCATGCTTCATCACTGAACATTATGATATAATATTGATGTAAAGAAAAAATTCTAAATTTCATTTCTTGGCACGTGGTACATTCGAGTAGTCTTGTTTAGATACGAATTTTATCAATTATCCCTCCAGCTCACTTGGTCTGACAGTTATCACGTTAGAAAAAACAAACACACACTAAAAATACATACTAAAAATAGTTTCCTTTTTCGAGTTTGTAGGAATTGACCTAAAATATTCATCGAAATTTCGAGGTTGAATTTTTTTTTTATTACGATATTTTATTTTAACAAAAAGGTGTATAGGAAAAAATAAACCTTTGCCACCTGGACGTTTGCCAGTATCTGGTATCTGGCTGTCATTCCGGTGTAAGGAAAGATACGTTTTGTGCAGAATACTAATTCTTAGGAGGTTTTTTTCAGCGTTGGACCATCATAGAGGTCCATTGCCTTCACGGTTATTACTTCCTCCCTTAATTCAAAGTGGAATCAAAAGATTGGTGCTCCGGAAAGAATTTTTCTTTAAGGTAATATCTTTTTGAGTGTAAGGTAATATCTTTTTGAGAATAAAGCATTAAGATGGCTTTGTAATCGGGTAAAAGTACAAAAGAGGTTTGATCTTTGTAGGGTTTCAAGTGGAAAGAATATAGGGTTCCGAAAGAATAAATTATATTCTTCCCTGAAGCAGCTCCTCTATTTGTGCATATGGGCACATGCAAACCCCAAACGTAGAATTAGATACAAGTTAATTAAAATTTTGTTATTATATATGGGATTATACATTCTCCTGTTTTTAACCCTCCGAGTGGAACAGATCTAGAAAAAAATTCTCCAAAATACGCTAATGTCAGTGACCAAAGAGTTGTATGATTTTTACCTTCACCCTTTGCCGACTAGAATGGAATACGGGAAAACCCATTCTCGTTATTGTCCCTTTACTATATATATATATATAAATAGATATTATAGATTGTTAATTTTTAATACACATAAAAATCGCAAGGTCTGGGGGGGGGGGGGGGGGGGGGGGGGGGGGGGGGGTTTTTGTTTTGGGATACACACAAAAACACACACAACTTGGGGGGGGGGGGGGGGGGGGGGGGGGGGGGGGGGGGGGGGGGGTGGGGGCCCCCCCCCCCCCCCCCCCCCCAGTCTTATCCCCTAAGAGAAAATGGATTCTAAAAGTACAAATAAAAATATTCTTTGAGAGACTTATTATATTTTGTTACGAAAGTCATCCAAGATATTTAAGTGGTGCAATTAGAGATACATCTGTTACCGCAAACGAAATACTTCGAAATAGAGATTTACAAAGCCATGAAAAGCTATCAGCGTCTTTGTGCCTCAGGGGGTAGGGTTGCATCCCTCAATAAATGTCAGTGAAAGAGGGGTGCAGTTCCTAAACAATAGACCTGACCCTCCTACCTCAAAACTCCATGGGGGAAAGCACTGGCAAATATGTACATTACATCCATTTTCGGAGTGTTTTTGGAGGTCGAAAATTGTACGTTTGGAAGTCGTCATCGAATTGTCGGAATTGTACGTGCGAACCGCTTAGAGGGTTAAGAATATAGAAATGAGAATAGGTAAGATATTACAAGATGTGGAAAAGGTTAAGTAAGTTTCACACATGATAATAAAAAATGTCTCAAATCTTCATCGCGAAGAGGAATTGTAAACCAAACCCTTTGCTGTTTCAACGCATACAGGTTAACATTTGATAAGATCACAAGAATGTCTTTTGTTCCTACGAATGAAGAAATAAGAATAGGTAAGATATTTCAAGGTGTAGAAAAGGTAAAATAAGTTTCACATAGAGTGATGAGAAAACCTTTCAAATCTTCATCTTGAAAAGGAGTCGTGAACCAAATCCGTTGCTCTTTGACGTTTAAAGAGTAACGGACGTTTGATAAAACTGTAAGAATTTTTTTTTTGTTCCTGATCTCTTGTTCTACAGAAGGCAGAAATAAAAGTGGGTACGATATTTTAAGATGTGGAAAAGGTAAAATAAGTTTCACACACGGTAATAAAAAATCTCTGAACTTTTCATCGCGAGATGGAATTGTAAACTGAACCCGTGAATATTTCAAAGCTTACAGGTTGATGTATAATAATACCGTAAGACCTTCTCTTGTTCCTAAGAATGTAGAAATAAGAATAGGTAAGATATTTCAAGATATGTAAAGGGTAAAATAAGTTTCACACAAGGTAATAAGAAAATCTCTCAAATCTTCATCGTTAAGAGGAATCGTAAACTGAGCCCCTTACTCTTTCAACGAGTACATGTTGAGGTATGATAAGACCTTAAGACTATCTATTGTTCCTTTTTTTCCCACGAATGTAGAAATAAGAATAGGTAAGATATTTTAAGATGGGAAAAAGGTAAAATAAGTTTCACACATGGTAATAAGAAAATCTCTCAAATCTTCATCGCTAAGAGGAATCGTAAACCTAGCCCGTTACACTTTCAACGAGTACATGTTGAGGTATGATAAGACCGTAAGATCTTCTCTTGTTCCTAAGAATGTAGATATAAGAATAGGTAGGATATTTTAAGATGTGAAAAGGGTAAAATATGTTTCACACAGGATAATAAGAAAATCTCTCAAATCTTCATCGCTAAGAGGAATCGTAATTTGAACCCGTTACTCTTTCAACGAGCACATGTTGAGGTATGATAAGACCGTAAGACTATCTCTTATTCCTAAGAGTATAGAAATAAGAATAGGTAAGATATTTCAAGATGTATAAAAGGTAAAATAAGTTTCATACATGGCAATAAGAAAAACCCTCAAATCTTCATCACACAAAGAATCGTAAACAAACCCGTTACTCTTTGAAGTGACGATAAGACTGTAATGCTTAGTGTTGTTTCTGAGAATGAAGAAATAAGATATTTCAAGATGCGGAAAAGGTAAAATAAGTTTCACACATGGTAATGAGGAAAACCCTCAAATCTTCATCGCACAAAGAATCTTAAACAAACTCGTTACTCTTTGCCGTGACGATAAGGCAATAATGCTTAGTCTTGTTTCTGAGAATGAAGAAATAAGGGATTTCAAGATGTGGAAAAAGTAAAATAAGTTTCACACATGGTAATAAGAAAAAGCCTCAAATCTTCATCTCACAAAGAATCGTAAACCAAACCCGTTCTCTTTGCCGTGACGATAAGACCGTAATGCTTAGTCTTGTTTCTGAGAATGAAGAAATAAGGTATTTCAAGATGGGGAAAAGGTAAAATAAATTTCGCAGAGTAATAAAAAAGCCTCTCAAGTGAAGAGTGTCAGACTGATTTGATTAATGAAAGAAATATCAAATTGAATAAATACTTCAAATTGAGAGTATTCTAGAGGAGACTAAATTTAGCCCACTTTAGAAATATCTAATTGGAATAAAAATGGAAAAATATTTTTTTTGCATATCCTCTAGTATATTAATTTTTATGCATACATCTAAATAATATATTTGTTTACACACAAACTTAACATACCTCACAAACAGTACCTCATATAAAAGTAGTAATAAATAATAACCTAACATTTATAAAAAAAATAATAGTTTTACGTATTTTTCATACCCAGTAATTTCAGAAAAATGTGTATTAAATACTGTACATTTTTCATATACTAGAAGTTTGTATTATTCTATGTTAAATTGCTGTTTTGCTGTTAAATAGCTGTTTAACTTTTTATTTATTACATTATTTTAACTATTTGCCAGTCCTGCACTTATCATATGATTCACATATCTAATGCTTTATGCGCTTGCATATCACATAGGATACATAATGGTATAAAATATATAAAAGTTTATATAAATAAAAAAAGTAGTAGTATTTTTCGGTACAAAATTATATAAAATGCAAAGCATATCAAAGCTTGTACAAAGAGCCTATATAAAAATTATTACTGAAAACAAAACTTATAAAGTGTTTAACTCTTTATTTATAGCATCATTTTAAGCCTTTGCCTGTGTTCATCAAATATAATATACACATCTAATGCTTTATATACTTTTATATCACAGGTAATACACGATGATATAAAATATATGAAAGCTTGAATTTAAAATGTATTTCATTCTCTAACAAACAATGATGCAAAATACATTAAACCTTGTTTATAAAATTTATTTCATTCTTTGATACAGAATGATATAATATATAAAATCGTGTACATAAAAATAGTTTATTCTCTGATACAGAAGAATATAAAATATATAAATATTTGTAAATATATATTTCATTGGGAAAAACACAATTATATATATATATATATATATATATATATATATATATTATATATATATATATATATATATATATATATATATATATATAAATGCTTACATATAAAATATAGTTCATTTTTGGATATAAAGTGATATAAAATTTAAAATATATAGATGCTTATATAAGAACCTAAAATAAAATTGATTTCCAAAAATAGCGCTTTTAAATCGCTTAACTATTTATAACATCATTTAACTCACTCACTGTCCTGTACATCACATATTATGTACACAACTAATTGTTTTATATCACATGTGATACAAAATAATATAAAATATATAAAATCTTGTGTATAAAATATAGCTTACTCTTTGATGCGCAATGATATAAAATATAAAGTTTGTATATAAAATTGAGCTCATTGTGTGATACATAATGATATAAAACATAAAATATATAAAAACGTGAATATGAAATTTAGTTCATAGTGTGATACAATATGATATAAAATATAAAAATGCTCTTATCCAAAGTATACTTTATTTTGGGATACACAGTGATATAAAATATATAAAATATTGTATATAAAATATAGTGCATTCTGTGATACAAAATGATATAAAATAGGAAATATATAAAAAGCTTGTAAATAAAAATGCATCTTCTGTGCGACACACAACGATATAAAATATGTAAATGCTTGTATAGAAATTAAAGATCATATTGGTGTATGAAAAATATAAAATATATAAAGCTTGTATAAAGGCACTAAATAAAAATAATTGTTGAACATAATGTTTATAAATTTTAACTACTTATTTATAACATCATTTTAACACATTGCCTGTCCTGTAAATCATATATGATATAAACATCTAATGCTTTATGTACTTTTATATCACATGTCATTCACAATGATATAAAATATATAAAAGCTGATATATAAAATAGTTTATTCTGTGATACACAATAATATCAAATATATTGAAGCTTGTATATGAAATTTAGTTCATTGTATGATACATAATGAGATAAAATATATAAAAGTCTGTATATAAAATATAATTTATTGTATGATATACAGTGATATAAAATATATAAATTCTTGTATATAAAATATAGTCCATTTTTGATGCATAGTTATATAAAATAAAAAGAAATGTATAAAAGCTTGTAAATAAAGATATAGTTCATTGAGTGAAACACATTGATGTAAAATATATAAATGCTTATAGAAAAATATAGTTCATTTTGGGATAACCTACAATATAAAATATATAAAAGCTAGTATGAAGACAATAAAAAAAGTTTCACTGAAAGCAACTCTTAGAAATTGCTTAATTAGTAATTTATTACACCATTTTAACTCTTTGTCAGTCCTGTATATCACATATGATATACACATATAATGCTTTATACTCTTTTATATGACATGTGATACACAATGATATGAAATATATAAAAGTTTGTAAATAGCATAGATCATTGTGTGTTACATAATGATATAGAATGTATTAAAGCTTATATATAAAATTTAGTTCCTCGTGTGATACACAATAATAAAAAATATAAACTATGTAGAAGCGTATATATAAAATATAGTTCATTTTGTGATGCAAAATGATATAAAATATATAAAAGCTTGTAAATAAAAATATAGTTCATTGCTGGTGAAACACAATGACATAGCATAAAATATATAAATGCTTTTATATAAAATATAGTTCATTATGTGATGCACATTGAAATAAAATAAAATATATATAAAGACCCTAAAAATGTAATTACTGAAAGCAATGACAAAAAAATGTTTAATTATTTATTTATTACATCATTTCAACTCTTTTCCTGACTTGTATATAACATATGATATACACATCTAATACTTTATACGCTTTTATATCACATGATATACACAATGATATAAAATATATAAAAGTTTTTAAATAATATAGTTCATTGTGTGTTACATAATGATGTAGAATATATTAAGCTTAAATATAAAATTTAGTTTCTTGTGTGATACACAATAATAAAAAATATAAACTATGTAAAAGCGTATATAAATAAAATATAGCACATTTTGTGAAGCAAAATGATATAAAATATATAAAAGCTTGTAAATAAAAATATAGTTCATTGCTGGTGAAACACAATGACATAGCATAAAATATATAAATGCTTGTATATAAATATAAGTCATTGGGTGATTGCACATTGAAATAAAATAAATATATATATATATATATAAAGACTTGTAAATAAAAATATATTCCATTGATTGAAATATAATGATATAAAAAATATAAATGCTTATAAAAATATAGATAATTTTTGGATAACCTATAATATAAAATATGTAAAAGTTTGTATAAAAATTTTTAAGAAGTAATTACTGAAAGCAATGTTTATAAATTGTTTAACAATTTAATTATTACATCATTTCAACTTTTTTCCTGTCCTGTATATCACATATGATATACACATCTAATGCTTTATACGTTTTTATATCACATGATATACACAATGATATAAAATATATAAAAGTTTTTAAATAATATAGTTAATTGTGTGTTACATAATGATGTAGAATATATTAAGCTTAAATATAAAATTTAGTTCCTTGTGTGATACACAATAATAAAAAATAAAAACAATGTAAAAGCGTATATATAAAATGTAGTTCATTTTGTGATACAAAATGATATAAAATGTATAAAAGCTTGTAAATAAAAATATAGCTCTCGTGAAATAAAATGACATAGCATAAAATATAAAAATGCTTATATATAAAATATAGTTCTTTGGGTGATGCACATTGAAATAAAGTAAAATATATATAAAGACCCTAAAGATGTAATTACAGAAAGCAATGACAAAAAATTGTTTAATTATTTATTTATTACATCATCTCAACTCTTTTCCTGTCTTGTATATCACATATGATATACACATCTAATACTTTATATGCTTTTGTATCAGATGATATACACAATGATATAAAATATATAAAAGTTTAAATGTAAATAATATAGTTCATTGTGAGTTACATAATGATATAAAATATATTAAAGCTTAATAAAATTTAGTTCCTTGTGTGATACACAATAATAAAAATGTAAACTATGTAGAAGCGTATATATAAAATATGTCATTTTTTGATGCAAAATGATATAAAATATATAAAATCTTGTAAATAAAAATATAGTTCATTGCTCGTGAAACACAATGGCATAGCATAAAATATATAAATGCTTGTATATAAATATAGTTCATTGGGTGATGCACATTGAAATAAAATAATATATATATATATATATAAAGACTCTAAAAATGTAATTACTGAAAACAATGACAAAAATTTTTTTAATTATTTATTTATTACATCATTTCAACACTTTTCCTGTCTTGTATATTACATATGATATACACATCTCATCTAATACTTTATACGCTTTTATATCACATGATATACACAATGATATAAAATATATAAAAGTTTGTAAATAATATAGTTCATTGTGAGTTACATAATGATATAAAATATATTAAAGCTTATATAAAATTTAGTTCCTTGTGTGATACACAATAATAAAAAATATAAACTATGTAGAAGCGTATATATAAAATATATTTCATTTTTTGATGCAAAATGATATAAAATATATAAAAGCTTGTAAATAAAAATATAGTTCATTGCTCGTGAAACACAATGACATAGCATAAAATATATAAATGCTTGTATATAAATATAGTTCATTGGGTGATTGCACATTGAAATAAAATAAATATATATATAAAGACTTGTAAATAAAAATATATTCCATTGGGTGAAATATAATGATATAAAAATATAAATGCTTATAAAAAATATAGATAATTTTTGGATAACCTATAATATAAAATATGTAAAAGTTTGTATAAAGATCTTTACTGAAAGCAATGTTTATAAATTGTTTAACAATTTAATTATTACATCATTTCAACTTTTTTCCTGTCCTGTATATCACATATGATATACACATCTAATGCTTTATACGTTTTTATATCACATGATATACACAATGATATAAAATATATAAAGCTTAAATATAAAATTTAGTTCCTTGTGTGATACATAATAATAAAATTAGAAACAATGTAAAATCGTATATATAAAATATAGTTCATTTTGTGATACAAAATGATATAAAATATATAAAAGCTTGTAAATAAAAATATAGTTCTCGTGAAATACAATGAGATAGCATAAAATATAGAAATGCTTGTATATAAAATATAGTTCATTGGATGATGCACATTGAAATAAAATAAAATATATATAAAGACCCTAAAAATGTAATTACTGAAAGCAATGACAAAAAATTGTTTAATTATTTATTTATTACATCATTTCAACTCTTTTCCTGTCTTGTATATCACATATGATATACACATCTAATACTTTATACGCTTTTATATCACATGATATACACAATGATATAAAATATATAAAAGTTTGTAAATAATATAGTTCATTGTGAGTTACATAATGATATAAAATATATTAAAGCTTATATAAAATTTAGTTCCTTGTGTGATACACAATAATAAAAAATATAAACTATGTAGAAGCGTATATATAAAATATATTTCATTTTTTGATGCAAAATGATATAAAATATATAAAAGCTTGTAAATAAAAATATAGTTCATTGCTGGTGAAATACAATGACATAGCATAAAATATATAAATGCTTGCATATAAAATATAGCTCATTGGATGATGCACTTTGACATAAAATAAAATATATATAAAGACCCTAAAAATGTCAAAAAAATTGTTTAATTATTTATTTATTACATCATTTCAACTCTTTTCCTGTCTTGTATATCACATATGATATACACATCTAATACTTTATACGCTTTTACATCACATGATATACACAATGATATAAAATATATAAAAGTTTGTAAATAATATAGTTCATTGTGAGTTACATAATGATATAAAATATATTAAAGCTTATATAAAATTTAGTTCCTTGTGTGATACACAATAATAAAAAATGTAAACTATGTAGAAGCGTATATATAAAATATATTTCATTTTTTGTTGCAAAATGATATAAAATATATAAAAGCTTGTAAATAAACATATAGTTCTTGTGAAATACACAGACATAGCATAAAATATAGAAATACTTGTATATAAAATATAGTTCATTGGGTGATGCACATTGAAATAAAATAATATATATATATAAAGACCCTAAAAATGTAATTACTGAAAGCAATGACAAACAATTGTTTAATTATTTATTTATTACATCATCTCAACTCTTTTCCTGTCTTGTATATCCCATATGATATACACATCTAATACTTTATACGCTTTTATATCACATGATATACACAATGATATAAAATATATAAAAGCTTGTAAATAAAAATATAGTTTATTGCTCGTGAAACACAATGACATAGCATAAAATATATAAATGCTTGCATATAAAATATAGCTCATTCGGAGATACACTGGAGTGATATAATATAAAATAGTTGAAAACTTGAACATTGTATCCCATGTAAATACAAGCTTATAAAGTATTCGCATGTAAATCTCATGTGATGCACAGGACAGGGAAAGCGTTATTCATAATAACCCATTCTTTTCCTATATATAATTATAATTTTATATCAGTAATCCAGTAGAACATCTTTTTAACGACCCCTTCGTTAGAACGACCATCTTAAAAAGTCCCAATTATTTTACCATAGGAATAATGTTAATTTTGACCCATTACAATGACCCCAATTGTATTATTTTTCTTTAGGGCGACCGCCAATTTTAGTCAGCAGAACTCATGAGCGAGGGGGCTATTTCAAAATTGTACTGTGGTGCAACTTCAATACACCTGTACTCCTCTCTTTGTGTTTGCTTAAAGGACACTTTCGTCACGTTAGACATTGATGTCTTAGGTAGAGGACTTTCCAAACACTAATGAAATGACAAAGCTCCTCAGTGTCAAATTTCCGGTTTTTCAATTATCTTTTGATGAGTTTGTTGTGGTAGACGAAACTTTACAGTGCTGTAAAGAAAATTTGAATGAGGACGATTTTACTGAACGTATTACCGGAAATGAAGAAATCTGCAATTCCAACAACTGAGAAATCGTCCAAGCTTTTGAAAATGTGAATGAAAAAAAGCCTTCAATGCAATCAATGTCTTGCGTCAATATTTTGAAGGACAATTTAATTCTGACGATGTTCTTCAAAATCTAACGGATATGGAATCAGTGATAAGGAAAAATTCCCAAATGAACTTGAGACAAGCGTCAATCAAAGACCTATTTCAAAAATTCAGTAATGGAAATACAAATAAATAGAAGTGTTCTCTAGGTATGTACTGTTACATAATTACTTTGCTGAATTTTTTAAAATTATTTTTTCAGTTCGTTACAGCGACCTTTCATTACAACGACCATATGATGTTGGTCCCACAAGGGGGCGTTATACCGAGGTTCTACACCATTTTTATGCTGTACAAGGGAATGATTTAATAGTGATTCCCTTTATTCTAAAGGAATTTACATTTATTTATGCATATTTGATATCCCCTATATAATAATAGCCTAAGTTATATGTACGTCTGTCCCCGATTTTATAAAGCGGTTGGACCCGGAATGGATAGAGGCATCCATAGTTAGCAAAATTCAAAGAGAATAATGTTTATCTTCTCCTAAACTATAGATCCGATTCTAAAATAAATTGGTATTAATATACTTCATATCACAGCAAAAAATACTGCCTTCTTTAAAACGTTCGCAATCCACCCCTTCCCCTCTTTTCGAGCTTTTAATGCCATTATTTCAACTCCTATTTTCCCCGGTTAAGAGCAGGCGATTAAATTTATCAATTTATCCCATAATAAATAGGTAAAAATAACATTTTTCTAGCATCATGACGTCATTCCTTTAACCATCTCATTTAATCATTGCTTATTTTAAATTATGCCGTATTTTCATACGTTTTATCATTGATCTTAGATATTACGTCAATAATATTCTTTTATATTTGGCTTATATAATAGATTAGGTACATATATGATAATTTTAAACTGAATAATCGATTATTTTTTGTTGCAAGATAATTCTCAGTCAAAAAACCGAACCAGTTTTTTTATCTGCCTCATAGGGTATTTTACAATTTTTGGAAAATTAAAAATTTTACTGATGTCGTCATATGACGAGCTATATGCTAGTTTATAAGATTTATAGATAACCTTTATAAGCAAATCCCATTAAATCCGAAGAATTTTGAATAGTGAACTGAGTTTCAAAGGGTTAAGAAAGTACACGAGCTTTTGCCAAAGTTTATTTAAACTCAATCTTCTGAAGTCTGCATCCCGGCATAACCAATCAACCACACCACCAAAGCATTGCGAGCCAATATGCCAAAATCACGGTTCTCCGGCACTGCCCAACATTTTTTTCTTCCACCTCCGATTTACCGTTTTGCCATCTGTCCCACTCTCTCTCTCTCTCTACTCTCCATCTTCCGCGTGTTTCTAAAAATAGCCCGCACTTTCCGAAATTTCAGGGCTCGTCGGCGCGTCTGCGATGCAGGGGCGTTAAAAATAGAGATTCGCCGCCCGATCGATGCAGCAGCGACGCCGGGGCTCAGGTGATAGTGTTAGAGCCCTGGCGGCATCCTCATCTTTGACCTTTCGCTTCAGGTGGCAGTAAACATGCACACATTTACACACACACCTGGGCAGGTAGGTCAGAGGGGCGTGGAGCGCTTTGGGGAAAGAGGGAATTGCATGTAACTACCATTGATTCATTCATTTGTCTGGCAATGAATTAACCTAATAATTCCTCTCTACACGGAACTCTCTTTTCACGATAAATTAATTCCGAAATTTAACAATTTTTTTGTGTTGAGATGCCTTATCTTTTTTCCATATTGAGAAGCATTAATTATTTATAAACAAATCGTAATCACCAATTTTTAAATGATCTCTTTGTTTATCGTTAAAGAGCAAGAATTGCGGAAAAACCTCAGTTTTATGAAATCACAATTATGCATGCAAAGAGGGAATTACATGTAACTACCATTGATTCATTCATTTGTCTGGCAATGAATTAACCTAATAATTCCTCTCTACACAGAACTATCTTTCCTCAATAAATTAATTCCAAAATTTAACAATTTTTTTGTGTTGAGATGCTTTACCTTTTTCTTCCATATTAAGAAGCTTTAATCATTTATAAACAAATCGTAATCACCAATTTAAAAAGGCTTTCTTTGTTTATCCTTAACGAGCAAGCATTGCGGAAAATATCAGTTTTGTAAAAGCCCAAATATGCATGCAAAGAGGGAATTGCATGTAACTACCATTGATTCATTCATTTGTTTGGCAATGAATTAACCTAATAATACCTCTCTACACAATCTCTATTTTCTCAATAAATTAATAAAGAAATTTAACAATCTTTTTTCTGTTGAGATGCCTTATCTTTTTATTTCATATTAAGAAGCATTAACTATTTTTAAACAAATCGCAATCATGAATTTTAAAGGCTTTCTTTCTTTATCCTTAAAGAGTAAGCATTGCGGGAAAAGCACAAATATGCATGCAAAGAGGGAATTGCATGTAATTACCATTGATTCATTCATTTGTCTGGCAATGAATTAATCTAATAATTAATCTCCACATGGAACTCTCTTTTCTTAATAAATTAATTCCGAAATTTAACAATCTTTTTGTGTTGAGATGCCTTATCTTTTTATTTCATATTAAGAAGCATTAATTATTTTTAAACAAGTCGCAATCATCAATTTTTAAAGGCTTTCTTTCTTTATTCTTAAAGAGTAAGCATTGCGGGAAAAATCTCAGTTTCGTGAAAGCACAAATATGCATGCAAAGAGGGAATTGAATATAACTACCATTGATTCATTCATTTGTCTGCCAATGAATCAACCTAATAATTCTTCTCTAGACGGAACTCTCTTTCCTCAATAAATTAATTCCGAAATTTAACAATATTTTTGTGCTGAGATACCTTATCTTTGTTTGTCAGATTGAGAAGCATTATTTATTTATAAACAGATCGTAATCATGAATTTTTTTAAAGGCTTTCTTTTTTAATCCTTAAAAGGCAGGCATTGCGGGAAAAATCTCAGTTTTGTGAAAGCAAAATTATGCATTTAAAGAGGAAATTGCATGTAACTACCATTGATTTATTCATTTCTCTGGCAATGAATTAACCTAATAATACCTCTCTACATGGAACTCTTTTCTTGCTAAATTAACTCAGAAATTAAACAGTTTTTTGTATTGAGATGCCTTATTCTGTATTCCATATTGAGAAGCATTAATTATTTATAAACAAATCGTAATCACCAATTTTTAAATGATCTCTTTGTTTATCGTTAAAGAGCAAGAATTGCGGAAAAACCTCAGTTTTATGAAATCACAATTATGCATGCAAAGAGGGAATTGCATGTAACTACCATTGATTTATTCATTTCTCTGGCAATGAATTAACCTAATAATACCTCTCTACACGGAATTATTTTTCTCATTATTTATAAACGAATCGTAATCACTAATTTTTAAAGACTTTCTTTGTTTATCCTTAAAAAGCAAGAATTGCGGAAAAAATCTCAGTTTTGTGAAAGCACGATTATGTATGCAAAGAGAAAATTGCATGTAAATATGCATTTTCAGTAATATGTTGTAAGGAAAAGATGAAAAGGTTGCAGAAAAGGTGTTGCGAATAACTACTATTGATTCATTTACCCGTATTGCAATTAATTAATTCTATAATTCTTACCTAATTGGAACTACTTTTCCTCACTAAATTACAAACATTAACAACCCTTTTAGTTGAGATATCTTATCATATTACATATTTGAGATGCTATTACTTATTTATCATTAGATTATACTCACTAAATATTTTTTAAAAAGTTTGTTTTGTTTATCCTTAATAAGAATGCATTGAGGAAAATTCAAATTATGTGAAAGCGTAAATATGCATTTCCAGTAATATGTTGTAAGGAAAAGATTGCAGAAAGGGGTTGCGAAAAACTACTATTGATTTTTTCAATCGTATAGCAATTAATTAACTTTATAATTCGTACGTATACGGAACTATCTTTTAATAACTAATTTCCAAACTTTAACAACATATTTATGTGAGATATCTTATCATTTTCCATATTTGAGATGATATTACTTATTTAGCCATAGAATATACTCACTAAATATTGTTAAACGTTTTTTGTTTATTCTTAATAACAATGCATAGCGAAAAAATCACAATTTTGTGAAAGCGTAAATATGCATTTCCAGTAATATGTTCTAAGGAAAAGATGAAAAGATTGCAGAAAGGGGTTGCGAATAACTACTATTGATTTATTCAATCGTATAGCAATTAATTAACTCTGTAATTCCTATGAATAAGAAACTATCTTTTTATTTACTAATTTCCAAACTTTAACAACATATTTATGTGAGATAACTTACCGTTTTCCATATTTGAGAGGATATTACATATTTAGCTATAGAATATACTCACTAAATATTATTAAACGTTTGTTTTGTTTATTCTTAATAGCAATGCATTGCGACAAAATCACAATTATGTGAAAGCGTAAATATGCATTTCCAGTAATATGTTGTAAGAAAGAGAGGAAAAGATTGCAGAAAGGGGTTGCGAATAACTACTATTGATTCATTCAATCGTATAGCAATTAATTAACTCAATAATTCCTACCTAATCTGAACTATCTTTTCCTCATTAAATATCAAACCTTAACAACTGTTTTAGGCAAGATATCTTATCATTAACCATATTTGTGAGATGTTTACCTATTTAGCAATTAGATTATACTCACTGAATATTTTTAATAAAGTTTGTTTTCGCTTATCCTTAATAAAAATGCATTGCGGAAAATCCAAATTATGTAAAAGCGTAAATATGCATTTTCTGTAATATGTTCTAAGGGAAAGAGAAAAAGATTTCAGAAAGGGGTTGCGAATAAACTACTATTGATTCATTCAATCCTATAGCTATTAATTAACTCTATAATTCCTACCTAATCGGAACTATTTTTTCCTCACTAAATTTCAAACTTTAACAACCCTTTTGGATGAGATATCTTACCATTTTCCATATTTGAGATAGTATTACTTATTTAGAAACAGAATTTACTCACTAAATATTTTAATAAACATTTGGTTTTTTATCCTTAATAACGAAGTATTGCGGAAAAAATCCAAATTATGTGAAAGCGTAAATATGCATTTCCAGTAATATGGTGTAAGGAAAAGAGGAAAAGATTGCAGAAAGGGGTTGCGAATAACTACTATTGATTCATTCACCCGTATAGCAATTTAATTAATTCTATAATTCTTACCTAATCGGAACTATCTTTTCCTCACTAAATTCCAAACTTTAACAATCCTTTTAGTTGAGATATCTTATCATATCTCATATATGAGATGCTATTACTTGTTTATCATTAGATTATACTAACTAAACATTTTTAAAAATGTTTTGTTTTGTTTATCCTAAATAAGAATGCAGTGAGGAAAATTCAAATTATGTGAAAGCGTAAATATGCATTTCCATTAATATGTTGTAAGAAAGAGAGGAAAAGATTGCAGAAAGGGGTTGCGAAAAACTACTATTGATTTATTCAATCGTATAGCAATTAATTAACTCTGTAATTCCTACGTATACGGAACTATCTTTTTATCTCTAATTTCCAAACTTTAACAATCCTTTTAGTGGAGATATCTTATCCTTTTCCATATTTGAGATGATATTACTTATTTAGCCATAGAATATACTCACTAAATATTTTAATAAAGGTTTGTTTTGCTTATCCTTAATAACAATGTACTGCGGAAAATCCAAATTATGTAAAAGCGTAAATATGCATTTCCAGTAATATGTTGTAAAAGAAAGAGAAAAAGATGGCAGAAAGGGGTTGCGAATAACTACTATTGATTCATTCAGTCATATAGCAATTAATTCTATAATTCCTGCCTATACAAAAACTATCTTTTCCTCACTGAATTAAAAACTTACTTTAACAACCCTTTTTGTGCAAATATCTTATCATTATACATATTTGAGATGCAATTACTTATTTATCAATAGATTATATTCACTAAATATTTTAATAAATGTTTGTTTTCCTTATCCTTAATAAAAACCCACTGCGGAAAAATCCCAATTATGTGAAAGCGT
>CM063507.1:68564327-68581827 GCA_032207245.1 Pardosa pseudoannulata | reverse complement strand
TTATTTACTTAACTTAAAATATTGAATCCTAATTAAAATCTTTAAATAGGAGAGTACAGAAACTACAAGTTTTAAATGGGAATTAGATTTGTTGTCGGAGAAAACTGTAATTTAAGACACTGTTTATTATCATTGTTCCAAAAATTTTTTTAAATTCCTTTTTATTTAAATATATTTAGTTTAATATTCACTATTATACATATATGTTTAGACAGTCTTTATTCATGCGTACATGTGTGTGAAAATATATATATATATATATATATATATATATATATATATATATATATATATATATATATATATAAAGTGTGTGTCTGTATGTGTATATGTGTATATGTATATATATGTATATCTATATATGTATATCTATATATGTATATCTATATATGTATATATATATGTATATATGTATATATATATATGTATGTATATGTATATATATATATATATGTATATATATTTGCATATATATATGTGTGTGTATATATGTATATATATATATATATATATATATATATATATATATGTATATATATATATATGTATATATATGTATATATGTATATATATATGTATATATATATATATATATATATATATATATATATATATATATATATATATATATATTTTGTTTGGTTTGGTTTGGTTTCGAGCGCTACGGTCTACTGTTTTGCACACGAGGGCTAATGAGACCTACTGCTTAAAGCCGATTCCGAACGGCTACGAACATCCATGCCATAGTGGGATTCGAACCCACGAACTCTGGTATCGACGATCAGCACCCTAACCAATCAGCCAGCGTTCGGCCATATATATATATATATATATATATATAATATATATATATATATATATATATATATATGTGTGTGTGTGTATGTATATGTATATATGTATATATGTATATATATTTGTATGTATAAATATCTGCGTGTATAGTTATGTTTATATATTTAGAAACTGATATGGAATATCAAACTTGGTAATTTGTGTTTTATATTTAGTAATTTTAGAATAATTATATACATCCTTGATAATATTTTTAATTAGTTTCTTTCTACTTTTTTAGGTAAGTTCTAGCAGATTTCCTTTTTAAGTCATTTTGGAGGTAACTGAAATTTTTTACCTTTTATTAAATGAGTTTGCCTTTTTATCATTTCAATATTTTTAAATGTCAGATAACTATGAATTATCTTTAATCCGGCGTTAATCATTTATAGTGAATAATACATGGTAGCAATTTTTTAATTAAAATTAATTCAGGTATTGTCAAAATGGTTATTTAAAGTTTTAAAGTCAAAATTTATGTGTACGTAGGTAGAGTGGCAAAACAGAAATTAGTCAACATTGATAGTTAAATTTGGAATTTCCGTTGAAATTTGAAGAACAAAGGTTTTCACGATTACTATATTTGCTTTCCTTTCAACAATAAACAAAATTAATAATTAATGTATTCTATTTGTGTTTTGTGGCTTAAAATATAAATTAGAGTAAATTTTGGAATTTATAAATATATTTATTAGTGTAATTATAACTGATATTATTTAAAAAATATTAAAATTTTTGGTATTTAAAATTTTGTTGCGTAAGTCCGAGAAATTATTATTACATTCCCGGGAATTCCGAACATTCACGAGAAGGAAAAATGGAAGGAAATCAGAAATCCTAGTAAAATCGAAAACGTGTGGAATTACATGAACATCTACCCTACCCGTGATATGTCTTTTCCAAAATTCTAGCCTTGTTTCGATGGCAGCCTGATGAGTGATGTCTATTGCCTAATGCTTTTTTTAACATTTTGACTGACGTATGAATCCAATGTAATAAAAATGTTCCATGTACAAAAAGTATAAATTTTGGAATCATCTTTATTCTTGTAAATGTAATTGATAGTAATTAAAAATTTTAATTTTTTGGTATTTATTATTTTGTTACGGATGTCCGAGAAATTAGTATTACGTTCCCGAGATTTCCCAAAGATTCTGGAGGCAGAATCTTTGGGCAGAAATGGCAGAAAATCAGAAATCCTAGTAAAATGGCAGACGTGTGGAATGACATGAACATCTACCTATCCGTGAGATGTCTTTCCCGAAATGCTTTCCTTGTTTCGATGTCAGCATGATGGTTGATGTCTATTGCAAAATTCTTTTTTTAAACAGCTGACTGACGTATAAATCCAATGTAACGGAAATGCTTAATGTAAAAAGGAATATAAATTTTGGAATTATCTTTATTTCTGTAAATATAACTGATAGTAATTAAAAATTTTAATTTTTTGGTATTTAAAATTTTGTTACGGAAGTCCGAGAAATTATTATTACGTTCCCGGGATTTCCCGAACATTATGGGGAAGTAAAAATTGGCAGGAAATCAGAAATCCTAGTAAAATGGCAAACGTGTGGAATGACATAACTTTCAACCCTATACGTGAGATCTTTCCCGAAATGATTTCCTTGTTTCGATGTCAGCATGATGATTGATGTCTATTGCCAAATGCTTTTTTTAACATTTTGACTGACGTATGAATACAATGTAATGAAAATGTTCAATGTACAAAAAGTATAAATTTTGGAATCATCTTTATTCTTGTAAATGTAATTGATAGTAATTAAAAATTTTAAATTTGGTATTTATTATTTTGTTACGGATGTCCGAGAAATTAGTATTACGTTCCCGAGATTTCCCGGAGATTCTGGAAAATCAGAAATCCTAGTAAAATGGCAGACGTGTGGAATGACATGAACATCTACCTATCCGTGAGATGTCTTTCTCGAAATGCTTTCCTTGTTTCGATGTCAGCATGATGGTTGATGTCTATTGCAAAATTCTTTTTTTAAACAGCTGACTGACGTATAAATCCAATGTAGCGGAAATGCTCAATGTATAAAGGAATATAAATTTTGGAATTATGTTTATTTGTGTAAATATACCTAAAAGTAGTTAAAAATTATTTAAATTTTTGGTATTTAAAATTTTGTTACGGAGTCCAAAAGTTATCATTACGTTCCCGGGATTTCCAGGACATCCTAGGGAAGGAAAAATGGCAGTAAATCAGAAATCCTAGTAAAATGACAAAAGTGTGGAATAACATGAACATCTACCTAACAGTGAGGTGTCTTTCCCGAAATGATTTCCTTGTTTCGATGTCAGCCTGATGATTGATGTCTATTGCCAAATGCATTTTTAACACTTTGACTGACGTATAAATCCAGTGTAATTCAAATGCTCAATGTATAAAAGAGTATAAATTTTTGAATTATCTTTATTTGTGTATATATAACTGATAGTAGTTAAAAATTATTTAAATTTTTGGTATTTAAAATTTTGTTACGGAAAAATTATTATTACGTTCCCGGGTTTTCCAGGACATTCTAGGGAAAGAAAAATTGCAGTAAATCAGAAATCCTACTAAAATGTCAAACGTGTGGTATGACATGAACATCTACCTATCCTTGAGATGTCTTTCCTGAAATGCTTTTCTTGTTTCGATGTCAGCCTGATGAATCATGTCTTTTGTCAATTGCTTTTTTTAACGCGTTGACTGACGTATAAATCTCATGTAATGGAAATGAGAAATGTATAAAAGAGTATAAATTTTGGAATTATCTTTATTCGTGTAAATATAACTGATAGTAATTAAAAATTTTAATTTTTTGGTTTTTAAAATATTGTTACGAAAGTCCAATAAATTATTACGTTCCCTGGATTTCCTGGACATTCTGGGGAAGGAAAAATGGGCAGGAAATCAGAAATCCTAGTAAAATGGCAAACGTGTGGAATGACATGAACCTCTACTCAATCCGTGAGATGTCTTTCCCGAAATCCTTTCCTTATTTCGATGTCAGCCTGATGATTGATGTCTACTGCCAAATACTTTTTTTAACGCTTTGACTGACGTATAAATCCAATGTAATTAAATGCTCAATGTATAAAAGAGTATAAATTTTTGAATTATCTTTATTCGTGTAAATATAACTGATAGTAATTAAAAATTTTAAATTTTTAATATTTAAAATTTTGTTATTTAAGTCCGAGAAATTATTATTACGTTACTGCTATTTCCTGGACATTAAGGGAAAGGAAAAATGGCAGTAAATCTGAAATCGTAGTAAAATGGCAAACATGTGGAATGACATGAACTTTTATCTTATCCCTGGGATGTATTTCCCGAAATGCTTTCCTTTTTCGATGTCAGCATGATGATTGATGTCTATAGTCAAATGACTTTTGTTAACGCGTTGACTGACGTATAAATCCAATGTAATTCAAATGTTTAATGTATATATAAGAGTATAAATTTTGGAATTATCTATATTCGTGTAAATGTAACTGATAGTAGTTAAAAATTTTAAGATTTTGGTATTTAAAATTTTGTTATGGAAATTCGAGAAATTATTATTACGTTCCCGGACTATCCCGGAGATTCTGGGGAAGGAAAATGGCAGGAAATCAGAAATCCTAGTAAAATGTCAAACGTGTGGAATGACATGAACATCTACCTATCCGTGAGATATCTTTCCGGAAATGTTTTTCTTGTTTCGATGTTAGCCTGATGATTGATGTCTATTGCCAAATGCTTTTTTTAACGCGTTGACTGACGTATAAATCCAATGTAATTTACGCTCAATAAACTGTGTGAATCGTAAAGATTGCTGAATAATACACACAAAAAGCGTTTAATATTAAAAATTAAATTACTTAATATCAAACGTAAAACAAAAATGAGTTTGCCCGAGGAAACTGTTTTTGTTTTACAGCAGGTAAAGTTTTAGCATGAGTTCCTTTTTGCTAATTTCCACTAAAATAAAAACTTTCAACTATGGAATCTTTGAAAGTGATTACAATTTGCTTGGTCAAAAGGTCAAAAGTTTAGTAACATTTAATTTTTATAAGAGATCGAATTCTTAACCCCTTCACGGTTTTTCCCTAGTTGAACTCGAGCAGGCGAAATGTACCATCTTGGCTCATTCGGAGTGTATCGGGCACTGTGAAATTTAACACTGTGCAATCAGTCTTTATCGAATTATTTTGCATGTGCTTTTTATGGTTTCAAATGCTTTTGTTTACTTTCTGGCTCCTAGATTATTTGCTGCTCAAAGAGAGATAGTAGAAAGGTAAGGAGGGAAACGAGTTCTACTGTCCAGATTGCGATGTTGGACTATATGCAGTACCGTGTTTCCGATTATATCATACATGGCCAAATTTTGATTAAATAATTTATAATCCCCTATATAAATAGCCTAAGTTGTCTGTCTGTGAATTTCTGAAGTGGTTGTGCCTGGAATGGATACAGGCATCCATATTGGATTTTTCATGAGTTAGGGTTAGCAAAATTGAAATCGAGTTCGAAATCCACCCCATCCCCCCTTTTCGAGTGTTTATTGCTATTATTTCAAGCCTTATCCTTCCTCTTTTTCTATACGAAATTCATTCTTGATAGGATGGCAAAGGCAGAGAGTAATATTTAAATTTCTGAACTGTTTCTACTTGAACCTTCATATACTCTAATTAGTTAGCTCACAACGTGCAGGCATTGTACGTTTGGTAGAATGTTCGTCCACTTGATCGACGTACTTCTGGGGTTGACAGTTCTATCTAACGCAGCCAATTTTTTTTAAAATGTCTAATAAATTTAATATTTTTTGCTTTTTCTTTCAAATTCTTTTTCCGAAAGTTATTTTATTATTTTTAAAATAAATGTTTACTATTTTTTCCACTTTTTATAATTTTTATAATTTTTATTTTATTCACGTGTTGTTTTACGGATGTCCCAGGCTACATAAATATTTCATGTTGTGTATCCTTAAACTTTCTTCTCGTAATGTAATAATAGCCTAAGTTATCTGCCCGTCTGTCCTCGAAGTTATGAAGCTGTTGGACCTGGAATGGATAGAGCATCCATATTGGATTTTTGATGAGTTAGGGTTTGCAAAATTCAAAGAGAGTAAAGTTTATCTTTTCCTAAACTATCGATCCGATTCTGAAGTAAATTGGTACGAATAAGCTTCGTATCACAGCTAAAAATACTGTCCTCTTTAAAACATTCGAAATCCAACCCGTCCCCTTTTCGAGCTTTTAATGTCGTTATATCAAGCCCTATTTTAAGAGCAAGCTGTTAAATTTATCAATTTATCATAAGAAAATGGTAAAAATAATTTTTTCTAGTTTATGACTTCATTCCTTTAATCCCATTTAATCATTTCTTATTTTAATTATTTAAATATTTTCTGCATTATTTTCATATGTTTTATCACTAAACTTAGATATTACATAAATAATTTTCTTTTTTATTTGACTAAAATAATAGATTAAGTGCATCTGTGATAATTTGAATCAATTTTTGTTGAAAGGTAATTCTCATCCAAAAAAAACAAACCATTTTTTTTTACCTGCCTCATAGGGTTCTTTATAATTCTGGAAAATTAAAAATTTTACTGATCCCGTCATATGCTAGTCATTTATATAAATGCATAGGATATAAATAAAATTTAATTCAAGATAAAAGCTAGGTATTCTAAGCTTTGTATTTATAGTTAGTGGGAATTGACTCCAAAGTCTAATGATTTCTGCGTACTGAGAGCCAACTATACATATAAATTACTCATTTATTTAAATTGATTTTTTTAATTTAATTTTTAGGAAATTTTGTATGCGAATGATGGCACTCTGTTTAAAAAGCTATGTATGTATAAAAAAAGCATAAAAAATTGACATTTTTTTACCCATAAAATGAACCTGGAATTGGTTAAAGGCAGTTTGCTTGTAAAAATAACTATATATAAATATTTTATGAATAAAATTGAGTTTTAAACTTCGTGGCACAATTCTTCCTCTTTGCAAGCACTACACCCAGCTCCCAGTCAAGGCTGTCTGTTTTTTTCCATCTTTGTCTATCTGTAACTATAGTTCTCCATCTTTTGAGTCCAATATTTTTATTCTCAGTTCCACATTATGCTGCCTGCCTCTCCTTTTTTCCCCTCTGTCTTTATGAAAGTTATTTTCTTGACTGGGTTTCCGTAATTTCATCTGTATACATACGAAACCCATCTTATATACGATGCTTTAATTAGTCAGGAGGAGTTCTGTTATAAACACACTGAAACCGAGAAATTTGAGTTGTTGCTTGAGTATAGTTACGCATATTTATATCTTTATATATAAAATTCTTCTGTCCGACTGTTTATAACAGAACTACAGTACAGTGCAACAATAAGTTAAAACTGTAAAAAAATAAATAAAATAAATTAGTAATAATTACTCCTCTTTTGAAACATATGTCACGGATCACAATATATAACACAGTTATATTTTCTCCATCCTTTTGAAACCTACCACGACACTAAAACATTTACCCTGTATTTCAAATTTCATAAAAATGACTAATTATGATACCTCATTCAATCATCGGCGAGTGGTGACTTTTCTGAAACTAAATTAACTGACTAACACAGCTGTCCAATTGATGAAAGTAAGACTACTTTAATTGCGATTTTTCTTTTAATTCATCTCTAAATGGAATAAATTTTCTGTAATATAACGGTTTTAATCTTTTTAATAATCATTGTATACATAAATTATTATTTTACATTACTATTATTATTTGTTGTTAAGGAATATGGGTTTATTACAGTTTGCTATATAAAAAATATTTCCTAAATTTTATATGCATATATTACGAAAATTGAATATATCATAGGAAAATTAATTGCAGAAATATTTCAAAACCAAGATAGAAGAATTATATATATAAAGATATAAATATGCGTAACTATACTCAAGCAACAAATCAAATTTCTTGGTTTTGAAATATTTCTGCAATTAATTTTCCTATGATATATTCAATTTTCGTAATATATGCATATAAAATTTAGGAAATATTTTTTATATAGCAAACTGTAATAAACCCATATTCCTTAACAACAAATAATAATAGTAATGTAAAATAATAATTTATGTATACAATGATTATTAAAAAGATTAAAACCGTTATATTACAGAAAATTTATTCCATTTAGAGATGAATTAAAAGAAAAATCGCAAAGTAGTCTTACTTTCGTCAATTGGACAGCGGTGTTAGTCAGTTAATTTAGTTTCAGAAAAATCACCACTCTCCGATGATTGAATGAGGTATCATAATTAGTCATTTTTATGAAATTTGAAATACAGGGTAAATGTTTTAGTGTCGTGGTAATTTTGAAAAGGATGGAGAAAATATAACTGTCTTATTTATTGTGATCCGTGACGTATGTTTCAAAAGAGGAGTAATTATTACTATTATTATTCTATTTATTATTTTTACAGTTTTAACTTATTGTTGCACTGCTGTAGTTCTGTTATAAATAAAGAATTTTATATATAAAGAAAAATATGCGTATATACTCAAGCAAAACTCAAATTTCTCGGTTTTGAAATATTTCTGCAACTAATTTCCCTACGATATATTCTGTTTACGCAATATGCATATGAATTTAATATATATTTTTATATAGCAAACTCTAATAAACCCATATTCATTAAACCCTTCCCTGTTTTGCCCGTACGCAGTACGGACCTTTACTGATTTGCCAGTACGGCGTACGGGCAATATGATTTATATTTCGCTTGCACTGTTTCGGCAGTATTTTTTCCAATTTTTGTAACAAATTATTCGTATAGATGGACAGTAAATGATAGTTTGCAGTTTATTGCATTTTCAACTCTGATTGCTTCAAAAGCGCGGGTTTTTTCGCATGTTTTGTATCAGAAGACGAATTGTTATCTTTCAGTGTATAGCTTTCTGGTTATATTTTACTAACCCCCTGATAATTTATCGTAAATATAATATACTTTTACTTTTAAATAATGGATAATTCAGTGCGTATGAAGCTAATTTCTTGTGATTCGAACTGTGACTCGGAATCTCAATAAATGGGCAATTCTGGATTTTTAATAAAATATAATTTTTTGTCGGAGCAAATAGGGAATCTAAACAGTTGTGGAATCAACTTAATAACATACACAAAATTTCATCAAAATCACTCCAGTCGTTTAGAAGGAGTTTTGTTATAAACACACGGGCAGAAGAATTTTATATATAAAGATATAAATATGCGTAACTATACTATTATCCGTGAATGATAGAAGCGAAAGTTTACTAGATGACCTGTATCGTAGTGACTCTGATAGTAGTACAGATGGAATCAGTCAAGCAAAACAATTTTTTGAAATTGTGATAATCCTTTTCATCAGCCTTCTAAAATTGCTTTCACTGGAATTTCAAAAATTAACTTGATATCGATGAAACTATAGGTAAACTTCAGTTCTATGATACATTCATAGGAAGAAAAAAGTTGTAATAAATGCTTAAAAATTTTAGTAAAATTAATTTTATTGATCTAAGAGTTGAATAATATATTTTTACTTTTAAATAATGGATAATTCAGAGCATATGGAGATAATTTCTAGTGATTCGAACTGTGATTCGGAATCAGAAACTGAATTATCTGTAAATAATAGCAGCGAAAGTTTACTAGATGACTAGTCCACTAGATAGTAGTGAGTCGGATAGTAGTACATATGGAATCAGTCAAGTATGCCATTTTTTTAAGTTAATTGTGATAATCCTTCGGATCCACCTCCTCGATTTGCTTTTACTGGTATTCCAAAAATTAACTTGGATATCTATGAGAATAAAGGTAAACTTCAGTTCTATGATGCTTTCATAGAAAGAAAAAAAGTTGTAATAAATGCTTAAAAATATTAGTAACTTTAATTTTAATAACATATCTTTACTTTAAAATGTAAAATGAACAAAAAAATGCAATAAAAAAATGTGACATTTTTTTGAACGAATTCTGAAAAAAAAAAGCGAAATTGTCAAATGGTTAACAACAAAAAAAAATAGTCATGTAAAATAATAAATTATATATACATTGATCACTAAAAAGATTAAAACCGTTATATTACAAAAAATTTATTCAAAAATTTTATGCTGACATTTGAAGCTGAAGCTATTACTGTCATATATATGCACATCTAAATAAATTTAAAAATTCCCTAGGCTTTAATAATGCATGATCTTCTAAAAACGCCTGAATTTATTTACATATTTCTAAGGCATATCCCTAAATTAAACTCTTTGGTGATATGTGCATCATCCAAGAAGGAAAACCGAAATACATATACCTCTCGAAATATATTTATGTCGAGAGAAAATATTCTCGCACTGGAGGTTTAAAAAAAAAACCTATATATTCAAAAACGCGAATAATGTATCGCTAAAGCCAGCGTATAACTTTCTCGCCAATTTCCGGCTTTAGGCCGAATGGATGACGGTGTGGAACTTGGTACAGCGCTCGATTTGCTGTCTGAAAAATCACCGCAGAACTCCCCGCTGGCTGAATGCGATATCCTTATAGGATATTTTAAAGAAGTTTGAAAGACAGGGGAAATGTATTAGCGTCGCGGTAGGTTTGAAAAGGAGGGAGAAAATGTAACTGTGTTATTTCGTGTAATCCGTCACGTCTGTTTCAAAAGAGGAGTAGATATTTTTTCTTTTTACAGTTTTAACTTGATGTTGAACTAGGTTGTATATTTAGAGATTAATTAAAAGAAAAATCACGATCAAAATGTCTTACTTTCGTCAATTGGATAAGGGTGTGTTAGTCAATTGATATAGTGTCTGAAAAATTACCGCTGAATGAATGAGATATCATAATTGGGGATTTTTATGAAGTTTGAAAGACAGGAGAAATGTGTTAGTGTCGTGGTAGGTTTGAAAAGGAGGGAGAAAATGTAACTGTGTTATTTCGTGTAATCCGTCACGTCTGTTTCAAAAGAGGAGTAGATATTTTTTCTTTTTACAGTTTTAACTTGATGTTGAACTAGGTTGTATATTTAGAGATTAATTAAAAGAAAAATCACGATCAAAATGTCTTACTTTCATCAATTGGATAAGGGTGTGTTAGTCAATTGATATAGTGTCTGAAAAATTACCGCTGACTGAATGAGATATCATAATTGGTGATTTTTATGAAGTTTGAAAGACAGGAGAAATGTATTAGTGTCGTGGTAGGTTTGAAAAGGAGGGAGAAAATGTTACTGTGTTATTTCGTGTAATCCGTCACGTCTGTTTCAAAAGAGGAGTAGATTTTTTTTTTCTTTTTGCAGTTTTAACTTGATGTTGAACTAGGTTGTATATTTAGAGATTAATTAAAAGAAAAATCACGATCAAAATGTCTTACTTTCGTCAATTGGATAAGGGTGTGTTAGTCAATTGATATAGTGTCTGAAAAATTACCGCTGACTGAATGAGATATCATAATTGGTGATTTTTATGAAGTTTGAAAGACAGGAGAAATGTGTTAGCGTCGCGGTAGGTTTCAAAAGAAGGGAGAAAATGTAACTGTGTTATTTCGTGTAATCCGTCACGTCTGTTTCAAAAGCCTAGTAGATTTTTTTTTCTTTTTGCAGTTTTAACTTGATGTTGAACTAGGTTGTATATTTAGAGATTAATTAAAAGAAAAATCACGATCAAAATGTCTTACTTTCATCAATTGGATAAGGGTGTGTTAGTCAATTGATATAGTGTATGAAAAATTACATCTGACTGAATGAGATATCATAATTGGTGATTTTTATGAAGTTTGAAAGACAGGAGAAATGTATTAGCGTTGGAGTAAGTATCAAAAGAAGGGAGAAAATGTAACTGTGTTATTTCGTGTAATCCGTCACGTCTGTTTCAAAAGAGGAGTAGATTTTTTTTCTTTTTACAGTTTTAACTTACTGTTGTAATATGTTGTAGATTTAGAGATTAATTAAAAGAAAAATCACAATCAAAGTGTCTTACTTTCGTGAATTGGATAAGGGTGTGTTAGTCAATTGATATAGTGTCAGAAAAATCACAGCTGACTGAATGAGATATTATAATTGGTTATTTCTATGAAGTTTGAAAGACAGGAGAAATGTCTTAGTGTCGTGTTAGGTTTCAAAAGGATGGAGAAAATATAACTGTGTTATATATTGTGATCCGTGACATATGTTTCAAAAGAGGATTGTACTTTTTTTTTTTATTTTTTTTACATTTTTAACTAACTATTGTACTATGTTGTAGATTTAAAGATTAATTAAAAGAAAAATCTCAATCAAAGTGTCTTACTTTCGTCAAATGTATAACTGTGTCTTAGCCAGTTGATTTAGTGTCTGAAAAATCCCCAAACTCTTCACTGAATGAATGAGACATCATAATTGGTGATTTTTATGAAATTTGAAAGGCGAAATGTGTTAATGTCGTAGTAGGTTTGAAAAGGAGGGAGAAAATATAATTGGGTTATTTCATGTAATCCTTCACGTTTCTTTCAAAAGAGGAGTAGATATTTTTCTTTTTACAGTTTTAACTTACTGTTGTAATATGTTGTAGATTTAGAGATTAATTAAAAGAAAAATCACGATCAAAGTGGTTTTACTATCGTCAAATGGATATCTTGTGTTAGTAATTTAGTATATGAAAAATCACCAGTGAATTCCCCAATGACTAAATGAGATGTAATTGGTAATTTTTATAAAGTTTGAAAGACAGGAGGAATGTATTAGTGTCATGGTAGGTTTCAAAAGAAGGGAGGAAATGTAACTGTGTTATTTCGTGTAATCCATCAGGTCTGTTTCGAAAGAGGAATAGATTGTTTTTCTTCTTTTTAGAGTTTTAACTTACTGTAATAATAAGTTGTAGATTTAGAGATTAATTAAAAGAAAAATCACGACCAAAGTGGTTTTACTATCGTCAAATAGATAGCGTGTGTTAGTAATTTAGTGTCTGAAAAATCACCAGTGAATTCCCCAATGACTAAATGAGATGTAATTGGTAATTTTTATAAAGTTTGAAAGACAGGAGGAATGTATTAGTGTCATTGCAGGTTTCAAAAGAATGGAGGAAATGTAACTGTGTTATTTCGTGTAATCCATCAGGTCTGTTTCGAAAGAGGTATAGATTGTTTTTCTTCTTTTTAGAGTTTTAACTTATTGTTATAATAAGTTGTAGATTTAGAGATTAATTAAAAGAAAAATCACGATCAAAGTGTCTTACTTTCGTCAATTGGATAAGGGTGTGTTAGTCTATTGATATAGTGTCTTAAAAAATTACCGCTGACTGAATGAGATATCATAATTGGTGATTTTTATGAAGTTTGAAAGACAGGAGAAATGTGTTAGTGTCGTGGTAGGTTTCAAAAGAAGGGAGAAAATGTAACTGTGTTATTTCGTGTAATCCGTCACGTCTGTTTCAAAAGAGGAGTAGATTTTTTTTTCTTTTTACAGTTTTAACTTGATGTTGTACTAGGTTGTATATTTAGAGATTAATTAAAAGAAAAATCACGATCAAAGTGTCTTACTTTCATCAATTGGATAAGGGTGTGTTAGTCAATTGATATAGTGTCTGAAAAATTACCGCTGACTGAATGAGATATCATAATTGGTGATTTTTATGAAGTTTGAAAGACAGGAGAAATGTGTTAGCTTCGCGGTAGGTTTCAAAAGAAGGGAGAAAATGTAACTGTGTTATTTCGTGTAATCCGTCACGTCTGTCTCAAAAGAGGAGTAGATTTTTTTTTCTTTTAGGAGTTTAAGCTTACTGTTGAAGTATGTTGAAGATTTAGAGATTAATTAAAAGAAAAATCACGATCAAAATGTCTTACATTCATCAATTGGATAAGGGTGTGTTAGTCAATTGAT
The DNA here is from genome assembly GCA_032207245.1 of Pardosa pseudoannulata. Lineage (NCBI taxonomy): Eukaryota > Metazoa > Arthropoda > Arachnida > Araneae > Lycosidae > Pardosa > Pardosa pseudoannulata. The sequence goes on along the minus strand of CM063507.1, from coordinate 68,568,117 downwards.
ATAGCGTCTGAAAAATTACCACTGACTGAATGAAATATCATAATTGGTGATTTTTATGAAGTTTGAAAGACAGGAGAAATGTGTTAGTGTCGTGGTAGGTTTGAAAAGGAGGGAGAAAATGTTACTGTGTTATTTCGTGTAATCCGTCACGTCTGTTTCAAAAGAGGAGTAGATTTTTTTTTCTTTTTGCAGTTTTAACTTGATGTTGAACTAGGTTGTATATTTAGAGATTAATTAAAAGAAAAATCACGATCAAAATGTCTTACATTCATCAATTGGATAAGGGTGTGTTAGTCAATTGATATAGCGTCTGAAAAATTACCACTGACTGAATGAAATATCATAATTGGTGATTTTTATGAAGTTTGAAAGACAGGAGAAATGTGTTAGTGTCGTGGTAGGTTTGAAAAGGAGGGAGAAAATGTAACTGTGTTATTTCGTGTAATCCATCACGTCTGTTTCAAAAGAGGAATGGGTTTTTTATTTTTACATTTTTAACTATCTATTGTAATATGTTATAGATTTAGAGATTAATTGAAAGAAAAATCACGATCAAATTAGCCTTACTTTCGTCAAATGTATAACTGTGTCTTAGCCTGTTGATTTAGTGTCTGAAAAATCACCACCAAACTCTCCGCTGAATGAATGAGGTATCATAATTGGTGATTTTTATGAAGTTTGAAAGGAGAAATGTGTTAGTGTCGTAGTAAGTTGAAAAGGAGGGAGAAAATATAATTGGGTTATTTCATATAATCAAAAGAAGAGTAGATTTTTTTTACAGTTTTAACTAACTGTTGTACTATGATGTACATTTACAGATTAATTAAAAGAAAAATCGCAATCAAAGCGTCTTACATTTGTCAGATGGATATCTGTGTTAGTCAGTTAATTTACTGTCAGAAAAATCACCGCTGACTGAATGAGATATCATAATTTGTGATTTTTATGAAGTTTGAAAGACAGGAAAAATGTATTACCGCCGATAAAGGTTTCAAAAGGAGGGAGAAAATATAACTGGATTATTTCATGTAATCCGTCACGTCTTTTTCAAAAGAGAAGTAGATTTTTCTTTCTTTTTACAGTTTTAATTTGCTGTTGTACTATGTTGTAGATTTAGAGATTAATTAAAAGAAAAATCACGACCAAAGTGGTTTTACTATCGTCAAATGGATAGCTTGTGTTAGTAATTTAGTGTCTGAAAAATCACCAGTGAATTCCCCAATAAATAAATGAGATGTAATTGGTAATTTTTATAAAGTTTGAAAGACAGGAGGAATGTATTAGTGTCATGGTAGGTTTCAAAAGAAGGGAGGAAATGTAACTGTGTTATTTCGTGTAATCCATCAGGTCTGTTTCGAAAGAGGAATAGATTGTTTTTCTTCTTTTTAGAGTTTTAACTTACTGTTGTAATATTTTGTAGATTTAGAGATTAATTAAAAGAAAAAATTGCAACCAACGTGTCTTAGGTTTGTCAATTGGATAGCATGTGTTAGTAATTTAGTGTCTGAAAAAATCACCACCAAACCTCCTTGACTAAATGAGATGTAATTGGTAATTTTTATGAAATTTGAAACACAGGAGGAATGTATTAGTGTCGTTGTAGGTTTCAAAAGAAAGGAGAAAATATAACTGTGTTATTTCGTGTAATCCGTCACGTCTGTTTCAAAAGAGGAGTAGAATTTTTTTTTCTTTTTACAGTTTTAACTTACTGTTGTACTAGGTTGTAGATTTAGAGATTAATAAACAGGAAAATCACGATCAAAGTGGTCTTACTTTCGTCAAATGTATAACTTTGTCTTAGCCTTTTGATTTAGTGTCTGAAAATTCACCACCGAAATTCCCGCTGACTGAATGAGATATCATAATTGGTGATTTTTACTTTCGATACAATTTTTATTTACTGTTGTACTATGTTGTAGATTTAGAGATTAATTAAAAGAAAAATCGCAATCAAAGTGTCTTACTTTTGTCAAATGGATAGCTGTGTAAGTAACTGTGAGAAAAATCCCCACAGATTTCGACGCTGACTGACTGAGAAATCATAATTGGTGATTTGTATGAAGTTTAAAAGACAGGAGAAATGTATTAGTGTCATGGTAGGTTACAAAAGGAGGGAAAAACGCAACTTTGTTATTTCGTGTAATAGGCCACGTCTGTCTCAAAAGAGGAATAGATGGTTGATCTTTTCAGTTTTAACTTACTGTTGTACTATACTGTAGATTAGATATTAATTAAAAGAAAAATTGCAATTAAAGTGTCTTATTATTGTCAAATGGATTGCCAGAGTCTTGATTTAGTGTCTGGATAATCACAACCGAAGTCCTCCCCTGACTGAATGAGATATTATAATTTTTGATTTTTATGAAGTTTGAAATATAAGAGAATTGTATTAGTGTCGTGGTAGTTTTGAAAATGAGGGAGAAAATAAAAGTGTGTTATTTAGTGTAATCCGTCACGTCTGTTTCAAAAGAAGAGTGGATTTTCTTTTTACAGTTTTAATTTACTGTTGTTCTATATTGTAGATTTAGAGATTAATTAAAAGAAAAATCGCAATGGAAGTGTTTTACTTTTGTGAGATTTATATTTGTGTTAGTCAGTTAATTTAGTGTCCGAAAAATCACCGCTGACTGAATGAGATATTATAATTCGGGATTTTTATGAAAAGGCAGGGGAAATGTATTAGCAACCGGGTGCAGTATTGCCAACCTTCAAAGGGAAAAATATGGATTCTAGGTCCTAAAATTATGGCATTGGCTTATAAATTATCGTACATTTTTGTAATAGTTAAAAATAGTGTTAATGTACGATATATTTTTCTCGTTATACATTTCTGCCCCCCCCCCAATTTTTTTTTCTTGGGGAGGGGGGGGGCAAAAAATATGTAAATATTTTAATAGGATTTATTAAATATATTCTTATCCCGTATTTTACTTTAAATGTGATTTTTCTTTATTGATCTAAGCATAAAAATGTGTGTATATATATATATATATATATATATATATATATATATATATATATATATATATATATATATATATATATATATATATATATATATTTATATATTTTAATTATGTTATAATTCATTATTTACTGTGGTTTTTTTAATATGAAATATTCAGTAATAAAACGGATAATTATTTAATAATTGGTTTAATTAATAAAAATACCATATTTTAGTGAAAAACTGCAATAGAACAATTAAAATGCAAAATTACTTCTAATTATACATAATTATGTAGTCATTAAAGAATTATCTCCAGTATAATTGTGAATATTCAGTAATTTTGCATTTAACAACTTTATGTTTTAGACTGATTTAAATAATTTGAAATAACTAACGGATAAAAACGCTGGACATAACAATTTTTAAAATTCTTTATTTTATATTCGTTTCAAATAATATCAAACATTAGTACCTAGGTCGTATTCAATTTCACAAATATACATTTTTTTTTATATAATTGACACTTTCCTCTCTTTTATTACACAGTACATATGGACTTTCTCAACCTCTATTTCAGGATTATTTACTTTCATTTAATGAAGAAGCACCTCAAAACATGCTCCTTAAGCTGCTCTAAAATCTACAACAATAATTAATTGATGGGAAAAAGTGATAAAAAAATTAATTAGATATTCTCTGTTTTTTGTTGTTGATCTTTATAGCGTTGCAGTTAAATTACTCGTTATTTTAATTCTCCATTAGTCTAATGTTGTTTTATCGTAATAATCAGGAAATTATCGTACAGTTTTTCAGAATTATGTCACATAATTTTGAGATTAT
>CM063507.1:68539327-68556827 GCA_032207245.1 Pardosa pseudoannulata | reverse complement strand
CAACCATTCCCATTTCACAGAATATAATACTTGAAATGTAAAGCAACATGTACTGTTAATAAATTTAAAATTTCACAGAGAAATTGAACTACAACTATGTTTGAAACTGCAGTGAAAATATTCTTTACATTTTTTTATGAAGTAAAAAAGAATAAATCGGAATTAACCTTCTTTCGTCGATGAAATATTGCTTGGAAGAAAGTATTTTACCTATGTTTTAAAAAACAGTGAATAGAATTTTGAATTCCCTTTTTCGAGTTTTATTATCTAGTTTTTTTTTCTCTTTTCTTTAATCGTCGGAAAGTAATTTCTAAAAATCGTAGAAACAGAATAAAAATTTAGAAATCTATTTTAATAGTTGTTTTTGTTTCATTTCTTTTATGAAAATAGAAATGGAAGGCAATTTTAAGTGCATTCATTTATTTTTTTTTCCAAAACTGAAAATAGAGACTGCACTTCAAAATGTATTAGTGTCTTTTTTTTACCGAAAGTTTGTATACGGAAATATTAGTGGCGACAGAAGAATCATAAAATTTGGATTAATACTAAAAACATTTTTCCCTTTCAAATCTTCAAGATGTGATAAAAATAAGTTTACCATTTCACAATTCATAGAAACTTATGCTTGAAATGTATTGCATCATGTACTTCTACTACATTTAGTACTTCACAAAGAAATTGTGAAAAATATGTCTCAAACTGCAGTTAAATTTTCTTAACATTTTTTTCTTATATGAAGTAAAGATAATAAGACGGAATTACTCTTTAGGTCGATCAAATATTACTCGGAAGAAAGTATTTTAGCTATGTTTAAAACGCAGTGAGTAGAATTTTCAATTGCCTTTTTTCCAGTTTCATCTAGTTTTTTTTCTTTCTTCAATCGTCTGAAAGCAATTTCTAAAAATCGTAGCAGTAGAATAAATATTCAGAATTCCATTTTAATAGTTATTTGTATTGCCCCCTTTTTTTTTTTTTTTTTTTTTTTTTTTTTTTTTTTTTTTTTTAAATAGAAATAAAATGCAATTTTTAAACTGATCATTTCTTTTTTTTTTGAACTCTCGAAATAGCGAGTGCATTTTAAAATATATTTCTATCGTCTTATTTTAGTCCCTTGTATATAAAGTATGTATACGGAAATATAAGTGGCAATAGAAGAATCATAACATTTGGCTTAATACATTTCACCACTTTCAGAACTTCACTAAATGAAAAAAAAGTGTTTAGCCTTTTACACTTCACAGAATATTATGCTTGAAATGTAATGCAACATGTACTACATTTACTACTTCACAAAGAATATGAACTAAAATTATCCCTGAAACTGCAGTCAAAATATTCTTTACATTTTTTTCTTTTATGAAGTAAAAAAGAATAAGACGGAATTACTCTTTCGGTCAATCGATATTACTCGGTAAAAAGTTTTTTAGCTATGTTTAAAATGCTGAGAATATAGAATATTCAGTTGCTATTTTCAAGTTTTATCTAGTTATTTCTCTTTTCTTTAATCGTTTGAAAGAAATTTCTAAATATCTTAGCAACAGATAATAATTTAGTAATCCTTTTTAATAGTTGTCTGTGTTGCATTCCTTTTTCTTAAATGGAAATGGAAGGCAATTTTTAAATGCATTCATTCATTTTCTTCCAACTCTGAAAATAGAGATTGCATTTTAAAATATATTACTTTCTTTTTTGAGATTCTTTTATATCAAGAATGTATACGAAAATATTAGTTACAATAGAAGCATCATAAAATTTGTCTTAATATTAATACTTTTTATCCTTTTCAGACCTTCGCGATATGAAAAAAATAGTGTTCAGCCTTTCACATTTCACAGAATAGTATGCTTGAAATGTAAAGCAACATGTGCTGCTACTACATTTAGTTATTCACAGAGAAATTGAACAAAAAATATATATGAAACTGCAATTAAAATTTTCATCATATTTTTCCTTTTACGAAGTAAAAAATAAAAATGAATCGGAATTACTCTTTCAATCCATCAAATATTACTCAGAATAAAGTATTTTTTCTATGTTTAAAATGTCGAGTATAGAATTTTCAGTTGCCTATTTCGAGTTTCATCTAGTTTTTTCTACTTTATTTAATCGTCTGAAAGTAATTTCTAAAATTCATAGCAGCAGAATAAAAATTTAGCAATCCTTTTTAATAGTTGTTTGTGTTGCATTTGTTTTTCTAAAAAAGAAATGGAAGGCAATTTTTAAATGCATTCATTCATTTTCTTCCAACTCTGAAAATAGAGATTTCATTTTAAAATGTATTACTTTCTTTTTTAACCTCCTCGTATACGAAGAATGTATAAAGAAATATTAGTGGCAGTAGAAGCATCATAAAATTTGGGTTAATATTAATACTTTTTATTATTTTCAGACCTTCGCGATATAAAAACAAAAAGTGTTCACATTTCACAGAATATTATACTTGAAATGTAAAGCAATATTTACTGCTACTACATTTAAAGCTTCATATAGAAATTAAACTAAAAATATGTCTGAAGCTGCAGTCATAATATTTTTTACATTTTTCAGTTATGTAGTAAAATAGAATAAAACAGAATATCTTATTCGGTCGATCAAATATTACTTGGTAGAAAGTATTTTAGCTGTGTTCAAAATGTAGAGTAGAGAACTTTCAATTGCCTTTTTTGATTTTTATCTATTTTTTGTTCCCATTTCTTTAATCACCTGAAAAATAATTTCTAAAAATCGTAGAGGCAGAGTAAAATTCAGTATTCTATTTTCATAGTTGTTTGTACTGCATTTCACTTTCAGAATAAAAATTTAGCAATCCTTTTTAATAGTTGTTTGTGTTGCATTTCTTTTTCTGAAATTTAAATGGAAGACAATTTTTAAACAAATACATTCCTTTTTTTTAACACTGGAAATAGAGATTGCATATTAAAATGTTTCAGTGCCTTTTTTGTGCCTTTTTTCTTGTACATACAGTATTTATACGGAAATATTAGTGGCAATAGGGGCATCATAAAATTTGGGTTAATACCAAAAATATTTATTACTTTTGGACCTTAGTCATATGATAAAAAAATGTTTAGCCTTTAACATTTCACAGAATATTATGCTTGAAATGTAATGGAACATGTACTGCTACTGCATTTAGAACTTCACTGAGATATTGAACTAAAATTATAACTCAAATTACATTTAAAATATTCTTTACATTCTTTTATTTTGAAGTAGAAAAGAATAAACCTGAATTACTCTTTCAATCGATCAATTGCCTAGTTCGAGTTTCATCTAGTTTCTTTCCTTTCTTTAATCGTCTGAAAGTAATTTCTAAAAATTGTAGCACCAGAATAAAAATTTAGCGATCTTTTTTAATAGTTGTTTGTGTTTTATTTCTTTTTCTGAGATGGAAATGGAAGGCAATTTTTAAAAAAATTCATTCCTTTTTTTCGAACTCTTAAAATAGAGATTGCATTTTAAAATGTATTACTTTCTTTTTTAACTCCCTCTTATATCAAGTTTGTATATGGAAATTTTAGTTGAAATAGAAACATCATAAAGTTTACTTTAATATTAATACTTTTTATCACTTTCAGACCTTCCCGATATGATAAAAAAATGTTTTCAACCATTCCCATTTCACAGAATATAATACTTGAAATGTAAAGCAACATGTACTGTTAATAAATTTAAAATTTCACAGAGAAATTGAACTACAACTATGTTTGAAACTGCAGTCAAAATTTTCTTTACATTTTTTCTTTTAAGAAGGAAGAAAGAATAAGACGGAATTACTCTTTCAGTCGATCAAATATTACTCGGAAGAAAGTATTTTAGCTATGTTTAAAAAGCAGTGAATAGAATTTTGAATTGCCTTTTTCGAGTTTCATCTAGTTTTTTTTCTACTGTATTTAATCGTCTGAAAGTAATTTCTAAAAATCGTAGCAATAGAATAAAAATTTAGCAATCCTTTTTAATAGTTGTTTTTGTTGCATATTTTTTCTTCTGAAATTTGAATGGAAGGCAATTTTATAATGCATTCATTCCATTTCTTCGAATTCTTAAAATAGAGATTGCATTTTAAAATGTATCACTTTCTTTTTTAACGTTCTAGTTTATCAAGAATGTATAAGAAAATGTTAGTGTCAATAGAAGAATGAAAAAATTTGGTTTTATATTTACATTTTAAATTGCTTTTAGGTGATATGATATTTTTGGACGTAATTGTACTTCATATTTTCATATAGGTGATACAAACTTATTTCAGCATTCATTGCTTTTTGTTCATTTATTGTTTATACATGCATGAGACTGTGCAATGGGTGTTTTTACCCGCTACAAATTTAGAATGGTACTTATTCTGAATCCAGTACAATCGTTAGGTAAAATAAGAAATCAAGAAAATTTCAAGAAAAAATATTTAATTAAACAATCCAACTTTCGCACCCTCTACCAAATTATTTTATATTCTATTATATAGTGCAGAGAGGGCGCAAGGGAGTTTACCAATCAGAATTAAGAGTTTGTCACTTGCGAAGCATGAATTGAACCTAAGTTATGTAAAGTGTTATATAAGGTTATTTCTGTTAATTAGGAATTAATTTGGTGTTTTTGAACTCAGCACAGATTACCACAGTTGAAAAAAATATTATGCCAAAGATTCTAATTTTGGGACAGAATTGCCAGTATCGTATTGCCAGAAAATAGTTATAACTAAGTATGTCAGTTTGGTTAAGGTTTTTTTATATATAAATGTATTTGAGTTTAATAAAAGATTATTAAGTATAAAGAACTTCAATACTCAAATTTATATTGTTGCAAGAGATTAACCAATCAGAGTTTTGACAGATTGTGTTATACGAAACACGAATTGAAACTAAGTTTCATAAGGGATTATATAAGATCACTTGATTTAATCATTAATTAATTTGGTGTTTTTGAAATTGTCACAGATTTTCGCAGTTGAAAAAAAAGGCATTCTGACGAAGATTGTAATTTTGTGATCAAAAATGCAGAAACTTATTATATAACATAATTATAACTAAGTATGACAGTTTCATTAAAATATTATTTTATTATATATGAATATATTTGTGTATAAAAAAAGATCATTAACTATAAAGAACTTTAATACTCGAATTCATGTTGTTGCAAGAGAGCTAACCAATCACAGTTTTGACAGATTGTCTAAAGGGAAACATGAATTGAAACTAAGTTTTATAAAGGATTATATAAGGTTAGTTGAGTTAATCAGAAATTAATTTATTGTTTTTAGAAGTCGGCACAGATTACCACAGTTGAAAAAAAAAGACATTATGCGAAAAAATTGTAATTTTCTGATAGAACTTCCAGAAACTTTTTATAGAACATAATTATAACTATGTATGACTGTTTAGTTTAAAGTATTACTTTATATATAAATGTATTTGTGTGTTATAAAAAGTTTAGTAACTATAAAGAATTAAGTACTCCGAATTTATATTGTTGCAAGGGAGATAAGCAATCAGAGTTTTGACAAAATTGTATAATGGGAAACGCTAAAAGTACTAAGTTACATTAAAGGATTTTATAAAGTTAGTTGAGTTAATAAAAAGTTAATTTGATGCTTTTGTGGAGTCATCACAGAGATTACCACAGTTGAAAAAAAAAGACATCATTTGACAAAGATTGTTATTTTGTGATAAAAGTTTACAGAAACTGATTATTCAACATAATTATTACTAAGTATGATAGTTTGGTTAAAATATTATTTTATTTTAAATGTGTTTGTGTGTAATAAAAGATTATTAACTACAAAGAACTTAAATACCCGAATTTATAATTGTTGCAAGGGAACTAACCAGAGTTTTAACAGCGTGTCTAATGCGAAAAAAGAATTGAAACTAAGTTACATAAAGGATTAAATAAGGTTAATTGAGTTAATCAGAAATTAATTTTGGTGTTTTGAAGTCGGCACAGATTACCGCAGTTGAAAAAAAAAAGAAAACATGCATTAAAAAATTGTTTTTTTTTTTTTTTTTAATTTTCTGATTAGAATTTCCAGAAAATTTTGATATAACATAATTATAAAATAAATATAAGTATGAAATTTTGATTAAAGTATTATATTATATATAAATATGTTTGTGTGGAAAGAAAAGATTAACAACTATAAAGAACTTTAATACTCGACTTTATAAATGTTGCAAGGGAAGCTAAACCAGAGTTTTTGACAGATTGTCTAATGGGAAACGAGAACTGAAACTAAGTTATATAAAGGATTATATCAAAAGGTCAGTTGAGCTGAGCAGAAATTTAATTTGGGGTTTTTGAAGTTGGCACGGTTGAAGAAAAAAATTACATTATCCGAAAAATTGTTATTTTCTGATAGAACTTCCAGAAAACTTTATTATAGAACATAATTATAACTATGTATGACTGTTTGGTTAAAGTATTATTTATATATAAATGTAATTTGTGTGTTTATAAAAGATTAGTAACTATAAAGAATTAAGTACTCGAATTTATATTGATGCAAGGGAGATAAGCAATCAGAGTTTTGACAGATTGTATAATGGGAAACACTAACGGTACTAAGTTACATAAAGGATATATAAGGTTAGTTTGAGTTACTCAGAATTTAATTTGGTGGTTTTTGAAGTCGGCACAGACTACCGCAGTTGAAGAAAAAAAGACATTATGCAAAAAATTGTAATTTCCTGATAGAAATTTTCAGAAATTTTATTATAAAACATTATTATAATTAAGTGTTTTTTTTTTTTTTTTTTTTTTTGATAGTGAAGTTCGTTTAAAGTATTATTTTATATAAATGTGTTTTGTGTGTAATAAAAGATTATTAACTATAAAGAAACTTAAATATTCGAATGTATTTTGTTGCAAGAGAGCTAACCAATCAGAGTTTTGGAACAGGATTGTGTAGTGGGAAATACGAAATTGAAACTTAGTTTACATAAAGGATTATATAAGATTAGTTGAGCTAATCAGAAATTAATTTGGTTTTGTTTTTGAAGTTGCCACAGATTACCGCAGTTGAAAAAAATTTATTAACTATAAAGAACTTTAATACTCGAATTCATGTTGTTGCAAGAGAGCTAACCAATCACAGTTTTGACAGATTGTCTAAAGGGAAACATGAATTGAAACTAAGTTTTATAAAGGATTATATAAGGTTAGTTGAGTTAATCAGAAATTAATTTATTGTTTTTAGAAGTCGGCACAGATTTACCGCAAGTTTTAAAAAAAAGACATTATGACGAAGATTGTAATTTTGGAATAAAAGTTTTTCAGAAACATATTATAGAACATTATTATAAATAAGTATGACGGTTTAGTTATAGTATTGTTTTATATATAAATGTGTTTGTATTTAAAAAAAGATTATTAACTATAAAATAACTTTAATACTCGAATTTATATTGTTGCAAGGAAGCTAACCAGAGTTTTGACAGATTGTTTAATGGGAAACATGAAATGACTTGAATCTAAGTTACATAAAGGATTAAATAAGGTTAATTGAGTTAATCAGAAATTAATTTGCTGTTTTTGAAGTTGGCACAGTTGAAGAAAAAATAAATTATGCGAAAAATTTTAATTTTCTGATAGAATTTTCAGAACATTATTATAGAGCATAATTATAACTAAGCATGACAGTTTGGTTAAAGTATTGTTTTATATATAAATGTGATTGTGTGTAAGAAAAGATCATTAACTATAAAGAATTTAAATACTCTAATTTTTATTGTTGCACGGGAGCTAACCAATCAGAGTTTTGACAGATTGTTTAATGGGAAACACGAATTGAAACTAAGTTACATAAAGGATTAACAAGGTTAGTTGAGTTAATCAGAAATTAGTTTGGTGTTTTTGAAATCGACACAGATTACCGCAGATGTAAACAAGGCATTATGATGAAGATTGCAATTTTGTGATAAAAAATCCAGAAACTTATTATAGAACTTAATAATAACTAAGTATGACAGTTTGGTTAAAATATTATTTTATATATAAATATTGTTGTGTTCAATAAACGATTATAACTATAAAGAACTTAAATACTCGAATTTATACTGTTGCAAGGAAGCTAACCAATCAGAGCTTTGACAGATTGTTTAATGGGAAACACGAATTGAAACTAAGTTATATAAATGATTATATAAAGTCAGTTGAGTTAATCAGAAATTAATTTGGTGTTTCTGAAGTTGGTACAGATTACCAAGGTGATAAAAAAAGACATTATGCGAAAAATTGTAATTTTCTGATATAACTTCCAGAAATTTATTATACAATATAATTATAACTAAGTATGACAGTTTGGTTACAGTATTATTTTATCTATAAATGTGTTTTTGTGTAATAAAAGATTATTAACTATAAAGAACTTGAATATTCGAATTTATATTGTTGCAAGTGCTAATCAATCAGAGTTTTCACCGACTATCTAATGGGAAAGACGAATTGAAACTAAGTTACATAAAGGATTATATAAGGTTAGTTGAGTTAATCAGAAATTAATTTGTTGTTTTTGAAGTTGGCACAGATTAACACAGTTGAAAAAAAAGATTATTAACTATAAAGAACTTGAATACTCGAATTTATATTGTTGAATGGGAGATAATCAATCAGAGTTTTAACAGATTGTTTAATGGGAAGCAGGAATTGAAATTAAGTTACATAAAAGATTATATAAGGTCAGTTGAGTTAATTCCAAATTAATTTGTTGTTTTTGAAGTTGGTACAAAGTATCGCAGTTGAAAAAAAAGGATATTATGACAAAGATTGTAATTTTGAGATAAAATTTCCAGAAACTTATTATACAACATAGTTATAACTAAGTATGACAGTTTGGTTAAAATATTATTTTTTATATATAAAAATGTTTGTGTATAAAAAAAGATCATTAACTATAAAGAACTTAAATACTCGAATTCATATTGTTGCAAGAGAGCTAAGTTTTAACAGGTTGTTTAACCCTTTTAAGGACAGTGATTTCACATCGAAACCACCTGTTAATACTTTTTCAATGTTTTAAACACATTAATTTTTTTCTTTCTTTTTGACACTTTAAATTATAAACAGATGGTATCACTACAATTAATTTATTTCTTTTTGAAATATACTTTTTTGAATTTGCTTTACATTTAAGAATCAAGAGTTCGATTTTCTTCATGATCTCCTATAAAAATACTTACCCAAAACATATTATAATTTTTTTAGCTATTTATTAATTACATTATTTTAATAGTCATTATTCATTTGTCTCCAAATTTAATTAAAGTTTTAAGAAAGAAATATTTTCTTGTTGTGCAAAGGGAGCATTTCACAGTTAAAACAGCCTCTCTAAATCCTGCCCCCCCCCCAAAAAAAAAAAAAAAATGTAAAAATATTTTTTCATATATTTCAAATCTATAAGACTCATACATTTTTAAAATTTATAACCTAATTCGATTAAAAACCAAAAATCTGTAATCTTGAACTTCAAAGGATTAGTGGGAACCAGAAATCGAAATTAAGTTACAGTACCGGGTGACCGAGCTCTTCTCGGAGAAAACAGGTATCGAAGCTAACTCGATGATTTAAATTTTCAATTGTGATTTATCAAAACAATACATGCCATAAGAAAATTTGTGAAACCATTAGTGAAAAGATAACCGGTTAAAGTGCACCATTGTAAACTATTCTAAACAAAGTTGTTTGGAAAGGGAACTATTCTATACAAAATTAAAGTTTGAAAAGTCATAAGAAATAAAATGTAATTGATAACAAAAAATTATACAATTAAAGAAATGGTACAAAGTGAGCAGTGTAAAGATTTAAGTATGTTGAATGGAGAAGCATTCTGACAATGACGGTATCTTCTAGTTGTCCATTTGCGGGTATAATTGAGTTGATCGCTTGTTGTTCCAAAATTCCGGCTCCTTGAAGCATTTCATGTAGAGGTGCGTTCTGCATGTTGAAAATGTAGCTTGAAATCTGATGAATGTTGAAATGTCGAACTTTGTTGACGGTGATTTGAAATCGAAATCAGTTCCTTAACACGTTCGCTGCCACCGACGCACTGGCGCGTCAGAGCGGCACCTCCTGGTATGCCGACGACGCACTAACGCGGCGACGGACTTTGATAAGTTATATGCTCTGTGTTTAGTGTGGCTTTGGAAATTGAACGGCGAGGTTGTTTCGGCACGTTAGTGAAGCATTACTTTTTAATTTTTTGTGGTTGTTTTTCAAAATTTTTGTTTGCATTATTTTTTTTGCTATATCGTTTATGTGTTATATATACTTTGCTACATTAATTTAATATTTAGAGTTGATAGAAAATAAAAATGGAAACCGATATCAAGGAATAAAGACAAATCAATAAAGACTTTTATTATTATTATTATTAATTCGTCAGAACTACAGCCAATCGATTCCTCGTGGTCGAAAACCCCCGGGTACCAATTTTCACTTGGTTTGGACGCATGAGAAAAAAGTTTGCCCGCACCGGGGTTCGAACCCGGCCCTATCTGTAACGCCGAACTACGTGAACTTAGAGCGTCAAATCCGATGCCAATCGATTCCTCGTGACCAAAAACCCCAGATCCCCAAGTTTACTACAGTTTATTAATTCTGGGGCGATTTTCGACTTGACAACCATTCCTCGTATTATAGTATAGGATAAAGGATTATATAAGGTCAGTTGAGTTAGTCAGAAATTAATTTGGTGATTTTGAAGTTGGCACAGATTACCAGAGATGAAAAAAGAGATATTTTACCAAATATTGTAATTTTCTGATAGAATTTCCAGAAACTTATTATACAACATAATTATAACCAAGTAAGACATTTTGGTTAAAATATTATTTTATATATAAATATGTTTGTATATAATGAAAGATTATTAATTATAAAGAACTTCAATACTCGCAAATTATATTGTTGCAATTAAAAATTAAGTTTGAAAGATATTATATCCCTTAAAGAAGAAAAACTTACGCTAGATGATTAGGAGATATCTTTAAAAAACGAAAAGAAATATACTGCAAAATAATAAAGCTATCGGTTTTCCTTAAATTTTTCACGGCTGGTTAAGATAAATAAAGCGTCTCACTTCAATTTTTTCCTCTATTCCAAGCACACTCCTATAGGATCAGGAGCTTTACAGTCAGCAAACTCAACCACATTCTAAACCGAAATTTATTCCAACCCCAAGAACGGTGTTTAAAATCCAGGAGCCTCATATATATATAAACATCAACCAGCCACTTTCTCTCTCTGACGCATGAATTTTATGGAAGAAAAATATGGATTCTCAAAAAAAAAAAAAAAAAAAAGAAACACTTTTCCATATACAACCCGTCAATTTTTTATTCTTTTTTCGTTGCAAGAGTTAGTGGGGTCTTTATTTTCGGCATATTTTCACTTCTGTGCTTATTTTTTTGGAGAAATATAGAGTAACAGATCACTTTGGTTTGAAAATTCTCTCCAAACAACCCGGCCTTTGTATTATGGAAAATAAGAATTTGAATGCTTTCCTGATAACGAATTTTCCCTCGATCTTTCTTTCTCCAAGTGTTTTCTTTCAGTGGAATCTCACAATTGTAGAATCCCAAACCTGAAGGGATCAATTTTCCTTTCAAAAATAAAAAAATAACCAAAAAGGACATAATATCCTCCTTTAGATCATTATTATAATATTTGTAATCGATTCATCCTAAAATTGAATATCCTACTTCCTGTAGAATGATGTTTTGCAAGTTACAAAGTCTTTAAAAGCACACTCTAGATAAAAAAAATTGAAACAAAGTATGGATTCTAGAAAAAACCATATATATTAACCTGGAGGGTATAAACCTGAAAGGATGAATTTTCCTTTCAAAATTTAAAAAATAACCAAAAAGTACATAATATCCTACTTAAGATCATTATTATAATATTTTTTATTCGATTCATCCTAAAATAAAATATCCTGCATCCTGTAGAATGATGTTTTACAAGTTACAAAGTCTTTAAAAGCGCCCTCTAGAAAAAAAATAGAAACAAAGTATGGATTCTACAAAACAGCATATATATATATATATATATATATATATATATATATATATATATATATATATATATATATATATATATATAATGTCGAGAAAACAATCTTTGAGTTTTAAATATATATATTTCTTCATATAGGAAAACTGTAATTTTATTACAAATTTAAGTTCTTATTTTCTCAACAGAGTAGAACTTTAATTATCCAAAGTATCAAATAAACACTTGTAAAATGAAAATTTTCAACTCAAAAAATATAAATTGAAAAAATTTTAAAACTGAAATATAAAAGATTAATGTTGAAGTTTTTTCGCCAGTACTGTCAAGAGAACACTCTTTGAGTTTTAAATATATATATTAATTTATATAGTAAAACTGTAATTTTGTTATAAATTTAAATTCTTATTTTTTCAAAAGAGTAGAACTTTTGTTTTGTAACATATCAAATAACACTTGTGAAATAATGACTTTTCAACTCGAAAGGTACGACTTCTGAAAGAAAAATTTTAAAAATTACAAAACCGAAATAGGAAAGATTAATCTTAAAGTTTATTCGCCAGGAATGTCGAGAAAATACTCTTTGTGTTTTAAATATATATATATTTCTTTATAGAGTAAAACTGTAATTTTGTTACACATTTAAATTCTTATTTTCTCTACAAGAGTAGAACTTTAATTTTGTAACATATCAAATAGGAAAGATTAGTGTTAAAGTTTCTTCTCTAGGAATGTCGAGTGAACTCTCTTTGATTTTTAAATATACAGATTATTTCATATAGTAAAACTGTAATTCTTTTAAAAATTTAAATACTTATATTTTGTTTTTAGCGAAAAAGTTTTCTCAACAGAGTGGAACTTTTTATTATCTAACATAACGAATAAATACTTGTAAAATGAAGATCTTTTAACTCGAAAGATATGACTCCTGGAAGAAAAATTGAAAATATGGCAAAACCGAAATAAGAAAGATTAATGTTAAAGTTCTCCAGGACTGTCGAAAGAACTCTACTTGATTTTTAAATATATATATTGCTTCATATAATAAAGCTGTAATTTTGTAACAAATTTTAATTCTTATTTCATTAACATGCTAGAACTTTTATTTTCTAACGTATATAATAAATACTTGTAAAATAAAGACTTTTCAACTCAGAAAATAGGACTCCAAAAAAAATTTCAAAAATTTCAAAACTAGAATAGAAAAAATTAATGTTGAAATTTGTACTCTAGTAATGTCGACAGAACACTCCTTGAGATTTAAATATAAATTGCTTCATATAATAAAACTGTAATTTTGTTATAAATTTAAATTCTTATTTTCTCAAAAGAGTAGAACTTTTATTATGTAAAATATAAAACAACACTAGTAAAATAATGACTTTTCAACTGGAAAGATACGACTCCTGAAAGAAAAATTGAAAAAATAGCAAAACTGAAGTAGGAAAGATTAATATTAAAGTTTTTTTCTTTTTAGGAATACCGAAAGTATACTTCTTTTGTTTTAAACATACATATTGCTTTATATAGTAAAACTGTAATTTTGGTATAAATTAAAATTCTTATTTCACAAGAGACTAGAACTTTTACTATCCAAAGTATTAAATAAACACTTGTAAAATGAATACTTTTCAACTCAAAAGTTATGACTCCTAAATGATAAGTTGTGAAAATGGCAAAACCGAAATAGGAAATATTAATGTCAAAGTTTCTTCTCCAGGAATGTCAGGAGAACATTCTTTGAATTTTAATTATATGTATTGCTTCATATAATAAAACTGTTATTTTGTTACAAATTTAAGCTCTTATTTTCTTAACAGAGTAGAACTTTTATTATCCAATGTATCAAATAAACACTGGTAAAATTAAGACTTTTCAACTCAAAAGATATGACTCCTAAAAAAATTTAAAAATTTCAAATCTGAAATAGAAAAGATTAATGTTGAAATTTCTTCGGCAGCACTGTTGAGAGAACACTTTTTAAGTTTTAAATATATATATATATATATATATATATATATATATATATATATATATATATATATATAGTTATACTGTAAAACTGTAATAATTTTGTTATAAATTTATGTTCTTATTTTCTCAACAGACAAGAACTTTTGTTATCAAACGTATCAAGTAAATACTTGTAAAATGAAAACCTTTTAACTCGAAAGATATGACTCCTAAAAAATAAGTTATAAAAATGGCAAAACCAAAATAGGAAAGATTAATGTTAAAGTTTCTTCTCCAGGAATGTCGAGAGAACACTCTTTCAGTTTTAAATATATATATTGCTTCATATAATAAAACTGAAATTTTGTTATAAATTTAAGCTCTTATTTTCTTAACAGAGTAGAACTTTTATTATCCAACGTATCAAATAAACACTAATAAAATTAAGACTTTTCAACTCAAAAGATATAACTCCTAAAAAAAATTTTAAAAATTTCAAATCTAAAATAGAAAAAATATATTTATATTTCTAATATTAAAACACTTTTTAAGTTTTAAATATATATATATAATATATATAAATATATAATATTTATATATATATATAAAATATATTATATATAAATATTATATATATATATTATATATATAAATTATATATATATATATTATATATATATATAAATATATATATATATATAATATATTATGTTTATATATAATACATATATATTATGTATTATATATATACATATATATTATATATATATATTATATATATTATATATTATATATATATGCATATATATATATATACATATTTTATTTATATATATATATATATATATATATATATATATATATATATATAGTTATACTGTAAAACTGTAATAATTTTGTTATAAATTTATGTTCTTATTTTCTCAACAGACAAGAACATTTGTTATCAAACGTATCAAATAAATACTTGTAAAATGAAGGCTTTTTAACTCGAAAGATATGACTCATAAAAAATAAGTTATAAAAATGGCAAAACCAAAATAGGAAAGATTAATGTTAAAGTTTCTTCTCCAGGAATGTCGAGAGAAAACTCTTTGTGTTTTAAATATATATATATATTGCTTCATGTAGTAAAGCTGTAATTTTGTAATAAATTTTAATTCTTACTTTCTAAATATAGTAGAAATTTTATTTTTTAATGTATCTAAAAAATACTTGCAAAATGAAGACTTTTCAATTTAAAAGATATGACTCCTAAAAGAAAAATTATAAAATTGGCAAAATCGAAATACGAAAGAATAATGTTAAAGTTTCTTCTCCAGGAATGTCAACAGAACACTCCTTGAGTTTTAAATATATATTGCTTCATAGAGTAAAACTGTAATTTTGTTATAATATTAGATACTTATTTTCTCAACAGACAAGAAGTATTATTCTCCAACGTATCTAATAAACACTGGTAAAATGAAGACTTTTCAAGTCCAAAGATATGACTCCTGAAAGAAAAATTGAAAAAATGGCAAAACCGAAGTAGGAAAGATTAATGTTAAAGTTTTTTCTCTACGAATACTGAAAGAATTCTTCTTGTGTTTTAAACATACATATTGCTTTATATAGTAAAACTGTAATTTTGTTACAAATTTAAATTCTTATTTTCTCAACAGAGTAGAACTTTAAATTTGTAACGTATCAAATAACACTTGTAAAATGAAGACTTTTCAGCACAAAAGATATGACTCCTAAAAGAAAAATTGAAAAAATAGCAAAATCAAAATAGGAAAGATTAATGTTAATATTTTTTCTCCAGGAATGTCAAGAGAACACTCTTTGAGTTTTAAATATATATATATATATATATATATATATATATATATATATATATATATATATATATATATATATATATATATATATATATATATATATATATATATATATATATATATATATATATATATATATATATATATATATATATAATATTGCTTCATATATATAAAACTGTAATTTTGTCATATAAATTTATATATTTTATATTACTCAACAGAGTATAAACTATATATATATATATATATCTAACGTATCAATAAATATTTTTCAAGTCGAAAAATAAGACTCCATAAAGAAAAATTTCTAAAAATGACAACAGTATTTTATCAGTGGACATTTTTAAAAACAAAAAACACTGAACAAAAGATTGAAGCTATCTCTTTTCTGTAAGTTTTTAACGGCTGGTTGCCATAAAGAAACTGTCTCTCGACATTTTTTCCCACTACCCCATACACACTCCTATAACAGTAGGATCTTTTTAGTCTGTATAAATTCAACCATACTCCACTCAAAATTTATTCCAACCTCAAGAACAGTGTTTAAAATCTTAGAGCTTCCTATATATAAACACCAACCAGATTTTTCTTCCTCTGACGCGTGACTTTTTCTGAAAGAAAAATATGGTTTCTAAAAAAAGCACTTTTCTATATACATGCTTCTTTTTTTATACTGCTGTAAGAGTTAGTGGGAGATGCTTATTTTAGGCTGTTTTGGTTGTTTTCCTTGAGTTGTGGATGAAATATTGAGATACAGATAATTCTGATTAGAAAATTCTTTTCCAATAACCTGCAAAGTGAAATGGAATAATGGTAAGAATTTGAATACTTTTAGGATAACGAATTTTTACTTGGATTTTTTTATCTCGTATATGATGTGATAGTTTTAACACTACAACATCTGTACTTTCAATAATAATCTTAAATGTATAAAGAATCTTAAATGTATAGAAATGACAATATAAATTCTAAAGGTATATGTTAATGTGATAGTTCTAATAGATAAATTTATTAATTTACCATTATTTTAGAATTACATTTTTATCATACTTTTTATGTTTCATAGGTTTTAACAATGCAATACAATACTTTACTGTTCAAATATCCTCTTAAATATATAAAGAACTTACAAAATAATAATATATATTCAAAATGTATCTTAATTATATAGTTAAAATAGATATATTTATTAGTTTACCATTATTTCAGGATTAATTTTAAAACATATTTGAATTTACTGTACATAGTTTTTAACAATACAACTCTTTATTGTACAGTAATCATCTTAAATGTATACAGAACCTACAAAATGACAATAAATATTCAAAAGTTACCTTAATGCGATAGTTTTAATGAATATCTTTATAAGTTTACCATTATTTCAGGATTACTTTTTAAACATACTTTTTACTGTTCATAGGTTTTAACAATACAATATCTTTATTGTTCAATAATCATCTTAAATGTATAAATTAACCTACAAAATGACAATATATATTAAAAAGTTATCTTAATGGGATAATTTTATTAGATATCTTTATCAACTTACCATTATTTCAGGAATACTTTTTAAACATACTATTTATCTGTTTATAGGTTTTAACAATACAACTTCTTAACTGTTCAGTAATCAACTTAAATGTATAAAGAACCTACAAAATAAAAATTATATTCTGAAGTTACCTTACTGCAAGAGTTTTAATAGATATCTTTATTAGTTC
>CM063507.1:68509327-68524327 GCA_032207245.1 Pardosa pseudoannulata | reverse complement strand
ACATTTTTGTGTTTATCTAAAAAAAATAAGAATTCTTACATACTTCTAGAATAGGTTTTTATCTAGATTATATTGACCTAGAATTTCTTAGAATTATATATTTCTTTATTTAGAAAGCTTTTAACTTTCTTGACATAGGTCTCTAGTATATTTCATTTTTGTGTTTAATATAAATATTTAAGAATTCTTACAACTTCTAGAATACGTTTTTATCTAGATTATATTGGTCTAGAATAGTTATTCTAGAATTATATATATATTTCTTTATTTAGAAAGCTTTTAACTTTCTTTACCATATATATCAAGGTGTATATCATTTTTGTGTTTAATATAAAAATATGTATAGAATTCTACATACTGCTAGAATAGGTGTTCTAGATTAAGCTATTCTAGAATATAATTTCTAGAATATATATATTTCTTTAAAATAAGAAAGCATTTAATTTCTTTATCTTGACCTAAGAAGATATATTTATTTTTATTTTTTAATATAAAAATATGTAGACATTCTTACATACTTTTTTAGAATAGATTTATTATCTAGATTATCTGTCTAGAATAGTTGTTTCTAGAATTACAATATATTTCTTTATATAGAAAGCTTTTAATTTTCTTTATCATGGCCTATGAAGATATATTTAATTTTATTTTTAATATTTTATTTTTTAATATAAAATATATGTAAAAATTCTTACATACTTCTAGAATAAGGTTATTATCTAGATTATATTTGTTATATAATAGTTAATTTGTAGAATTATATTTATTTATTTATATATAAAGCTTTTAATTTTTAGTAAAATAGGCCAATTAAGATATATTTCATTTTATTTTTTAATCTAAAAAATTTAAGAATTCCTACATACTTCTAGAATAGGCTTTTATTTAGATTATATTGGTCTAGAATAGTAGTTTCTAGAATTATAATTATTACTTTATATATAAAGCTTTTAATTTTTATTACCATAGGCCAATTAAGGTGTAATTCATTTTCTTAATATACAAAATATGTAAAAATTCTTACATGCGTCTAGAATATGTTATTATTAGATTATATTGGTCTAGAATAGGTAATTTCTAGAATTATATATTTTTCTGTACAGAGAAAGGTTTTAATTTTCTTTACCATCAGTCTATGAAGGTATATTTTACTTTTTTAATGTAAAATACATGTAAAATTTCCTACATACTTGTAAAATTTGTTTTTATCTAGATAATCTTGGTCTAGACTAGGTAATTTCTAGAATTATATATATTTATAGATTCTTTTACATGTTCTGATTTTTCCCTGTAACATTTAGCTGTATAATCTAATGTATCGTACTGAAATTATCCTGAAATTTCTAATATTTCGTTCATAATATAATGGTCCATATTTGCTTATTGTGTATGTGTATATGTGTGTTAGTATGTATGTATCAAGGTTTGAAAATTTACAGTTTTTTTTCATTACTGTTATTTTGGTAATTAAAATTCTGGTTAATGATATTGTATGAATACGAACTAGCACTGGAAATAAATCTTTAGGAATTGATACATACACACATACACATATACACATATACACATACACAATAAGCAAATATGTTCCATATTTCCTTGTTGTGTATGTGCATATGTATTTCCGTATGTATGTATCATGGTTTGTAAATTTACTGTTTTTTTCATTACTGTTATGTCGGTAATTAAAATTCTGGTTTACTGATATTGTATGAATACAAATTAGCACTGGAAATAAAACTTTGGGAATTGATACATATACACACTCATAATACATACACATATACACATATACACATACACAATAAGCAAATATATTCCATATTTCCTTGTTGTGTATGTGCATATCTATTTCCGTATGTATGCATCATGGTTTGTAAATTTACTGTTTTTTTCATTACTGTTATGTCGGTAATTAAAATTCTGGTTTACTGATATTGTATGAATACAAATTAGCACTGGAAATAAAACTTTGGGAATTGATACATATACACACTCATAATACATACACATATACACATATACACATATACACTAATAAGCAAATATGTTCCATATTTCCTTGTTGTGTATGTGCATATCTATTTCCGTATGTATGCATCATGGTTTGTAAATTTACTGTTTTTTTCATTACTGTTATGTCGGTAATTAAAATTCTGGTTTACTGATATTGTATGAATACAAATTAGCACTGGAAATAAAACTTTGGGAATTGATACATATACACACTCATAATACATACACATATACACATATACACATACACAATAAGCAAATATGTTCCATATTTCCTTGTTGTGTATGTGCATATCTATTTCCGTATGTATGCATCATGGTTTGTAAATTTACTGTTTTTTTCATTACTGTTATGTCGGTAATTAAAATTCTGGTTTACTGATATTGTATGAATACAAATTAGCACTGGAAATAAAACTTTGGGAATTGATACATATACACACTCATAATACATACACATATACACATATACACATACACAATAAGCAAATATGTTCCATATTTCCTTGTTGTGTATGTGCATATCTATTTCCGTATGTATGCATCATGGTTTGTAAATTTACTGTTTTTTTCATTACTGTTATGTCGGTAATTAAAATTCTGGTTTACTGATATTGTATGAATACAAATTAGCACTGGAAATAAAAACTTTGGGAATTGATACATATACACACACATAATACATACACATATACACATACACAATAAGCAAATATGTTCCATATTTCCTTGTTGTGTATGTGCATATCTATTTCCGTATGTATGCATCATGGTTTGTAAATTTACTGTTTTTTTCATTACTGTTATGTCGGTAATTAAAATTCTGGTTTACTGATATTGTATGAATACAAATTAGCACTGGAAAAAAACTTTGGGAATTGATACATACACACACATACACACACATACACACACATACACACATATACAATAAGCAAATATGTTCCATATTTTCTTGTTGTGTATGTGCAATATGTATTTCCGTATGTATGTATCATGGTTTGTAAATTTACTGTTTTTTTTTCATTACTTTTATGTCGGTAAATAAAATTCTGGTTTACTGATATTGTATGAATACAAATTAGCACGGGAAATAAAACTTTAGGAATTGATACATATACACACACATAATACACACGCATACACATATACACATATACAATAAGCAAATATGTTCCATATTTCCTTATTGTGTATGTGTATATGTATTTCCGTATGTATGTATCAGGGTTTGTAAATTTACAATTTTTTTCATTACGATTATTTAGGTAATTAAAATTCTGGTTTACTGATATTGTATGAATACGAACTAGTACCGGAAATAAAACTTTGGGACTTCGTCACCGAAAAGCATTGCCATCCGATTCGACCATTGTCCAGATATAATAACATTATATATAGATTTAGATTGCGTTTTTACTCTTCGTATTTGTCGGACAGACACTTGAAATGGTTAATTTATTCATCAATACTCTGCATTTTCTTGTTATAAATATTAATTGATGCTGTTACGCAATCATAAATAGTGTTACTGATTTTGCAGCCTTTCTGTGTGTATAGTAGTGCATTCTAAACAGTCTAACTGATTTTGTAGTATTTCTCTATATATATGATGCACAAAGATAAATACCATTTTTGAAGTATTTCTATATTGCATTTCTACATTAATTAGCACTGCTGATTTTGCAGCATGTATTTGTAAATATTAATCGATGTTGCTGCACAAGCATAAATATCATTGCTAATATTTCCACATTTCTGTATAAATATTAATGTTGCTGAACAAACATATATGTCTTTTCTGACTTTGCAGCAGTTCTGTATAAAATTAATCGATGTTGCTGCACAAAAAGAAATAGCGTTTTAAGTATTTCTGTATAGCAT
Organism: Pardosa pseudoannulata; assembly: GCA_032207245.1. Classification (NCBI taxonomy): domain Eukaryota; kingdom Metazoa; phylum Arthropoda; class Arachnida; order Araneae; family Lycosidae; genus Pardosa; species Pardosa pseudoannulata. The sequence goes on along the minus strand of CM063507.1, from coordinate 68,520,427 downwards.
TTTACGTAATTAGTATTGCTGATTTAAATATCAATCGATGTTACTGCACAAGCATAAATATCATTGCCGATATTTCACCATTTTCGTATAAATATTAATGAATGTTGCTGCACAAACATAAATGTCGTTGCTGACTTTGCAGTATTTTTGTATAAAATAAATCGATGTTTCTGTTAAAAAATAAATAGCATTTTTGAAGCATTTGTGTTTAGCATTTCTATATAATTAGCATTGCTGACTTTGCAACATCTTTGTGTAAAATTAATCGATGGTTGCACAAACATAAATATCATTGCTGATATTTCAGCATTTTTGTATAAATGCTGAATGCTTGTATCAATGTTCAAGCACACATAAATTTTGTTGCTGACTTTGCAGCATTTTTGTATAAAATTAATTGATGTTTCTGCATAAAAATAATTAACGTTTTTGAAGTATTTATGTATAGCGTTGCTACATGATTAGCGTTGCTGATTTTGCAATATGTCTGTATAAATATTAATCGATGTTGTTGCACAAACATAAATATTGTTGCTGACTTTGCAGCATTTTTGTATAAAATTAATTGATGTTTCTGCATAAAAATAAATACCGTTTTTGAAGTATTTTTGCACAGCCTCGCTACATGATTAGCATTGCTGATTTTGCAATATGTCTGTTTAAATTTTAATGGATATTGCTGCACAAATATAATTACCATTGCTGGTTTTACAGCATTTTTGTATAATTATTAATAGATGTTGCTGCACAAAAATAAATATCGTTGCTGACTTTGCAGCATTTTTTTATAAAACTAATCGATGTTTCTGCACAAAAATAAAGCGATTTTGAAGTATTAGTGTATAGCTTTGCTACATGATTAGCATTGCTGACTTCGCAACATTTTTGTATAAAATTAATCTATGTTTTTGCAGTAAAATAAATAGCGTTTTTGAAGTATTTCTGTGTAGAATTGCTACATGATTAGCAATGCTAATTTTGCAATATGTCTGTATAAATAGTAATCGATGTTTTTGCAGTAAAATAATTAGCTTTTTTGAAGTATTTCTGCATATCCTTGCTACATGATTAGCATTTCTGACTTTGCAGCATTTTTGTAGAAAATTAATCGATGTTTCACACAAAAATAAATAGCGTTTTTGAAGTATTTGTGTATAGCATTACTACAGGATTAGCTTTGCTCACTTTGCAATATGTCTGTATAAATATTAATCGATGTTGCTGCATAAATATAAGTATCGTTGCTGACTTTGCAGCATTTGTATTGTATATAAAATTAATCGATGTTTCTGCACAAAAATAAATAGCGTTTTTGAAGTATTTCTGTATAGAATTGCTACATGATTAGCATTGCTGATTTTGCAATATGTCTGTTTAAATTTTAATGGATATTGCTGCACAAATATAATTACCATTGCTGGTTTTACAGCATTTTTGTATAATTATTAATAGATGTTTCTGCACAAACATAAATTTTGTTGCTGACTTTGCAGCATTTTTGTATAAAAATAATTGATGTTTCTGCATAAAAATAATTAACGTTTTTGAAGTATTTATGTATAGCGTTGCTACATGATTAGCGTTGCTGATTTTGCAATATGTCTGTATAAAATTAATCTATGTTTTTGCAGTAAAATAAATAGCGTTTTTGAAGTATTTGTGTATAGCATTACTACAGGATTAGCTTTGCTCACTTTGCAATATGTCTGTATAAATATTAATCGATGTTGCTGCACAAATATAAATGCCATTTCTGGTTTTGCAGCATTTTTGTATAATTATTAATAGATGTTGCTGCACAAACATAAATGTTGTTGCTGACTTTGCAGCATTTTTGTATAAAATTAATTGATGTTTCTGCATAAAAATAATTAACGTTTTTGAAGTATTTATGTATAGCGTTGCTACATGATTTTGCAATATGTCTGTATAAATAATAATCGATGTTTTTGCAGAAAAATAAATAGCGTTTTTGAAGTATTTCTGCAAAGCATTGCTACATGATTAGCATTGCTGACTTTGCAGCATTTTTGTATAAAATTAATTGATGTTTCTGCACAAAAATAAATAGCGTTTTTGAAGTATTTCTGTATAGAATTGCTACATGATTAGCAATGCTAATTTTGCAATATGTCTGTATAAATAGTAATCGATGTTGCTGCACAAATATAAATGCCATTTCTGGTTTTGCAGCATTTTTGTATAATTATTAATAGATGTTGCTGCACAAACATAAATGTTGTTGCTGACTTTGCAGCATTTTTGTATAAAATTAATCGATGTTTCTGCATAAAAATAAATAGCGTTTTTGAAGTATTTATGTATAGCGTTGCTACATGATTAGCGTTGCTGATTTTGCAATATGTCTGTATAAATATTAATCGATGTTGTTGCACAAATATGAATGCCATTTCCGGTTTTGCAGTATTTCTGTATGAATAATAATCTGTGTTGCTGCACAAACATAAATGTCCTTGCTGACTTTGCAGCATTTCTGTATAAAGTTAATAGGTGTTTCTACACAAAAATAAATAGCGTTTTTGAAGTATTTGTGAATAGCGTTGCTACATGATTAGCGTTGCTGATTTTACAATATCTCTCTATAAATAATAATCAATGTTGTTGCACAAATATAAATATAATTGCTGGTTTTGAAGCATTTTTGTATAATTATTAATAGATGTCGCTGCACAAACATAAACAGCGTTTCTGATTTTGCAGCATTTCTGCATCTACAATATATTTTTCTCTTTGAGGAAACATTATTTTAAAAGATATCTTTGTTCATAAGTTATATCATTTTTAAATTAAAATTTCTTTTTTTATTTTATGAACTATTTATAGTATGTATAGTAAGGCATGTATAAGATGCATATCAGGTAAAAAAAATTCATTGCAAAGTAATTATAAATATTTAATTTTTAGTTATTTATATGTATATCAATGCATAAGCATATATCTAAGAGACAAATTTTCAATATGTAGTGATTATAAGTTTAAAAAACAGGACTTACTCTCCTGATTCAATTCCGGATCTATACCGCATTTTACTAAAGATTATTTGCAAAAATAATGCAATGATTTAACGTTGTAATCATATTTAGTTTATCACTCTTCTTTTCAATTACAAACATTTGGAGTGAAATTCTCTTTTTCCGACGCTAAAGGACATTAAGTACCGGAACGATTTCTGAAAATGTAACTTTTTGCTCGAAAAAAAAAAGGATAACTAAAAAAGGAAAACATCATTCCGGGGGCTCCACTCTCAGTTCTCATTTCTCCTTCATTAAGAACACCCAGAAGAAATCTCTTGATTGTTCTGCCGCCTTTATCTCAATTCTGCCTTAAATACAATGATTACTTTGTACCTTTAAGGCTTCCTTTAAAAAAAAAAGAACACGCCATTAGCTAGCGTACTTAGGAAATCGACTCTTAAGTCGTCTGGGAGAAAGTCATTTTATTCTGAGACAGCAAATATTGATTCCGAAAAATATGGAATTAATGATGATTTCTTTATTTAATACTTGCTGTTAATGGAAGAAAAGCTGGTGATTATTGTAGAATCATGAGAAACATCAAGATTTGCAGAGTTATTTGTATTCCTGATTATTTCTTCACTATCCCTTTCACAGTTTCAGTTTTTTTCCAGAATTCGGTCAAAAAAAATGTCACATTTTTTTATTGCATTTTTTTGTTCATTTTACATTTTTAAGTAAAGATATGTAATTAAAATTAACATTTCTAATATTTTTAAGCAATTATTACAACTTTTTTTCTTTCTATGAAAGCATCATAGAACTGAAGTTTACCTTTAGTCTCATCGATATCCAAGTTAATTTTTGGAATTCCATTGAAAGCTAATCTAGGAAGCGGATCCGAAGGATTATCACAATTAATTAAAAAAAATTGTCTTGTTTGATTGATTCCATCTGTACTACTATCAGAGTCACTACTATCCAGGTCATCTAGTAAACTTTCGCTACTATCATTGACAGATAATTCAGTTTCTGATTCCGAGTCACAGTTAATTTTTGGAATTCCATTGAAGGCTAATCTAGGAAGCGGATCCGAAGGATTATCACAATTAATTTAAAAAAATTGTCTTGTTTGATTGATTCCATCTGTACTACTATCAGAGTCACTACTATCCAGGTCATCTAGTAAACTTTCGCTACTATCATTGACAGATAATTCAGTTTCTGATTCCGAGTCACAGTTAATTTTTGGAATTCCATTGAAGGCTAATCTAGGAAGCGGATCCGAAGGATTATCACAATTAATTTAAAAAAATTGTCTTGTTTGATTGATTCCATCTGTACTACTATCAGAGTCACTACTATCCAGGTCATCTAGTAAACTTTCGCTACTATCATTGACAGATAATTCAGTTTCTGATTCCGAGTCACAGTTAATTTTTGGAATTCCATTGAAGGCTAATCTAGGAAGCGGATCCGAAGGATTATCACAATTAATTTTAAAAAATTGTCTTGCTTGACTCATTTCATCTGTACTACTATCAGAGTCACTACTATCCAGGTCATCTAGTAAACTTTCGCTACTATCATTTACAGATAATTCAGTTTCTGATTCCGAGTCACAGTTCGAATCACAAGAAATTAGCTCCATACGCTCTGAATTATCCATTATTTAAAAGTAAAAATATATTATTCAACTCTTACATCAATAAAATTAGGCGGTTAGTAAAATATAACCAGAAAGCTATACACTGAAAGATAACAATTCGTCTTCTGATACAAAACATGCGAAAAAACCCACCCTTTTGAACCAGTCAGAATAGAAAATACAATAAATTGCAAACTATCCTTTACTGGACATCTATACGAATAATTTCTTACTAAAAGTGGAAAAAATACGGCCGAAACAGTGCAAGCGAAATAGAAATCAGATTGCCCGTACGCTTTACGGGCAAATAAGTAAAGGCCCGAAAGCTCTGCCCGTACGGCCTACGGGAAAAACAGGGAAGGGGTTAATTATTTCTATTGAGATATGTGATACAATGCAGACATTTCTTTTGACATTTACCATATTTTAGCTGCTTAATATAGTAATCATTCTGATCGGGATGAAACACCGCAAGAAAGATTATTATGTATTAGAAAGGGGGTTTCGAAGCGATAAAGAACAGGCTCGAATCCTTATGAAATTACGAAGTATCCAACAACCGGGTATCTTCTTTTATTTATTTATTAATTATTTTATCCGCCTCCAAGATTTGCTTTCCCTGGAATTCCAAAAATTAACTTGGATATCGATGAGACTAAAGGTAAACTTCAGTTCTATGATGCTTTCATAGAAAGAAAAAAAGCTGTAATAAATACTTAAAAATATTAGAAATGTTAATTTTAGTAACTTATCTTTACTTAAAAATGTAAAATGAACAAAAAATTACAATAAAAAAATGTGTCATTTTTTTGACCGAATTCTGGAAAAAATGAAACTGTCAAAGGGTTAAGACAATTTTACCTTCCTCTTCGTTTTACCTTCGTCTTAATTCTAGAATCGGAGAACACAATGATTGCTCTTTACCATTGATACGACTTCCCAAAGTGAACTTACCGTTAAACACTGAAGAAGATAAGGAACTTCTTCAAAATGATGTTCATTCCAGCAACCTAAAACACAATTGGTCTTCAAAATTTCTAGAAAATTCTCTAAAGTCATCTTAAACACAAAAATTCGAGATTCATTTATTTATATGAAAAGAATAATCATATGAATGAAATTTCACTTTCATCTAATCCTCCTGATTTAATCTCCTAAGTTTCATTAAACACTAAAATTTGAGGACTTTCTGTTCTGTAAAGAATAATCATATAAAGCGAATCTAGTTTTTATCCTTAACCTCTGAATTAATCTCTTTCAAATTATCTATTTCTTTCAAAATGTTTGGGGGTTGTGAACAGTAATATATCTCTATTTTAAAAATATTTGAGTTTAATGATCCTTTAAATCATGGGTGTGCAAATACTTTTAAGGGAGGGCCAAAATGAAATTTTCAAAATATCTCCCGGGCCGGAGGAATATACCGCGTACACTGTGCACAAGCGAATATTTTGGGTGAAGTTTTTTCCTTGACCAAGAAATTTTGTTACAAAAACACTGTAAGTATCATTTTAACGCATTTGGACAGAGAAATTTGACAGTTAATAAAAGATAATAGTAATAATAAACTGTCTTACTTAGGTGTACATGAGAACAATTTGTGCCCAGTAAAATATGTCACTTAATTTTTAAAGAAATATGATCCATTATATTAAATTAATGGTCATTAAATAAATCAGTTAATGAAATATTTTGTTTTGATATTTATATCTTAACGATACAAATTGATCAAAGTTATTACATTTTTATATTTATATTATATTTTGTAAATATAATAGTAAACAGAATTATAAAAAGAAAATACAAACATCAAACGTTAAAACAGAATAGTTTTAGTTAATGCGAAACGTGAAATCTGGAATGTTCATTTGACATTATTTTTTCAAAATTTAGATCCAAATCACTTGTAGCAAATCCTTAATACCGAGTGTAGATTGTTTTCTGTATGCCTTCATCTTAATTCTAGACTCGGAGAACAATGATGGCTCTTTACTATTGATGCGACTTCCCAAAAAGCACTTACCTTTGAATACTGAAGGAGATAAGGAAGTTCTTCAAAATGATTTTCTATCCAGCAATCTAAAACACAATTGGTCTTTAAAATTTCTAGAAATATTCTCTAACGTCACCTTAAACACAAAAATTCGAGATACATTTATTTTTCTGAAAAGAATAATCATATGAAGGAAATCTCACTTTCCTCTAACCCTCTTGATTTAATCTCATCGAAAATATTCATTTGATTTGAAACATTTAGGAATTTAATTGAATGTTTCTAGGATTAGAGATTTTTCTGTGCTCTTAAATCAACTGTTTGTTTGAAATTCTCTTACTGATGTCCGTAACACATTTCGTATTAATAAAAGTGTAATTATTTCTGACCATTCCGTTTTCGTTCAATGAAAGATTTATCATTATCTTTCTTTTGCCTTTATCTTAATTTTAGACTCGGAGAACAATGATTTATCTTTACCATTGATGCGACTTCCCAAAAAGCACTTATCTTTAAAATTTTGAAGGAGATAAGGAAGTTCTTAAAAATGATTTTCATTCAAACAATCTAAAGCACAATTGGTCTTATAAATTTCTAGAAATATTCTCTAACGTCACCTTAAACACAAAAATTCGATATACATTTATTTTTCTGAAAAGAATAAGCATATGAACAAAATCTCACTTTCTTCTAAACCTCTTGATTTAATCCCAACCAAAATATTAATTGGATTTGAAATATTTAGGAATTTGATTGAATGTTTGTAGCATTAGAAAGTCTTTTGTGCTATTAAATCAACTGTTTGTTTCTAATTCCTGTACTGATGTTCATTACGCATTTCATGTTAATCAAAGTGTAGTTACTTCTGATCATTTCAATTTCGATCAAAGATATTCTCTAAAGTCACCTTAAACAAAAAAAATTCGAGATACGTTTATTTTTCTGAAAAGAATAATGATATGAACCAAATCTCACTTTTATCTAAACTTCCTAATTTAATCTCTTAATTCCCCTTAAACACTAAAATTTGAGGTCCTTCTTTTTTGTAAAAAATAATAATATGAAGCGAATCTAGTTTTTATCCTTAACCTCTGAATTAATCTCTTTCAAATTATCTATTTCTTTCAAAATGTTTGATGTTGTGAACAGTAATATATCTGTATTTTAAAAATATTTGAGTTTAATGTTCCTTTAAATCATGAGTGGGCAAATACTTTTAAGCACGGGCCAAAATGAAATTTTCAAAATGTCTCCCGGGCCGGAGGAATATACCGCGTACACTGTGCACAAGCGAATATTTTGGGTGGAGTTTTTTCCCTACCCAAGAAATTTTGTTACAAAAACACTATAAGTATCATTTTAACGCATTTGGACAGAGAAATTGGACAGTTAATAAAAGATAATAGTAATAATGAATTGTCTTACTTAGGTATATATGGCAGCAATTTTTGCCCAGTAAAATATGTCACGTCATTTTTAAATAAATAGGATCCATTATATTAAATTAATGGTCATTAAATAAATCAGTTAATGAAATATTTTATGTTCATATTTATTTATATCTTAACGACACAAATTATTTTATTTTCATCATAATTATTACCTTTTTATATTTATATTACATATTGTAAATATAATAGTAAATAGAATTATTAAAAGAATAGTTAAACATCAAACGTTAAAATAGAATAGTTTTAGTGAATGCGGAACGTGAAATCTGGAATGTTCATTTGATATTATTTTTTCAAAATTTGGATCCAAATCACTTGTAGCAATCCATAATACCGAGTGTAGATTTTCGTCAGTTTTTAATTTTCGATATGATTTTTATTTCGAATTCTCAAAAATATCTTTTAAAACTGAAAAAGATAAAATTTTAAAATTATTTTCATAGTCAAAACAATGTGAAATGTTCTGTATCCAAAGCACCGTAAACACAAAAACAAAAATTTTTTTTTAAAAAATAATCTATTTAATCATCCTCAATACTGATTTAATTTCAAAAATCATATAAACATTAAAAAATTGAATTTTTTTCAGGATTAAATTTAAAAGTTCTTTCACAAAAATATGTTGAACCAAATAAAACTAGTTATTTTTGAACATAGTTCAAAATATGTTTGAAATGTTCTGTATTCAAAGCACCGTTGAAAACACTCAACTTCTTTAAGTGAAAATTTTCTTTTAGTAAATCATTTAATCAAATACTGTTAATTTCAACAAAATCGCATATAAGAGATTAAAAAAAATTGCATGGAGGATTAAAATAATTGCATGCACATTATTTTTTCAAAATTTGGATCCAAATCACTTGTAGCAATCCTTAATACCGAGTGTAGATTTTCGTCGACAATTTGTGATTGATATTTATTTTTCGTGTAAATCATTAACGAAAAATATCTTTCACAAATATATGTTGAACCAAATAAAACTAGATATTTTTTAACATAGTTCAAAAAAATGTTTGAAATGTTCTGTATTCAAAGCACCGTAGAAAACACTCAACTTGTTTGAGTGAAAATTTTCTTTTAGTAAATCATTTAATCAAATACATACTATTAATTTCAACAAAATCGCATATAAGAGATTAAAAAAATTGCATGCAGGATTAAAATAATTGCATGCACATTATTTTTTTAAATTTTGGATCCAAATCACTTGTAGCAATCCTTAATACCGAGTGTAGATTTTCGTCAGTAATTTGTGATCGATATTTATTTTTCGTGTAAATCATTAACGAAAAAGTTCTTTCACAAATATATGTTGAACCAAATAAAACTAGATATTTTTTAACATAGTTCAAAAAATGTTTGAAATGTTCTGTATTCAAAGCACCGTAGAAAACACTCAACTTGTTTGAGTGAAAATTTTCTTTTAGTAAATCATTTAATCAAATACTGTTAATTTCAACAAAATCGCATATAAGAGATTTAAAAAATTGCATGCAGGATTAAAATAATTGCATGCACATTATTTTTTCAAAATTTGGATCCAAATCACTTGTAGCAATCCTTAATACCGAGTGTAGATTTTCGTCATTAATTTGTGATCGATATTTATTTTTCGTGTAAATCATTAACGAAAAAGTTCTTTTACAAAAATATGTTGAACCAAATAAAACTAGATATTTTTTAACATAGTTCAAAATATGTGTGAAATTCTGTATTCACCGTAGAAAACACTCAACTTGTTTGAATGAAAATTTTCTTTTAGTAAATCATTTAATCAAATACTGTTAATTTCAACAAAATCGCATATAAGAGATCAAAAAAAATGCATGCAGGATTACAATAATTGCATGCACATTATTTTTTCAAAATTTGGATCCAAATCACTTGTAGCAATCCTTAATACCGAGTGTAGATTTTCGTCATTAATTTGTGATCGATATTTATTTTTCGTGTAAATCATTAACGAAAAAGTTCTTTCACAAAAATATGTTGAACCAAATAAAACTAGATATTTTTGAACATAGTTCAAAAAAATGTTTGAAATGTTCTGTATTCAAAGCACCGTAGAAAACACTCAACTTGTTTGAGTGAAATTTTTCTTTTAGTAAATCATTTAATCAAATACTGTTAATTTCAACAAAATCGCATATAAGAGATTAAAAAAATTGCATGCAGGATTAAAATAATTGCATGCACATTATTTTTTCAAAATTTGGATCCAAATCACTTGTAGCAATCCTTAATACCGAATGTGGATTTTCGTCAGTAATTTGTGATCGATATTTATTTTTCGTGTAAATCATTAACGAAAAAGTTCTTTCCCAAAAATATGTTGAACCAAATAAAACTAGATATTTTTTAACATAGTTCAAAATATGTGTGAAATGTTCTGTATCCAAAGCACCGTAGAAAACACTCAACTTGTTTGAGTGAAAATTTTCTTTTAGTAAATCATTTAATCAAATACTGTTAATTTCAACAAAATCGCATATAAAAATCAATTCAATGAACAAAGTTCAAAAAATGTTTGAAATGTTCAGTATTGTTTTCTTTTAGTAAATCATTTAATCAAATACTGTTAATTTCAACAAAATCGCATATAAGAGATTAAAATAATTGCATGCAGGATTAAAATAATTGCATGCACATTATTTTTTTAAAATTTAGATCCAAATCACTTGTAAGAATCCTTAATACCGAGTGTAGATTTTCGTCCGTAATTTGTGATCGATATTTATTTTTCGTGTAAATCATTAACGAAAAAGTTCTTTCACAAATATATGTTGAACCAAATAAATTGCATAAATTGGAAAAAAAAAATTGCATGCAGGATTTTTCAACGGGCCGGATAAAGTAAGCAAAAGTGCCGGATCCGGAGCTCTACTTTTGCCCACCTCTTCTTTAAATGATCAGATCTTGTGGATTTCTTTTCCTGATATATGTGACACATTCCGCATCAAATGAAGTGTACTTATTCCTGACCACTTCATCTTCGCTCAAAGACTTTTCTATCTCCTCTCTTTAGCCTTTATC
>CM063507.1:68466827-68486827 GCA_032207245.1 Pardosa pseudoannulata | reverse complement strand
AATTTTCAACCATTTCTTTCTCTGTTATCTCACATTTGTCTGAAAAGAGAAAACGGTTATTATATTTCCACATTGTTCCTTATCTAAAACGACACTCAGTTCACTAAGTTTTCGAAATAGAAGGTTTAAAAATTTCTTTTTAGAAAAAAAAAAAATAGAATTCTCTAATTTGTATACACCACCGGAAAAGTCCTTCTCCATTTTTAATTGTGAATATCGATTACTTGACGGTACAGTTACCAACGCAGTCAAAGTGGAACTGATGTAGGTTGTAAATGGTTAACACATTGACCCGTTCCTTTTCACTCCCGTCAAAATGACTGGGTGATGTCTCGCCCGCTATTTTCAGTGCCCGTCATATTTCAGGGGTGGATATTCTAAAGTAACAAGCCAAAAATATTGAAACAATCTATTTCTTATATCCGGAATCATGTTTATATCTCTCTCTATATACCAGATAAATGGCTGTACCAGATTATGTGTAATGTGTTAGATCAAACTATTTTGAACTTGCATCTTACATTCAGAAATCAGTATATCAGATACTATTGCAAAAGAAGCCATCCATGTGTAGACAGTAACCCTAACTGTTTCTCTGAAAGGTATGTTATTAGACATATATATCCTAATGATAAGAAGGCACAACCACGAAGATAATGCAAAGCTTGTTGTTCCAGAAGAGTTGAAAACAATAACAGAGGTAGAAAAGAAACTTAGTACTACAGTTCAGTTTTTGAAGTTGGACATTGCATGGTATAACTATGTATATCTTATGTTCTGAATTATGTTTATTTCCCAATCTATATAGCGGGGGGTGGGGGGGGGTGGGGGGGGGGGGGGGGGGGGGGGGGGGGGGGGGGGGGGGGGGGGGGGGGGGGGCGGGCGGGGGGGGGGGGGGGGGGGGGGGGGGGGGGGGGGGGGGGGGGGGTGTCCCCCAGTTGGGATGACAGTACCCAACTATTTGGTAATGGTTAGATTCAAACCATTTTAAGCTTGTATCTTATTTACAAAAAAATAATATATAAGATACCATTGGAAAAGTGGCCATCCATATTTAGATAGAAACCCTAACTCTTTGATTGAAAGGCATGTTATTAGACAGACACCTCCTAATGATAAGAAACCGCAAACTCGAAGAGAATGCAAAGCTTGTTATTCCGGAAGAGATGAAAACAATAACAGAGGTAGAAAGGAAACTTGGTACTACAGTTCAGTTTTTGACGTTGGACATTGCATGGTATAACTATGTATATCTTATGTTCTGAATCTTGTTTATTTCCCAATCTATATACCATATTAATAACAGTACCAGACTATTTGTAATGGGTTAGATCAAACTATTTTGAACTTGTATCTTATTTACAAAAATCAGTTTATCAGATACTATTGCAAAAGAGTCCAGCTATGTTTGGACAGTAACCCTAACTCTTTGCCTGAAAGGTATGTTTTAGACAGATATCTCCTAATGATAAGAACCCGCAACGCCGAACATAATGCAAATCTTGCTGTTCCAGAAGAGATGAAAACAATAACAGAGGTAGAAAGGAAACTTAGTACTACAGTTTTTGACGTTGGACATTGCATGGTACAACTATGTATTTCCTATGCTCTGAATCTAGTTTATTTCCCAATATATATAGCAGATGGAAAGCAGTACCAGACTATTTGTAATAGGTTAGATCACACTATTTTGAACTTGTATCTTATTTACAAAAATCAGTATATCAGATACTATTGCAAAAGAGGCAAGCTATGTTGTGACAATAACCCTGTTTGACTGAAAGGCATGTTATTAGACAGACACCTTCTAATGATAAGAAAAAGCAACTCCGAAGAGAATGCAAAGCTTGTTATTCCGGAAGAGATGAAAACAATAAGAGAAGTAGAAAGGAAACTTGGTACTACAGTTCAGTTTCTGACCTTGGACATTGCTCGGTATAAATATGTATTTCTTATGCTCTGAATCTATTCTATTTCCCAATCTATATACCAGATGGATGACAGTACCAGACTATTTGTAATGGGTTATATCAAACTATTTTGAACTTGTATCTTATTTACAAAAAACGGTATATCAGATACTATTGCAAAAGAGGCCAGCCATGTTGTGACAGTAACCCTGACTTTTTGCCTAAAAGGCATGTTATTAGACAGACACCTCCTAATGATAAGAAACCGCAACCCCGAAGAGAATGCAAATCTTGTTATTCCAGAAGAGATGAAAACAATAAGAGAGGTAGAAAGGAAACTTGGTACTACAGTTCAGTTTTTGACGTTGGACATTGCATGGTACAACTATGTATTTCTTATGCTCTGAATCTAGTTTATTTCCCAATATATATAGCAGATGGATAGCAGTACCAGACTATTTGTAATATGTTAGATCAAACTATTTTGAACTTGTATCTTATTTACAAAAATCAGTATATCAGATACTATACTGATTCTTTATGAGGCTATGGCCTTTTTTCCCTGTTTCAAAAGAGGCCAGCCATGTTTAGACAGTAACCCTAATTATTTGCCTGAAAGGCATGTTATTAGACAGACACCTCCTAATGATAAGAAACCGCAAACTCGAAGAGAATGCAAAGCTTGTTATTCCGGAAGAGATGAAAACAATAAGAGAGGTAGAAAGGAAACTTGGTACTACAGTTCAGTTTTTGACGTTGGACATTGCATAGTATAACTATGTATTTCTTATGCTCTGAATCTAGTTTGTTTCTCAATCTATATACCAGATGGACAGCTGTACCAGATTACTTGTAATGGGTTATATCAAACTATTTTGAACTTGTATCTTATTTACAAAACACAATATATGAGACAACCATTGATAAAGAAGCCAACTATGATTAGATAGTAACTCTAACTGTTTGACTAAAAAGTATTTTATTAGATAGTTACTTCCTAATGTCAAGAAATGACAACCAGGAACAGAATTCAGAGTTTGTTGTTCCAGAAGAGATGAAAACAACAAGAGAGGCATAAAGGAAACTTGGTAATATTGTCCAGTTTGTTACGTTGTACTTTGCTTAGTATAACTATGTATTTCTTATGCCCTGAATCGTGTTTATTTCTTAATTTGTATATCAGATGGGTAAGAGTACCAGAATATTTGTAATGTGATGGATCAAAATATTTTGAACTTGTATCTTATTTACAATAAACAATATATCAGATACTATTGCAAAAGAAGCTAGCCATGTTTAGATAGTAACCCTAACTGTTTGATTGAAAGGTATTTTATTAGACAGATACCTCCTAATGATAAGAAACGGCAACAACCAAGAGAATGCATAATTTGTTGTTCCAGAAGAGATGAAAACAATAAGAGAGGTATGAAGCAAACTTGTTTTTACTGCCCTCTTTGTGACGTTGGACTTTGCATATTATAACAATGTATTCTTACGTCTTGAATAATGTTTATATCTCAATATATATATGAAATAGATGGCAGTAAAAGACTATTTGTAATGTGTTATATCCAACTATTTTGTACTTGTATCTTACTTACAAAATGCAATGTATTAAATACCATTGAAAGAGAAGCCAACCATGTTTAGACAGTAACTCTAACTGTTTGACTAAAAAGTATTTTATTAGATAGTTACTTCCTAAAGGTAAGAAATGGCAACCACCAAGAGAATGCAAAGTTTGTTGTTCCAGAAGAGATGAAAATAATAAGAGATACAGGAAAGAATATAGGTACTATTGTCCAGATTGTGACGTTGGACTTTGCACATTATAACAATGTATTCTTATGCCTAAAGTCATGTTTATTTCTCAATATATATACCAGATAGCAGTTCTATTTGTAATAATAATATGTAATGGGCATAAATGATAAATAGTATACTATTCGTAATGGCTGATTTCTATTTGTAATGTGCTATATGAAACTATTTTGAACTCGTACATTATTTACAAAAAGCATGGTAGAAAAATTTCCATTTAATTTTCGTCTTATCTTTAGTACTTGAACTTATTCAAATGTATTCGATATCATATACCATTGCAAAAGGAGGCTGGCCAAGTTTAGATAATAATCCTAACTGATCGATTGAAAGGTGTTTTATTAGATAGATACCTCCTAATGGTAAATAATGGAAACTACCAAGGGAATGCAAAGTTTGTTGTTCCAGAAGAGATTAAAACAATAAGGAAACTTGGTACTACTATCCAATTTGTGACGTTAGATTTTGCATATTATACCAATGCATTCTTATGTTCGTAATCATGCTTATTTCTCAATATATATACCAGATAGATGGCAGTACCAAGCTATCTATAATGTGTTATATCAAACTATTTTGTGCTTGTATCTTATTTACAAAAATCAATATATGAAATAACATTGCGAGAGAAGTAAACCATGTTTACATATTTACCCTACTTGTTTGACTGAAAGGTATTTTATTAGACAGATTCTTCCCACTGATAAGGAACTGCAACCACCAAGAGAATGCACAGTTTGTTGTTCCAGAAGTGGTGAATACTATAAGAGAGGTATAAAGCAAATTTATTACTACTGTCCTGTTTGTGAGGTTGAACTTTGCATATTATATCAATGTTTTCATAAGTCCAGAATCATGTGTATTTCTCAATCTGTATATCAGATGGATAACAGTACCAGACTATTTGTAATGCATTAAATCAAACTATTTTGAACTTGTATCTTATTTACAAAAGAAAATAAATCAGATACCATTGAAAAAGAGGACAGACATGTTTAAATATAAACCCTAACTACTTGATCGAAAGGTATTTTATTAGATAGTTACCTCCTAATGATGAGAAATGGTAACCACCAAGAGAATGCAAAGTTTGTCGTTCTAGAAGAGATGAAAACAATAAGAGATACAGGAAAGAATATAGATACTAGTGTACAGATTGTGATTTTGGACTTTGCATTGTATAATAATGTTTTCTTACGTCCGGAATCATGTTTATTTCTCAATCCATACAAACGACGACAATTCAACTTTTACCAGATAGCAGTTCTATTTGTAATGGTCATTGGTAATGGTAAACGGTAAATAATATACTGTTTGTAATCTGTTAGATCAAACTATTTTGAAACCCTAACTTATTTACGAAAACTAGATGGAAAAAAATTCCATTTGATGTTCTGTTAATATTATTAATTGAACTTATTGAAAAGTATTCGATATTAGATACCATTGCAAAAAGACGCTGGCCAAGCTTGGATAATCACCCTAACTGTCTGATTGAAAGTCATTTTATTACACAGATACCTCTCAGTGATAAGAAATGGGAACCCTCAAGATAATGCAAAGTTTGTTGTTACAGAAAAGATGAAAACTTGGAGAGCTACTGTCTGTTGTTTTGCTTCACCAGGGCTAATGAGACCGGGAACTACTGCTTAAAGCCGAATCTGAACGGCTACGAGCATCGATGCATTAGTGGGATTCGAACCCACGAACTCCGATACCGAAGCTGTTTGATTGAAAGGGATTTTATTACACAGATACCGACCATTGATAAAAAAGGGCAACCAACAAGAGAATGCAATGTTTGATGTTCTTGAAAAGAAAAAAAAACAATAAGAGATGAGGAAGAAAACATGGCACTACTGACCAGATTGAGACGTAGGGCTCAATTTATCTCATTCTTTGAAACTTATCATACAAGAAAACATTAGTAATATTTTCTTATGTTATACGTAAATGTAAACAAATTATCTTTCAATGTTTAAAAACATATTTTTAAAATGATTTAGTTGCTGGAAAACCAACATTCTGTCATAACCCTGAATGTTCGCTTTCCCTTTAAACTTAAATTTTGTTTATTTTGTGCTCAATATGAACCCAAATGTTTTAAATGAATACATACACATATACATAGTTATATAATTTTCTTGAATCAAAATTAAACACTTTTATGGGTGTTTTCTTCAAAATTATGCAATATTGAGGTCAAAATAGTTATAGATTGGTTTATAAGGAAAGAATAGCGCTAACCTTCTAGGCTAATGAATTTCCTACTATACCCTATGCTAATATGAGAAATACATAAATGACCTCATCAACTTTAAACCTAAAAAATTTTCATACATTTCTGAATCTTTAAAAACAAACCTTTATGGAGTAATATCCGAATTAAAACTTATAAAACTATACAATATTTCATTTAATATAATAGCTTTTAAGGGTATTATAATGAAAATAGTTTTTGACTTCAAATTTATTTTGCTGAAAATGGTGTAATCAAACATTTAAAATGTTTGTGAATTAAATATGGAGTAATATGAGATGCATTTAACCTTACGTATCATCCATCACTGACTCTGGTAAAACAAATTCGTCTTAACAAGATAAGTTGAGATGTATTTAACCTTAACCGTAACGGCTGATAAAAAATTACCAGAATACCGTTCGGAGATTAACTAACAATCATGTACATTTATCGCTACGATAACCAGAATTCGTCTGACTACGCTTATCTATCCTTTCCAAACGGACTGAAAACATTCCTTACGCAAAAATGTTCCCCTTGTTTCGTCTGCAGCTTTAAAGCGCAGGAATTTACTCCCTCGTAAATGCAATAACAAATCTCTAAAATAAAGGATTAAGCAATTTAGCTTTTCTTTTTTTTATTCCTTGGTGCTCTCCGAATAGAGAACAGAAGAATTTATAATTACATCCCATTCTGTTTACCCCTCGACAGCGAATACCTTTAGTGAGCAAGTTCCTTCAAAAGATTCGCCCATTTAAAATCTTCGCGCATTCCACCTCTCTCTGTTCTTTTTCTTCTCTTTCTTTTCTTTTTTTCTTCTCTTCTTTCCTTTTCCTCATCGCAATCGTCTGCCGGCTGCTCCTGCACAAGTTAAAGCTTTACATGCGAACCATTCCGGTAGAACAGGCGTTTCCATGGCAACGCCTTCGAAAGGCAACTAATTAGCAGACGATATCGGGCACCAATAAAAGAGAACAGCCAGCGATGTTTCAAGGCTGGAGGGTGAAGAGAGGTTGGTGTGTGGGGGGGAGGGATTTTCATCAGTGTTCGATGCTTTTCGAAGAGGATTTAATTTAGAGATAGTTTAAAATAGAATGCTGTGTGCGTGTGTGTGTGCGATTGTTCTTTATATTCAATATTAGAATTATAATAGAGGAGTTTTAATTTTACAAGAAAAGTCTTTTTTATAATTATTATTAGAATATTTGGACCTTTAAGGCTTTTGCCACAGGATTAAGGCATTTAAGAAAGGCAATTCACTCTTGGGATATCAACAGGTTTTTGGCTCACTATGGCAACGCCGTTTAGGAATATTTCGCTAAATATATCTTTTAGATTTTTTTCTCTTGCTTTAGAATACTAGTCTTCAACTTTTGATAAGCTACATACATATTTATAGTTACATGAGGAGTATGTCTTTCAGATTTTTCTCTCTTGCTTTAGAATAATGATAGTCTTCAACATTTGAGAAGTTATAAATTTATAGCTAGATGAATAAGCTTAATTTTTGTTTGAAACTTTTCTCTCTAGCTTTAGAATAATAGTCTCAAACTTTTGAGAAGCTACATATTTGTAGCTAGATGGATAAGCTTAATATTTGTATGAAATTTTTCTCTCTTGCTTTAGAATAATAGTCCTCAACAAGAAGCTACATATTTAAGGCTAGATAGATAAGCTTAATATTTGTTTGAAATATTTCTATCTTGCTTTAGAATAATAGTCTTCAAATTTTAATAAACTACATATTTATGGATAGATGAAAAAGCTTAATAATTGTTTGAAATTTTTCTCTTTTACTTTAGAATAATTCAACTGTTGAAAAGCTACATATTTAAGTCTAGATGGATAAGCTTAATATTTGTTTGAAATTTTTCTTTCTTGCTTTAGAATAATAGTCTTCAACTTTTGAGAAGCTACATATTTAAGACTAGATGGATAAGCTTAATATTTGTTTGAAATTTTTCTCGCTTGCTTTAGAATAATAGTCTTCAACTTTTGAGAAGCTACATATTTAAGTCTAGATGGAAAAGCTTAATATTTGTTTGAAATTTTTCTCTCTTGCTTTAGAATAATATTCATCAACTTTTGAGAAGCTACATATTTAAGGCTAGATGAATAAGCTTAATATTTGATTAAAATTTTTCTCTCTTGCTTTAGAATAATAGTTTTCAACTTTTGAGAAGCTACATATTTAAGACTAGATGGATAAGCTTAATATTTCTTTAAAATTTTTCTCTCTTGCTTTAGAATAATAGTCTTCAACTTTTGAGAAGCTACCTATTTAACGCTAGATAAATTTAACATTTGTTTGAAAATTTTCTCTTTTCCTTTAGAATAATTCAACTTTTGAGAAGCTACATATTTAAGGCTAAATGGAAAAGCTTAATATTTGTTTGAAACTTTTCTATCTTGCTCTAGAATAATAGTCTTCAACTTTTGAGAAGCTACATATTTATATCTAGATGGAAAAGCTTAATATTTGCATAAAACTTTTTTTTATCTTGCTTAGATTTAATAGTCTCATTTTTGATAAGCTATTTTTGTTTATTTTATTTTTTTTTTTCTAGATTTTTACTAAAGTTTGGCTATTATTTTTATTTGTTGTTTGAAATTTTTCTTGCTTTAGATAATTCATCTTATTATGCTTCAGAGCTATTTCTTTTTTTTATTGAATAATTTTGTTTAGCTTTAATTTTCTTTTGATAGAAGCATATTTATTGTTTGTATGGATGTTTTATTTGTTTTTTTATTTTTGCTTTTAATTCTCTTTTTTTTATATTTATTTTTGCTATATGCTTTATTTGATTCTGTTTTGGTTACATTGCTTATTTTGTTAAATTTTATATTTACTATATATATATGTATTTATATTATATATCTATATTATATATATATATTTTATATTATTACATATATATTTATGTTATTATTTTATATATATTAAATATATATATTATTTTATTTATTTTTATTTGTATATATATATTTATATTATATATATATTATATTATATCTATATATATTATGTATATGTTATATATATTATTATATATATTATATATATATATTTTATTATAAAATTATATTATCTTATATATATATATTATATATATATATATATATATATATATATATATAATATATATTTATTATATTATATTTAGCTTATATATTATATGTTATGTTCTTTATTGTATGTTATGTTATAATATTTATTTATATATTTATGTTATTATATTTATGTACTTTTATTATATATATATATATATATATATATATTGAAATTATATATATTATTTATATATATATTATATATATTTATATACTTTTATATTTGCATATATATATATAATATATATATATATATATATATATATATATATATATATATATATATATATATATATATTTATATTTATAATTTATATATAATATTTTTTATATATTATAAATGTATATTATTATATATATATAAATTATATATATTATTTATATATAAATATATGTATATATATATATATTTATATATATATGTATATATATATATATATATATATTTAAATATATAATATTTATATTTATAATATATATATATATATGTATATATATAAGGTATATATATATATTTTAAATATATATAAATATATATATGTATTTATGTATATATATATATTTTTATATATATAGATTTATATTTTATTTATAATTTTATATTTATATATAATATATATTTATATATATTATTAATTTATAAATATATAATATAATATATAAAGAATATAAGATAACGGATATATGTCTTTAAAATATTTTTATTAGAAAAAATATTATAAAGTACAATATAAGTTAAGTATATTAAAGCGACAAATATTTATTATTATATCACATGTTAATGTATATTTTATATACATAAATATGTTATTTATTATTATATATCTCTATATATATTATAATATATATTATATATATATATATGTATATATATATATATATATATATATATATATATAATTACAAGATGAAAACTTTTGACTTTTTTCTTGTAAAATATACTGTTATCATTATAAAAGTAACTTATACCTGAAGAAATACTGCACATAGATAAATATTTATAAGTACACATATATGTGTATAATTTATAAAATACATACATATATATTTAAAACCAAAATATTAAAAGTAAAAGTGTTATTAGAAGTAAAAATTAACTAGCAAACCCATTTTGAAACATTGTATTAGATTCGTTTCAATATTTGAAACATTCTTCTGCTTTGGTAAAAAGAAAAATGGAACAAATAACATTGACAGCTGCTAGTAAAAAAACAAAAATATTTTTTTAAAAAAATGCGGTTGCATATATTTACTAAGAAACACTTCAACCATAAACCTATACATAAATATTGTTTTTATCTTGCTAAATCAGTTCGTATTAACATTTTTAAAGTCCCTTAAGCTTTTTATATAATATTATAAGCTTTTTGTATAAACTTGTATTTAATATAAAAATAAATATAAAATTTTGTATGATACATTTTGTATCAGATTTGTTTATATTTTAATATTATTTTTCTTTATATAAATATAATAAATATATAATAATGAAATAAATATAAACAAATATATGTACATATATATTATGAAAAATATTATATAATTTTTTAAAATATGAAATTTTTTTTTATATTTATATTAAATCTCTAATATATATATATTATATTTAAAACATTTCACAATAATTTATATATTTATATATACATTAAAACATATATATATATCGGTATTTATACAACACCACATATGTATATATTTTATATATATTATATATATTTATATATATATATATATATATATATATATATATAATATATATTATTCTATATACAAGATAGAATACATATGTATTACATATTTAAATGCTTATGTTTAACTATATAACATATAAATAATTTATACATTTGTATCCTTCACATATTTATAATATATATATATTATTTATTATATCTATATATATATATATTTATATATATATATTATAAATATAAAAATTTGCATTTTTTCTTGTATAAATTTTACTGTTTTCATTATAAAACATATACATGAATTAAATATTGCACATACATATTTATATGTAAAAATATGTGTATATAAATAAAAATAGTTTATATATATTATATTTTAAGTAAAAGTTATTATATAAATAAATTAACTAGCAAACCCATTTGTTAATTGAGAAACATTGTATCAGATATTTTCAATATTTTGAAACATTTTTCTGCTTTGGTGAAAAAAAAAACAGATAAAAAATAATATTGACAGCAGAAAAAAAAATAATTTTTAAAAAAATGCGGTTGCATAACAATTTACTAAGAAATCACTTTTCAACAGCATTTCACACCTGCTACTTAAAAACGTTGTTTTATCTCTCTTTTCTCTCTCAGTTCTTGCGTTTTAATATTAAGCTTATATATATATAAAACAAGCTATTATAAATAATATATTTATATAAATATATATATATATATATAATATACATATAAATATATATTATATTCCTTTTCATTTAAATATTATCAGAAAATATAAATACAATATATATACTTATTATATTTATATTTACTTTATATTTGCTATAAACTATATTGTTTTATAGTATAATATATCTGATAATTTTTATTAAAATAAAAGTGTTACTATATTGATATTATAAAATAATATAGGTTTTTATATAATGGTTTATATGATAGAATATTTAATTGTGGTGATTTTATATTACATATATATATGTATTAATTTATATTATAAATTAAAATAAAATAAAAATATTATGGTATATCTTAATATTAAATTATATTATATATTTATATATATATTAAGCGATAAAAAACTTTTTTATAATTCTTTTTTCTTTCTCATTTTTTATGTTTGGTTTTTCTTTCGTTTTCACTTTTGTGGTATATGGTTGTTTTTATTTGTTTTTATTTCTTGTTTTTTACGTATGTTGTCTTTTTAGTGTTTGTTTTTTATTTTATTTGTTATTTATTTTTTTTGTGATTTTTTATGGACTTGTTCTTTCTTATAATTTCAGCTGCTTTTTTAAACATTAAAGGGGGTGCATATTAAAGTTTCAGTTGGTTTTTATTTTGGGGGAGTTTTTGTGGTTTTTTTTTTATTTTAAGTTTGTTTAAAAACATGAAAGTTTGAAATTGAGTTTTTATCCTTTATTGTTTTTTTAGCGTTTTTTTGGTTGAATTGTTGTTTTTCTTGTTATTTTTTTTTATGTTTTTTTTGTTTGTATTATGTGGTGTTTTCTATTTTTTGTTTTCGGGGTTTTTTTGTTTAATTAGAATTATAAAATTTTTTCTTTTTATATAGATTTTTTTTATTTTTTCTTTTCAATTTTTGTTTTGTTATTTGTTTTTTGTAAATTGTGTATATTTTTTTTATATTATTATTGTATGTGTTATTTGGTGGTTTTGTTTTGGTTGTTTTTATAAGTTATTAGGTTATTTTTTTTCATTTATAGTTTTATATATTAAATATTTATATAATTTTTTATAAGAAAATAAAATTGTGTGAGTTTATTATATAAAGTTTTATGATATTTGTAATTAAAAAAATTTAAAAATATTTTTTAAAAAATTTATAGTTTTAAATAATATATATGTGTAAATATATTTTTATAAAATAATATATATATATTTTTATATAAAATATTATTACATATCTAATATTATATATATATATTTATATCTATTTTATGTATTATATATTTATTTATAATAATATATAATAATATATATATATAAAAAAACATAAAAATATATATATTTTAAATATTTATTTTATATATATATTTTTATATTTATTAATATAATATATATATATTATTTTATTTTATTTTAATGCTATTTATAATATAGTGTGTATATTTTTATATATATATATATATATAGATATATAATAAATAAATATTTTTATATATTTATTATATATATATATTATATATCTATATATATAAATATATATATTTTTTATATATATACATATAATATATATTTATAAATATATATATATATATTATATATATATATATATATATATTATAATACATATATATTTATATATATAAATATTTATATATATATATACATATATATATATATATATATATTATAATATATTAATCATGTATTTCATCGAAATGAATTTCGTCTTTTTTTCTTCTAAAGTTTACTATCATCATTACAAAAGCAAGGTATACATGAGTAAATACTGCACATAGACATATATTTATCTATACACAAATATGTGTATAATATATAAAATACATACATATATATTTAGTATAGAAAATATAAGAAGTAAAAATTAACTAGCAAACCCATTTTGTACATTTAGAAACATTGTATCAGAATCTTTTCAAAATTTGAAACATATTTCTAGTTTGGTAAAAAAACGAAAACAGAACAAAAAGCATTCACAGCTGCTAGTGAAAAAACAAAAAAATTTAAAAAAAATGCGGTTGCATACATTTACTAAGAAACACTTCAACGGCATCACACCTGCTACTTAAAACTGTTGTTTTTATCTTTGCTGAAATCTAGTTCGTTCAACGTTTTAAAGTCCCTTAAGCTTTTTAAAGAAACACAAGCCGCGTAACAAGCCATAACAGATAAAAGAGAAAGGAAAATAAGAAAAACACATGAAAAGCACGTTTGTCTCCTTTTCATTTAAATTACACGAAAAAATAAACCGGGAAGGGGAGAAGGAGGCGTTTTGTGAAAGGTTTTACCACAAATTGCTTTAACAAGCCCAGTTTTCCAAGTCCTGTAATACCTATCTGAAAGTTTGTTTATTAAAAACACCCGGTTAGGGAGAAAATAAGAGGTTAGGGGGAAAAAAATCCCTGTTCGGATTTTATCTCGAGATGGTTTGTTGAAGAAAATTTAATTGTGGTGATTTATCTTTAGCTTTTGTACGATGTCAGTGGGTTTTAAAAACAAAAGCAAAAGAGCCTCTGTAATCAACAACTAGAACAATTCCTTTTGCATCTTTTAACTCCAAGGAGGAAATATACAGCATTTTTTTTAATTCTTTTTCCTTTTCAATTTTCAGTTTTTGTTATTTGTGCGGTTTCAGTGGTAACGTAATGTGGTGTAAGTTTAACTTTGTTTGATAGAAACTAAAAAATGGGAAAACTAATTCCGTAGAGTTGCTGAAAAGACTTAAGAAGGAAAAGTTTTGTTTTGTTATTCTCAAAGTTAACAGAGAAATTAGGCTTAACTTTTCAAACTGAGATTTTTAACTAAAACTGTTATTCAAGGCTTTTTTAAAAATAGGCATGAAGTTCTGGGTATCAGAAATGAAAATGAAATACTTTTTAAATGTTTAAACCGACATAGAGCTATTGACTTTGTTTTTAGTAAAAGTTGTATTAGAAGTAAAAACTAAACCCATTTGGTTTATGTGAAATTGATTCGTTACAATACTTAAATATTTTTTTCTGCTGAAATATAAAAAATAAATGATTTAAAATAATTCTTTTTTAGCATTGACCGGTTACTGTTTATTTTAAATTTTTGTTTATTTTTTATATTTTTTAATTAATGTTTTCGAGGTGTATTGTAAGTTTTAACTTTTGTGCTTGAAAAGGAACTAATTTCGTTATTGTTATATTTTTTTTGTTTTGTTTTTTGTATTGTATTTCTTATATTTTAACTGTTTTTAACTTATATATGTTACTCGATATTTTTAAAATATTATATTATATGTTTTTGTTCTATAGATGGTATGTATGTTTTGTTTTTATATGTGTATATTTTTATTGGTTTGTTATTAGTATTATATATGTTTTATATATGTATATATGTATATATATAATATATATAAAAATATTTTATGTATATATATTTGTATATTTTTATGTATATATCATGTATATATTTTTTTTATATTTATTATATATTTTATATATATTATTATATATATTTATATATATATAATATATATATATATATATATATAATATATATATATTTATATATATTTATATATAATATATATATAATATATATATATATATATTATATATGTATATATATATGTATATATATTATATATATATTATATATATATAAATAATATATAATTTTTATATATAGTATATATATTATAGTATATATATGTATATATATATGTATATATATGTATTTATAAACATATATTATATGTATTATATATATGTATATTATATTATGTAATTATATTATATGTATATATATATATTTAATATATATAATATATATGTTTGTATATATATTATATATATATGTATATATATATACATATATATATATATAATATATATATGTATATAATATATATTTATATATATATATTATATATATATATTGTATATATACATATATATATATGGTATATATATATATATATATGTATATATATGTATATATATATTATATATATATTATATGTATATATATATATGTATATGATATGTATGTATATACAAAAAATTTAATCTTTTTTTCTTGTAAAATTTACTATCATCATTACAAAAGCAAGGTATACATGAATAAATACTGCACATAGACATATATTTATGTGTAGAAAGATATGTGTAAATTATATAAAAATACATACATATATTTATAATAGAAATTATTAGAAGTAAAAATTATTTAGCAATCCCATTTTGTGCATTGAGATACATTATATCAGATTTGTTTCCCTATTTGAAACATTTTTCTGCTTTGGCGAAAAAAGAGTAACATTGACAGCTGCTAGTGAAAAAACAAAAATAATTTTAAAAAATAGAATGCGGTTGCACGCATTTACTACGAAACACTTCAACGGCATCACACCTGCTACTTAAAATCGTTGTTTTTATCTTTACTCAAAGCCAGTTCGTTCATCGCTTTAAAGTCCCTTAAGCTTTTTAAAGATACACAAGCCGCGTAACAAGCCATAGCAGGTAAAATAGAAAGGAAAATAAGAAAAACATATGAAAAGCACGTTTGTCTCCTTTTCATTTAAATTACACGAAAAAAGAAACCGGGAAGGGGAGAAGGAGGCGTTTTGTGAAAGGTTTTACCACAAATTGCTTTAACAAGCCCAGTTTTCCAAGTCCTGTAATACCTATCTGAAAGTTTGTTTATTAAAAACACCCGGTTAGGGAGAAAATAAGAGGTTAGGGAAAAAAAATCCCTGTTCGGATTTTATCTCGAGATGGTTTGTTGAAGAAAATTTAATTGTGGTGATTTATCTTTTAGCTTTTGTGCAATGTCAGTGGGTTTTAAAAACAAAAGCAAAAGAGCCTCTGTAATCAACAACTAGAACAATTCCTTTTGCATCTTTTAACTTCAAGGAGGAAATATACAACTTTTTTTTTACTCTTTTTACTTTTCAATTTTCCGTTTGTGTTATTTGTGCGGTTTCGGTGGTAACGTAATGTGGTGTAGGTTTAACTTTGTTTGATAGAAACTAAGAGAAGGGGAAAACTAATTCCGTAGAGTTGCTGAAAAGAGGTGAGAAAGAAAAGTTTTGTTTTGTTATACTCAAAGTTAGGGGAGAAATTAGGCTTAAATTTTTCAACTGAGATTTTTAACTAAAATTGTTACTCGAGGCTTTTTAAAAATGTGCATGAAGTTCTGGGTATCAGAAATGAAAATTAAATATTTTTTGAAAGGTTTAACCCAACACAGAACTGTTGACGTTGTTCTTAGTTTAAATGTTAATTTTCACAAATCCAGAGAAAAATTGAAGCTAATACACCAAAGACTTTTGAATAATTTCCTTTTCAAAAGTTTGATGCAGCACTTATAATTTAATAGTAATTTGTATTGCTGAAGAAGTTTCACCATTTATATTACCATTGCATTAACTAGTTTGACATTAAAGTACAAAAGTACAAAAATGTATACGTGTTATATATTAAAAATTCAACGTAATGTATATCAATTATTTTCTGCAATTTTAATTCCATTTAAAAAAATTATAAAGACAAGAACCTCATATCAACGGAAAATCACTTCCAGTTTACTGCAGGAAATTTTATGGAATGGGTAGTGTGTTGTTTTTTGGTACCAAGTTTTGGGATTCGAACCCCACTGCTGGCATGATAATAATAGCCATTTGGAATCGATTATAAGCAGTAAGTCTCGATTTCATTAGTCCACATGGAACAAAATAATGTATGAGAGAGCTTCCAACTGACCAACCATATCAATATATGCATATATATATATATATATATTATAATTATATATATATATATTATATATATATATATATACTAGGTGTCACAAAACTACTGTATAAACTCTGCACAGATAGATTCCTCATTGAGAGTACATAAAAACTGCTGAAAAAGTGTTCCTGTACGATTCATAGTTTACGAAAATATACAAAGAAATTGTATAACGTCACTTCCGGTGCATAAAAAATAACATTATTGAGCATATATCAGTATACATTTTAAAAAATGAAAATGTTGCCTAACAGTTCGTAATATATTTCCATTTCATCTGCCGTACATCAGGTACATGTCGCAGTAGTCATGAACGGAATGCATTATCACCATACGAAGACTACCGGTAACTGCAAGGTGCAGTCTTATATATCTCACTCCTTTTAATGTCGTTTAAGAATTAATTCTCTAGTAACGAATGAACTGACCATAAATTTCACTCTCAAACCTATAAATATGACGAATACACATACAAGACGATATCAAGTGGAATTTTCCGTATAAATTGTAGCTGCAGATACTGTATGCAATATTAAAAGTTTTTTTGTTCCTAAATATCCACCATTTTTTTAATATCGTTTAGGAATTAATTCGTAAGTAGCGGAAACATTGGCCGTAAATTTCACTCTCAAATCTACAAAATTAATATATACATCAAGTAGACGCTATCTGTGGAATTTTTCATGTAAATGGAAACTGCAGATACTGTATGCAACCTTAAAAGATTTCCTGTTCCAAAACATCTTCGATTTTTTTTAATGTCGTTCAAGAATTAATTCTCAAGAAGCGGAAGCATTGACCACAAATTTCACTCTCAAATCTGCAAAATGGATAAATACATTATCAGATTATATCTTGTGGAATTTTTCATGTAAATGGGAACGGCAGATACTGTTTGCAATATTAAAAGATTTTTTGTTCCAAAACATCCTTCATTTTTTTAATGTTGTTTAAGAATTAATTCACAAGTAGCGAAAACACTGACCACAAATTTCACTCTCAACTCTACAAAATTGATAAATAAAGTAAGCTTACTATATCTTGTGGAATTTTTTTATGTAAATGAGAACTGCAGATACTGTGTGAAATATTGAAAAATTTTTTTAAAACATTCTCCATTTTTTAATGCTAGTTAAGAATTAATTCTAAAGAAACGAAAACACTGACCATAAATTTCACTCTCAGATTTGCCAAAATTGATAAATTCATTAAGCAAACGCTATCTCGTGGAATTTTTAATGTAAAGGGGAACTACAGACACTGTGTGCAAGATTAAAAATTTTGTTTTAAAACATTCTCCATTTTTTAATGCAATTTAAGAATTAATTCTCAAGAAGCGAAAGCATTGACCACAAATTTCACTCTCAAATCTGCAAAATTGATAAATTCATTAAGCAGACTCTATCTCGTGGAATTTCTCATGTAAAGGGAAGCTGCAGATATTGTGGGCAACAATAAAATTTTGTTTTAAAAGATTCTCCCTTTTTAATACTATTTAAGAATTAATTCTCAAGTAGCGGAATCACTAACCTTAAATTTCACTCTCAAATCTGCAAAATTGATAAATACATTAAGCAGACTCTATCTCGTTGAATTTCTGATGTAAATGTTAACTGCAGATACTGTGTAGAATATTAAAAATTTTGTTTAAAAAAAAATCTATATTTTTTAAATGTAGTTTAAGCAATAATTGTCAAAAGGTGAAAACACTGACCACAAATTTCACTCTCAAATCTGCAAAATTGATAAATACATTAAGCAGACTCTATCTCGTTGAATTTCTGATGTAAATGTTAACTGCAGATACTGTGTAGAATATTAAAAATTTTGTTTAAAAAAAAATCTATATTTTTTAAATGTAGTTTAAGCAATAATTGTCAAAAGGTGAAAACACTGACCATAAATGTCACTCTCAAATCTGCAAAATTGATAAATACATTAAGCAGACCATATCTCGTGGAATTCTGATGTAAATGGGAACTGCAGATATTGTGTGCAACATTAAAGTGGTTTTGTTCCATAACACCCTCTATTTTTTTAATGTCGTTTATGAATTAATCATCAAGAAGCGGAAGCATTGACCACAAATTTCACTCTCAAATATGCAAAATTGATAGATACATTAAGTAGATGCTATCTAGTGGAATTTCTCATGTAAAGAGGAACTGCAGATTCTGTGTGTAACATTAAAAGTTTTGTTTTAAAACATTCTCCATATTTTTAATTCTATTTAGGAATTAATTCTCCAGTGTAAAAACTGACCGTAAGTTTCACTCTCAAATCTGAAAAATTGATAAATACATTAAGAAGACACTATCTCATGGAATTTCTCATGTAATTAGGAACTGCAGATACTGTGTGTAGCATTAAAAGTTTTTTTTGTTTTGTTTCAAAACAACCTCTATTTTTTAATATCCTTTCCGAATTAATTCTCAAGTAGCGGAAACGCTGACCGTAAATTTCACTTTCTAATCTACAAAATTGATAAATACATTAAGCAGACATTATCTCGTGGAATTTCTCATGTAAATGCAAACTGCAGATACCTTGACATTAAAAGTTTTTTTTTTCCAAAGCAGCCTCTATTTTTTTAATATCGTTTAAGAATTAATTCTCATGTAGCGGAAACACTGACCATAAATTTCACTCTCAAATCTGGAAAATTGATAAATACATTTAAAAGACTCTATCTCGTGGAATTTCTCATGTAAATGCAAACTGCAGATACCTTGACATTAAAAGTTTTTTTTTCCAA
>CM063507.1:68446827-68456827 GCA_032207245.1 Pardosa pseudoannulata | reverse complement strand
TGGATTCCCGAATAAGCATGCGTGAATGATTTACTAAATGTATACATTTTTAAGTAGTAGGTATAGAGACTTCAATTTAAAAAAATTAACGAATCAGGTTTAAAAAAACACAGATAGACAGATAGATAGATAGAAGAAGATATAAATATACACAAATAGATGCATAGATGTACAGAGAGATGAACAGAGGGAAAAAAGGAAACAGAAAGGAAGTAGGGAGATAGACAGAGAGAGATACATGAACAGAGAGAAAATTAAATAAAGGGAGAGATAAACCTAGGGTAGGGAAATGAGTAGGGAGAGAAGAAGGAGCTGGGGAGAAAAGAGAAAGACCGAGGGGAAGAGAGAGACATGAATAAAGAGAGATAAAGGGCATAGAGAGAAGAAGGAGATGGGGAGAAAAAAGAAAGACCGAGGGGAAGAGAGAGACATGAATAGAGAGAGATAAAGGGCGTAGAGAGAAGTAAGACAAAGAGAGACAGAGAGAGATACATAGACAGAGAGAAAAGGAGATATAAAGAGTGATAAACAGAGGGAAATACAGGGAGAGAGAGAGAGATGAGAGATAAAAAGGAGATAAAGAAAAGGGAGCGATACATAGACAAAGGAGATAGAGAGATAAACAGAGCGAAAATGAGATAGAGAGAGATATATAAACAGAAGGACAGAGGAAAAAGATGAATAGGGAGAGTAAAGGGAGGTAGAGAGAAGAGAGAAACAGAGGGAGAGAAAGATATATGAATAGATAGAAGTTAGACAGACATAGAAAGATAGAGAGAGATACATACACAGAGAGAAAAGGAGATATAAAGTGTGATAAACAGAGGGAAATACAGGGAGAGACGGAGAGAGAGTGAGAGAGGAGATAATGAGGAGGAAAGAGAGATATACATAGACAGAGAGAAAAGGGAATATAGAGAGTGATTAACAGATGGAAAGACAGAGGGTGAGAGAGATAAGAGAAAAAAAGGAAATAGAGAGGAAGAAAGGGAGATATACATAGAGAGAAAATGAGATATAGAAAGTGATAAACGGAGGGAAAGACAGGAAGAGCGGAAGAGAGAGAGGAGAGGGAAAATGAGATAGATAGGAGGAAAGAGAGAGATACATAGACAGAGATAAAGGAGATAGAGAGATAAACAGGGAGAAAATGAGATAGAGGTAGAAATAAACAGAGAGAAATACAGAGACAGAGACACCGATAGTAGATCGTTAAGTAGAGATAGATAGAATAGAGATAGATAGATAGAGATAAACAGAGCTAGAGAAATAGATAGAAAAATGGCGAGATAGTTAGAGAAATAGAGAGATAGATAGAGAAGTGGCGAGATAGTTAAAGAAATAGAGAGATAGAGGGAGAAAGTAATAAGATAGACACGTAGATAGGTACATAGATGCAAAGATGGACAGAGAGAGATAACAGATAAAGAGGGACGAAGGAAGGGAAGTGAGAGATAGAGAAAGATGAAATGAGTGACAGAGACAGATAGATAGGGAAAAATAAAACTCAAGAATTATTTTCCATAGATATCCATATATATATATATATATATATATATATATATATATATATATATAAAGAAAGAAAGAAAGTGGTGTATACTTAGAGATATTAAGTGAATGAGAGAGAGATACAAAATATATAATTAATCAGAAGCATTATAAGTTTTTCCATAAGTAATATATTTATAAAACTTTATCTCACAATACTTAGTGATATCTACAATAATTAATAGGAGACTGAATTTAACATAAAATCTAGTTTTTACAGATTTGCATCTTGTCAAAAATACTCAAGGGAACAAACAAAATATTTACGTCTCTGAATAAATCAGAATTTGACGTCCCTAAATCATATCTGAAATTTCCAAAAGAACACAATCAAATGAAATTAAAATTTGAGCAGCTTGTAAACTGACAACACGTTAAAAAATAATATGACATCGGCATCGAAAATTAAGTTTGTTTGCTCTTTTCCATCGCCGCAGGGATTTCCCTCTCAAACCAGGCTTTTATTTCAGTTTATGGTTTTCTTTTTCTGCTTTTTAATTTTAAGAATAATATTTGCCCAAGAAGATATTTTTAATCGTGCATTCGTTGAAACCTCAAAGGTATCGGTCGTCGATTGTGACTCAGATGACAGACTATATAATTTTTTCCCTTTAGAGAGGGATATTTTTTCCCTTTTGCTTTCAACGATGATTCACATTTACATACTATCTTTTAAAAAATTCCCTGTTTGTTCTACTGATAAAATTTGGGAGGAAAAAACTTTTTTGGTTCTTTACACGCTGCAATACCTGTCATTCACGTCAGAAATTTATTATCTTTTTTATAGAATCGTTAAAATATTAATGAGTTTTCTTGCATAATGATTTTTTAATAAATTATCGTCCAATCAATCTATAAATTCTTTCTTTACTTCTTAGAAGCATCTTTTTACGAACTATTGACGTAAACTTCCCAATTTTTTTTCTTGAAAGAAAACAAACACACAAGAATTAAAAAAAACATTTTGGCAACGATTAGAGTATCTGAAGTAAACTATATTAAAGTTTTTTTTAAATCTTTCATCTTTTTTTACGGTGATTATATAGATTTTTTAAAACAAAAATAATCAATTTAGATAATGTATTAGATGTTATAACAGAAATTTAATACATTTTGGTCTTTCTTTCAATCATTAAATATTTTAAGATTTATTTGTAGTAGATATATAACTATAATATATAACTATAATACATATATACATATATATATATATTATAGTTATATATATATATATATATATATATATATATATATAGTATATAACTATGTAACTATAATATTGTTATAGTAATTGGGTAATAATAAAAATATAGAACTTATTCAATACGATGTAGTTATAAGTACAGTAGAAAATCAACTATCCGAATTTCGATTAACCGAAACTCTCCTTTAACCGAAGTTTGTTTCTTCTTCACTTTTGTTTTCACTTTCTGCTATGATCCAAAATTTTTTCTTTACAAACATGTATTTTTAAAGTTTTCTTTTTTCCAACATTCCTTTTCTATGCACGCCGTTCATTCCAAAATACGAGTGCAGATGAATATTTTGGAATTCCATTTTTTAGAATTCCTTCTCACAAGCACAATTCTCGGTATCAGTGTAGTCTTCCACTTTCAAACATCGCTGTTCTAAACAATATCACACTAAATTTAGAAATTTGGAAGATCATACTGCCAACTTCCAGAACAATCGAATGTTATTGCACCAATGACTATACTATATATTAAACTAGACGGTTATTGAAGAACATCAGTGTTATAAACAAACACACAACCCATTTCGAAATTTGGAAAGTCATATTGCCGAGTCTAAGAAAAATCGAATTTTATTGCACCAATGATGATACTATATATTAAACTAGACTACTATAAACAAGTTCGTGAACGCAATGTGTTCCATGTTCCCAAACGACATCTCTGGAAGTGACTGACCAATCCTAGGAGTCTTTTGATTGGTCCTCCCATCTAAATTAATAATGCCGACTTTGCATGTGCAGTTGTTGTTACCAAAGCCCTTGGATGAGCCAGAGGCCACATGAATTAACTCGAAGGTGTTAGCCTTTCGTTTGATAAACACCGTTAGGGTGAAAGAACATCTTAGTTTAAATGGGTCCTCGCAATTTAGAAGAAGGGACCAAGCAGTAGACCCTTAGTCTTGACCTACCATTCCCCAGATGTATTGATTTAAACCTTGTAAGACTTTGTGACCATGAACATATTAAAAGTTGACAGGGGCAAGTAAAATCAGCAGTTAAAAAGATGAGCAGTTTTTGTTGATGGAGACTGGAACATGTTAAACAAGTTCGTGATCGCAATGTGTTCCATGTTTCCAAAAGATATCTCTCGAAGTGACTGAACAAGCCTGGAGAGTCTTCTGATTTCTCCCTGCATCTAAGTTACGAGAGCAAACTTTATTTGTGCTGTTGTTGTTACCAAAGCCGTTGGATGAGCAAGAGGCCACATGAATTATGGCGAAAGTGTGCGCCTTTTGTTTGAGAAACACCGTTAGGGTAAAAAAAAAGTCTTATCTCAAGTGTGTCCTAGCAATTTAGAAACAGGAACCAAGAAGTTCCTCTCAAACGTACCGTTTGAGAATTTGAAGTACATTGAGTTCAAAACCTTCCAGGGCTAATTGCTTTATGAGACCCGGATTCTCAATATTTTTCCTTACACTAGTCAAAAGAGTCTCAGGAAAGTAAATCCCACCAAGTTTCAATTCAGCTCCTAGATGATATAGACAATGAGGTTCTACATTTGTAGAGGGAAGTCCAAGCGTTTTAGCATAAGAGAAGGGGCTACGCTTCTTCAAGCCTTGATTATTAACCCGAATATGAAGGTTAGTAGAGGTTCTGTGGGGATCATTATAAGAAAAGATCTTGCTGTAGTATTTTGAGAGATGATAACGACTTCTCAATGAAATAGGAGTCAAGTTACCTTCATACAGCGCTATGTCATTTGGACAACTGTGTCAAGTCCTGTTATAATTCTAGTAGCACTCAAATGACTTCTTTAAGTTTATTTAGATTAGTATTGGAAGCAAAGGCAAAAATGGGAAAACCATACTCCAGTATTGGCATAACATGAGAAATGTAGGTAGTTCGAAGAATGCTAGCATCGCTTCCCAGTCCATACCGGATATGAACTTAAGAATATTTTTTCTGTTCTTACCCCTGGCCAGCTGCACATCACTATGTTTATTGTTTGTAATTTCCTGGCAAAAATGTAGCCCAGATATTTAGCATTTTTCTTATAGTTTAGCTGTGTTCCATTCATGAAAATCTGACGCTTATAATTGTAGAGTTGTTTTTGAAGAGAACAATTTAGGCTTTGCTCAGTTGCGCCAATATATGAACCAGAGAGCCAGATGATGATATCATCAACAGAGATTCTCACTTTACAACTATTAGAGATCTCCCACTCAATACCAGCAACGTAAAGAGAATAGAAAAGATTGGTGGATTAGTAGATTGGTAAGAGATTGGTAGTAAAAAAGTTGATTTTTACCACCTTTTCAATCTTTATATTGATGAAAATGAAAATAGCCTTTTGAATTTCCATTTTAACTACTCAAATCTCCTGTAAGCCGTATTAAATATCTATTTAATCATGATTTTGTTGGAATTAAAATTTGGTTGTAAAAGCTCTTTATGTTGATGTAAATGAAAATATAATTTTGAATTTTCGTTTCAACTAATGTATGTCATATTAAATATCCATTAAGATTTTATTAAAATTAAAATTTGGTTGAAAAAGAATTGAATTTTTTCCTATTTTCACTCTTTATATTGATGAGAACGGAAACAGCCTTCTGAATTTTCGTTTCCACTACTGAAAACTCATATATGTCATATTAAATATCCATTTAATTAAGATTTTATTAGAAGTAAAGTTTAGTTGTAATTTTCCTATTTTCTGACACTTTTTATATTGATGACAACGAAAAAAACCTTTTGAATTTTCGTGTCATCTACTGAAAACTCGTGTATGTCATATTAAATATCTATTTAATCAAGATTTTATTAGAAGTACAGTTTGGTTGTAAAATTTTCCTATTTTCTGACACTTTTTATATTGATGACAACGAAAAAAACCTTTTGAATTTTCGTGTCATCTACTGAAAACTCGTGTATGTCATATTAAATATCTATTTAATCAAGATTTTATTAGAAGTACAGTTTGGTTGTAAAAGATTTGAATATTTTATTAATTTTACTTTTTATATTAATGACAACGAAAATAGCATTTTGAATTCCCGTGTCAACTATTGAAAACTGATGTATATCATATTAAATACCCATTTAATCAAGATTTTATTAAAATTACAATTTGGTTGAAAAAGAATTGAATTTTTTCCTATTTTCACTCCTTATATTGATGACAACGAAAATAGCCTTCTGAATTCCCGTGTCAACTATTGAAAACTGATGTATATCATATTAAATACCCATTTAATCAAGATTTTATTAAAATTACAATTTGGTTGAAAAAGAATTGAATTTTTCCTATTTTCACTCTTTATATTGATGACAACGAAAATAGCCTTTTGAATTCCCGTGACAACTATTGAAAACTGATGTATATCATATTAAACACCCATTTAATCAAGATTTTATTAGAAAAAAAGTTTGGTTGTAAAAGAATTAAGTTTTTTCTTATTTTCACTCTTTATATTGATGACAAGGAAAATAGCCTTTTGAATTCCCGTGACAACTATTGAAAACTGATGTATATTATCTTAAATACCCATTTAATCAAGATTTTATTAAAATTACAATTTGGTTGAAAAAGAATTGAATTTTTACCTATCTTCACTCTTTATATTGATGACAACGAAAATAGCCTTTTGAATTCCCGTGTCAACTATTGAAAACTGATGTATATCATCTTAAATACCCATTTAATCAAGATTTTATTAAAATTACAATTTGGTTGAAAAAGAATTGAATTTTTACCTATTTTCACTCTTTATATTGATGACAACGAAAATAGCCTTTAGAATTCCTTGTCAACTATTGAAAACTGATGTATATCATATTAAATACCCATTTAATCAAGATTTTATTAAAATTACAATTTTGGTTGAAAAGAATTGAATTTTTTCCTATTTTCACTCTTTATATTGATGACAACGAAAATAGCCTTTTGAATTCCCGTGTCAACTATTGAAAACTGATGTATATCATCTTAAATACCCATTTAATCAAGATTTTATTAAAATTACAATTTGGTTGAAAAAGAATTGAATTTTTACCTATTTTCACTCTTTATATTGATGATAATAAAAACAGCCTTTTGAATTTTCCTTTCAATTACTCAAATATCCTGTATGTTGTATTAAATATCCATTTAATTAAGATTTTCTTAGAAGTAAAGTTTGGTTGTAAAAGATTTGAATATATCACTATTTTCACTCTTTATATTGATGAAAACGAAAACAGCCTTTTGAATTCCGTTTAAGTATTGAAAAATGTATATAATATCCGTTTTAATAAATATTAAGGAAAAATTGCTAAAAGAGAATTGAATTTCTCTATTTTTACTCTTTATTCTAAGGAAAATACTCTTTTGAATTTCCGTTTCAGCTACTGAAATTCAAGTACGTCATTTTAAATATCCATTTAATCAGGATTTTATTGAAAGAAAAGTTTAGTTCTAAGGGAATTTAATTTTTTCCCTAAAATATATTCGTATTAAATTTATGTTGCTAAAAAATTGTCCGTATTTTCCTAAAAAAAAAATATTTCTTTTATTGGTAGAAAGAAGACGGAAAAAAACATTCATCAGCTTTGTTGCCATAATTCTTTTTCCAAGAAAGGAGAAAAAAATACAGAAATAAATAAATAAATAAATAAATAAAGGATCATTCAAGGCGCGAAAAATAAATAAATAAATAAATAAAAGAAAAACAGACTCGCCAGAAAACAAAGCAAAACCCTTTGCATCAACTTTTCTTCTCATGCCTCCCGGGCATTGGTTAGAATGATTAGGAAAAAGGCTTAGCTAGTGATCCGGCTGAAGCCGGTTACGAACCGATGACGTCACATTCAGAATAAATAAACAAAAGAAAACTCAGCAAGGGAAAAAAAAAGAAGAATCGTCTGCGAAAGGAGATTAAAGGTAAGAGGAGTTAGAGAGGGGGTGGGTAAAAGAAGTTTTCCGAATGGGAAACGAGAGGAAAAGATTGTCAGGAGAAATGTAATTAGCGATATCGATTTCGAACAACACACACACACACAGACGTTCTTATTTTAATCTTTATTGCTTCGCGTTAATTTTAATTGTTCAGCCGTGTGTAGAATGTTTTCTATCGCCATGGCTGTTATTTATTTATTTATTATTAATTTTTTTTAACTTATCTTTCCGGTATTTTGCGTTTCTACCGGCGATTATAATTTTCTATTGCGGTTGTTAGTTATAGGGAGCACGTAAATAATGCATTTATGATAGGGTGTTTAAAGATAATTTGTTTTCGGGCAATTATTTATGGAATAGGTTTATTTCTCGGAGAAGATAAATAAAAAAAATTTAAAAGGGTATAGCAGGTAATTTCGAATAAATTGAAAAGTTCAAGATTTCGAATTTTTTTTTTTACTAAATACGAGGTGCATACAGAATGTAAGTTTCCCAATGTTTTCCCTTTTAAAGTAAACTTAATTAGCCGTGTCAATTGCGCATGCGTAACAGATCTATGACGTATGAATCATATGCCAGCTGGACAAGTCCCAATTCATACCTGTTGCAGGATAGTAGTGGTCCGAAATGGAAACTGTAATTCCTTCTCCCTCCCCCTGCAATGTTCGTTCGGTGATCTTGAATGCACAAAGTATTGCGCCAATTGAAATTCATCGTCAGCTCTGTCAGTTCTATAAGCCGAAACTGACACCCGAACACAAAATTCAACGTTTAGGAGCAGCACTGACATTTCTGCTACGGTATCACGACGACGGCGACGAGTTCCTCGACAGGACAGTCACGGGCAATGATACTTGGATTTCGCTCTTTACCCCAGAAACCAAGCAACAGTCAATGCATTGAAATCATAATGGATCTTTGGTCAGGACCAAATCCAAACAGACGCTGTGGGTACGAAATGGGATGTGCACGGTGTTCTGGAACAGGAAGGCTGGTTCTATTCACTGCCGGCAGAGTTCTACGACAGAGTTATACAAAAGTTGATCCCACAATACGACAATTTCTCAATTTTGGTGATGTTGAAAAATAGCTGAAACATTGCTGTACTTGTTACCAATAAATAACTCCATGAAATATTTTTATCTTTTAAATAGGGAAATTTACTTTCTAGATGAGCCTTGTACTATTGAACATTTCGCATTTGTAAGTCTCTTGTGATATAACACCAAAACGATCTTTTGAAATAGAAGAACGGGGTTTCAAGGCGGAATAGAACCAATTTGAACTCTCATCGGATTGTTTGCCTTACTTTTTGGAGGGGTTTCCAGTGATCGTAAATGAGATTTTTTTCTTCTACCCGTCGTGGTCAGTGCAGGTGTTAATTTTTCAAACCAACGAGTTATGGATTTGCTTGTAGTGGCTATGATAACCTTTCTACATTGTAAAAGTATTTCATATCACTGATAATCTCCAATCTCTATATTTTTAACAAAAATCTAAAAAATTTAGAGAATAATATTTTACAACTTGAATAGCTAGAATTGTGTGATATTTAACCGTTTAAGTTATCCGTCTACGTTCTGAGAATCTATTTCTTTAAACGTAGAAACTAGTTCATTTTTTAACATTTTTAGATTTGTTTTGTATATTATCATAGAAAATTGTACTTAAAAAATTATTCGTCCAGAAGTTTTTACAAACATTCTAATAAAGAAAATTCAGTAAAAATATAGGTTTTAATTCAAAAGGTCTAAATTTTTAATAAATTAAATTATTTCAATATTTTTTTGACGCAACACATTTCTTATACACTGGACGAGTGAATCACCTAAAATCTTTGCTTAAATTACATTTGGTAAAAAATTTTGGTTCTTCAAAATCATACACATTAAATTATTAACAAATTTTTATTACCTTTATACATAACTATGAGTGTAACATCATAAAAAATTATCCAAATTTAAAGCTTTTAGGTCATTCACTAGTAAATACTATCAAAAGCATCCATAATAATTTTCAACAATATATTTTAAGATATTTTTGAGAAATCACATTTCAAGTTTCAACATTTTATTGAAAATACCGTTCTGAGAAAAACGCATTTGAAGTTTATGAAAGCAACTTTAACTATTAAAAAAATTAAAATACATGTTTAAAATTCCCCACACTTTCTTGCTTCAAAACTTTCTAATTGCCAAGTTGCTAATTATTAAAAATACTAGAAAAATGTTTAAACTAATCTTCATGAAAATTTAAAAAGTTTTGTCCAAAAAATGCTCTTTAAAAGGCTTTAAATTTACAACTTCCGTTTTGTTTTG
>CM063507.1:68366827-68421827 GCA_032207245.1 Pardosa pseudoannulata | reverse complement strand
TTATCTGGTACACGCTCAATAATTTGTTTATCTTTATACTCCTCTAAAGTCTCCCTATACTGTGAATGCAAATTAGAATCAATTTGAATTCATTTAGAAAGACAATTCAAAGTTTTATTGAATATGTCAAAATATTTTAATTATATAATAATATTTTAATTATAAAAATGAATAAAAGTCATTCACGGATTTATATTAAGCAGGGAATGTTAATATTTTAATCATAAAAATGAACAAAAGTCATTAACATATTCATATTAATCAGGGAAAGTTAATATTTTAATAATAAAAAAGAATAAAAGTGATTCACGGATTCATATTTATCAGGGAAATTTAATATTTAACAATTAAAAATTATAAATGTCATTTACGGATTCATATTAATCAGAGAAAGTTCATATTTTAATTATAAAAAGGAATAAAAGTCATTCACGGATATATATTAATCAGGTAAAGTTCATATTTTAATTATAAAAATGAATAAATGTCATTCACGGATTTATATTAATCAGGGAAAGTTCATATTTTAATTATAAAAATGAATAAAATTTATTCACGTATTCATATTAATCAGGACAAGTTAATATTTTAATTAAAAAATAAATATTCACGGATGTATCTTAATCAGGAAAAAATAGTATTTTAATTATAAAAATGAATAAGAGTCATTCACAGATTTATATTAATCACGGAAAATTGATATTTTAATTATAAAAATGAATAAAAGTCATTCACGGATTCATATTAATCAGGGAAAGTTAATATTTTAATTATAAAAATTAATAAATGTCATTTACGGATTCATATTAATCAGGGAAAGTTAATATTTTAATTACAAGAATGAATAAATGTCATTCACGGATTTATATTAATCAGGGAAAGTTAATATTTTAACAATTAATAATTATAAAACTCATTCACGAAATCATATTAATAAGGGAAAGTTAATTTTTAATCATAAATATAAATAAAAGTTATTCACAGATTCATATTAATCAGGGAAAGTTAATATTTTATTTATAAAAATTAATAAATGCCATTCAAGGATTCATATTAATCTGGGACAGTTAATATTTTAATTATAAAAATTAATGAATGTCATTCACGGATTCATATTAATCAGGGAAAGTTAATATTTTAATTATAAAAATGAATAAAAGTCATTCACGGATTCATATTAATCAGGGAAAGTTAATATTTTAACAATTAAAAATTATAAAAGTCATTCACGGATTCATATTAATAAGGGAAAGTTAATATTTCAATTATAAATATAAATAAAATTTCTTCGCGGATTCATTTAATCAGGTCAAATTAGTATTTTAATTATAAAAATAAATAAAAGTCATTCACGAATTCATTTTAATCAGAGAAAGTTAATATTTTAATTATAAAAATGAATAAAAGTCATTCAAGGATTCCTATTAATCAGGGAAAGTTAATATTTTAATTATAAAAATGAATAAAAGTCATTTACGGATTCATATTTATCAGGGAAATTTAATATTTTAATTATAAAAATGAATAAAAGTCATTCACGGATTCATATTAATAAGGGAAAGTTAATATTTCACTTATAAATATAAATAAAAGTTATTTGCGGATTCATATTAATCAGGGAAAGTTAATATTTTATTTATAAAAATAAATAAAAGTCATTCACGAAATTATATTAATCAGGTACAGCTAATATTTTAATTATAAAAATAAATAAATGTCATTCACAGATTCCTATTATTCGGGAAAAGTTAATATTTTAACAATAAAAAACTATAAAAATCATTCACGGATTCATATTAACAAGGGAAAGTTAATATTTCAATTATAAATATAAATAAAAGTTATTCGCAGATTCATATTAAACAGGGAAAGTTAATATTTTAATTGTAAAAATGAATAAAGATCATTCACGGAGGGAAAGTTGATAATTTAATTATAAAAATTAATAAATGTCATTCACGGATTCATATTAATCAGGGAAAGTTAATATTTTAATTATAAATGTGAATAAAAGTCATTCACAGATTTATATTAATCAGGGAAATTTAATATTTTAATTATAAAAATGAATAAAAGTTATTCTCGGATTCATATTAATCAGGGAAAGTTATTTTTTTACTTATAACATTAATAAATGTCATTCACAGCTTCATATTAAGCAGGGACACTTAACATTTTAATTATAAAAGTGAATAAATGGCTTTCACGGATTCATACTAATCAGGGAAAGTTAATATTTTACTTATAATGAATAAAAGTCATTCACGGATTCAAATTATTTAGGAAAGTTAATATTTTACTTATAAAAATAAATAAGTCATTCACAGATTCATATTAATCAGGGAAAGTTAATATTTTAATTACAAAAATGAATAAAAGTCATTCACGGATTCATATTGATCAGGGACAGTTAATATTTAAATTATAAAAATTAATAAATGTCATTCACGGATTCATATTAATCAGGGAAACTTAATATTTTAATTATAAAAATGAATAAAAATCATTCACAGGTTTATATTAATCAGGGGAAGTTAATATTTTAATTATAAAAATTAATAAATGTCCTTCACAGATACATATTAATCAGGGAAAGTTCATATTTTAATTATAAAAATGAAAAAAAAGATTCACGTATTCATATTAATCACGGCAAGTTTATATTTTATTTATAAAATTAAATAAAAGTCATTCACGGATTTATATTAATCAGGGAAA
The DNA here is from genome assembly GCA_032207245.1 of Pardosa pseudoannulata. Classification (NCBI taxonomy): domain Eukaryota; kingdom Metazoa; phylum Arthropoda; class Arachnida; order Araneae; family Lycosidae; genus Pardosa; species Pardosa pseudoannulata. The sequence goes on along the minus strand of CM063507.1, from coordinate 68,419,109 downwards.
GTTAATATTTTAATTATAAAAATTAATATATGTCATTCACGGATTCATATTAATAAGGGAAATTTAATATTTTATAATTATAGAAATGAATAAAAGTCATTCACGGATTCATATTAATCAGGGATAGTTAATATTTTAACTATAAAAATGAATAAAAGTTATTCACAAATTTATATTATTCAGGGAAAGTTGATATTTTATTTATAAAAATGAATAAAAGTCATTGACGGATTCATATTAATCAGGGAAAGTTTAATCCAGCCCGTGTCTCTAATATTAACAGAAAACTTTAAATCGATAAGGGATTAAGAATTCAGTAAACTAGTCTGTACTTATGAAATAAAAATACTGCAATTCATTAATTCACCTTAAAAAATCATTGTATACCTATAAATACCATAAACAAAAGTCATATTTTTCCAATATTTGTTACATATATATTCTTTTACAGTCATTTGGAAAAGAAAATCTTACTTATATTATTCGTTCTTTTTATAATTTAAATCTACCTGTTTCAGAAAAAATATTTACCTGACATCATGGCATACAATTCTGTACATTTGAGTAAAAAAAACGCTGAAATTTGTACTCAAACTTTTATCTTTAGAAAGAACAACGTCTATTAGCAGAGATGCACGAATGCGGCAAGAAATTGCCATTTCTTGAAAACAAAAATAAAAAAGTATATCGTATGCGGGGTAAAATTTCGAAATTTATTGTTTATTTATTGTTTATTAAAAGAAGAGTTCTGTTCGCGATAAATTCCGGTTTTAAACGAAAAAAAATCTCGTATCTTGGAATATGAATGCTCTGGTTCTCCACCAGATGGCAGTACTTGAGTTGCAGTCAGACAACATAGTTACCTCGATAAACTGAATCTACTTTGATTCTTAAAGAAAATGTGAAAATGATAATTCTAATGACGCATCCTGCATAATAATATAAAGGATTCATACAATAGAAAAATGATAAGGGACAAAACAAGAATGTACAATGATCAAGAAATACGATAAAAGCTATGTACATGAGACTTGGCAAAATTAGACGTAAAATAAAGTCAGGTGATGTGCACATCAGATTTCTTTTTTATTATAGTGAAAATGTGAAATAATCTCTATAACTCCTGCACCAAATTTTATTTACATCAATTTCGTAATTTCTGTTTTATTTACTTTTATTAATCAGATATTTTTGTTGATTGATTTTATCAATTCTGTTTCAGGATTAAAACCCGAGTATTTCCTTCCCCCGTGTGTTCGACGATGCGCATGAAAGCTCGCAGAAGGCCTCTGCTTTGCAGAACACAAGGATCGAACTCTCATTAGGGTCGGATAAGGGGTTCCAGTCCCCCCACAAAATTAGTCAAGGTGAGTGGATTTTTCATAATATCGAGTACTTTGAAGCGATAAATTTTAAATTATTCTGTAACGAATTCTTGCATGCTAAGTTTGATTCATGAAATATTGCATGTTGTGTGTGTTTTTACAATACTTATTCTTTGTCTTATATAAACATAGAAATGAGAACATTCTTTATACTTTAGAGAGATACATTACTTTTAGAGCTTAAAGCTCATTATGACAGACCGTCGCGGAACATTCGGCCATCATTAGGCACTGCTTATCAAACGAGTCACATATTTATCTACAGCAGTTTCATTTTTTTCCCATATCCGATCAAATAAAGTCCCATTTTTATTGCATTATATTATTAATTTTACAATTTTAAATAGGAATATTTTATTAAAATAAATGAATAATAATTAATAATGTATAATTATTAATAATAATAATTAATATTTAATAATAAATCATTTTTAAGAAAAATTATTAATGAATAATTAAGAAAGACAATTAATAATAAATAAATAATAATCTATAAATAACTAATAAGTAAAAACTAATTAGTAACTAATTAGTAAAAAAACAATTAAATAAATAAGAATTAATAAATAATAGTAATTATTAATAAATAATTAATAATAAACAATTAAAAATAATAACTAATAATAAATAAATAACAAATAATATTTCTAATATATTTATTATTAAGTACAACTTTTTTACTTTAATGGAAACAATAATGTTTTCCTAGAAAGTTTTTTTGTTACATGGCAGCCGAACAGGGCAGTTACATTTGAAGTTTAAAAAAGTACAATTATTTTACAATTTTTCTTATTGCCTTTCTTCAATCAAACTTATAAAACAACTTAATAAAACAAGCAAACTTAGAAATAAGCTGAAAAACTATCAAAATAAATTTTCTCATATATAGATATCGTTAAATCTAGATAAAAAGTTGGATATATATCGAGATGTAACTATGCCAGTTTCACCTAATTCTAACTCACACATGTTTTAAACATAAGAGAGGTCATTCTGTAATAAATCAGTTTCTGTAAAAAAAAAAAAAAAAGTGATATCTCTGACTGCAAAAATATCGATCTCAATAAGCGAAGGGTTATAAATTCGAGGTTCGAATTGCCCAAATATATGCCATGCTTACTAATGGCAATTGGGGCACGTACTGTAGGTTCCCGCCTGAATGTCATTCCAGTTCAAACTATACCTCTTGATAAACGGGTCATGCCTGGGGAGGTCTTCTGCTTGATCTAAATTAAGCTACTCTTGTTCCTAAGGTGGCGTTAAGGAAAAAAACAGCTTGGCAACCATTTTTGGCTTGAAGGTTGATGTCGTTTTGCCAGCTGCATTGGAAAGATGTTTCTCTAACAAATTTTATAATTAGGAGTATTGTTCTATTTTAATTTGTCGAAAGCTAATAAAGGATGACATCAAAACTAATAAAGACAAGAAACGCATGTAATTCAATACTCGCTATTTCCACTGGTAACCCCAAAACGGTAAACCTCTATTATAACATTCTACTTCAGTATCAAGTACTGATACTTCCTCAGAAATTTACATAGTGGTCTTGTAACAGTTATTCAATATATTATTTGCCCATCAGTCCGGAATGCATATTAAAGGCTAAAAGAACTATAAAAATTTTCACTGGTAACCCTAAAAAAGCAAGCCTCTATTAAAACCTTCCACTTCAAACCAAGTACTGATATTTCCTCAGACACTTACATCGTGGTCCTGTAATAGTTCCTTAATCTATTATTCGCCCATCAGTCTCTAATGCATACTGAATGCTTAAAGGACTAACAAAATTTCTGCTGGTAATCCCAAAACAGCAAGCCTCTATTATAACATTCCACTTCAGAATCAAACCCAAGTCCTAATACTTCATCACAAACTTACATCGTGTTCCTGTAATAGTTCCTTAACATATTATTCACTCATCAGTCCTGAATGCATATTAAATGCTGAAAGGACTACAAAGTTCTCACTGGTCACCTCAAAACAGCAAGACTCTAAAAACATTCCACTTCAATATCGAAACGAAGTACTGATACTTCATCAGAGACTTACATCGTGGTCCTGTAATAGTTCCTTAAAATATTATTCACCCATCAGTCATAAATTCATATTAAATGCTAAAAGAACTATAAAAATATCCACTGGTAACCATCCCAAAAATGTCTCTATTGTAAGATTCCACTTCAATATCGAAACCAAGTACTAATACTTCATAAGAAACAAACATCGTGGTCCTGTAATAGTTCCTTAACATATTATTCACCCCTCAGTCCTGAATGCATATTAAATGCTAAAAGAACTATAAAAATATCCACTGGTAACCATCCCAAAAATGTCTCTATTGTAAGATTCCACTTCAATATCGAAACCAAGTACTAATACTTCATAAGAAACAAACATCGTGGTCCTGTAATAGTTCCTTAACATATTATTCACCCCTCAGTCCTGAATGCATATTAAATGCTAAAAGGACTAAAAAAATTTCCACTGGTAACCCCATAATAGCAAGCCTCTATTATAGCATTCCACTTCAATATCAAATCCAAGTAGTAATACTTCATGAGAAACTTACATCGTGGTCCTGTAATAGTTCCTTAACATATTATTCAACTATCAGTCACAAATGCATATTAAATGCTAAAAGAACTATAAAAATATCCACTGGTAACCATCCCAAAAATGTCTCTATTGTAAGATTCCACTTCAATATCGAAACCAAGTACTAATACTTCATAAGAAACTTACATCGTGGTCCTGTAATAGTTCCTTAACATATTATTCACCCCTCAGTCCTGAATGCATATTAAATGCTAAAAGAACTATAAAAATATCCACTGGTAACCATCCCAAAAATGCCTCTATTATAAGATTCCACTTCAATATCAAAACCAAGTACTGATACTTCATCAGAAACTTACATCGTGGTCCTGTAATAGTTCCTTAACATATTATTCGCCCATCAGTCCCGAATGCATATTAAATGCGTAAGGAACTATAAAAATTTCCACTGGTAACCAAAAAAATGCCTCTATTGTAAGATTCCACTTCAATATCGAAACCAAGTACTAATACTTCATCAGAAACTTACATCGTGGTCCTGTAATAGTTCCTTAACATATTATTCACCCCTCAGTCCTGAATGCATATTAAATGCTAAAAGAACTATAAAAATATCCACTGGTAACCATCCCAAAAATGTCTCTATTGTAAGATTCCACTTCAATATCGAAACCAAGTACTAATACTTCATAAGAAACTTACATCGTGGTCCTGTAATAGTTCCTTAACATATTATTCACCCACCACTACAGAATGCATATTAAATGCTAAAAGAACTATAAAAATATCCACTGGTAACCATCCCAAAAATGCCTCTATTATAAGATTCCACTTCAATATCGAAACCAAGTACTAATTCTTCATGAGAAACTTACATCGTGGTCCTGTAATAGTTCCTTAACATATTATTCACTAATCAGTCCTGAATGTATATTAAATGCTAAAAGAACTACCAAAGTTTCCACTGGTAACACCAAAAGAGCAAGACTCTATTGTAAGATTCCACTTCAATATCAAAACAAAGTCATAATACTTCATCAGAAACTTACATCGTGGTCCTGTAATAGTTCCTTAACATATTATTCACTAATCAATCCCGAATGCATATTAAATGCTAAAAGAACTATAAAAATATCCACTGGTAACCATCCCAAAAATGTCTCTATTGTAAGATTCCACTTCAATATCGAAACCAAGTACTAATACTTCATAAGAAACAAACATCGTGGTCCTGTAATAGTTCCTTAACATATTATTCACCCCTCAGTCCTTAATGCATATTAAATGCTAGAAGAACTATAAAAATTTCTACTTTTAAACCCCCCAAAAATGCCTCTATTATAAGATTCCACTTCAATATCGAAACCAAGTACTAATTCTTCATGAGTAACTTACATCGTGGTCCTGTAATAGTTCCTTAACATATTATTTACCCTTCAGACTTGAATGCATATTAAATGCTAAAAGAACTATAAAAATATCCACTGGTAACCATCCCAAAAATGTCTCTATTGTAAGATTCCACTTCAATATCGAAACCAAGTACTAATACTTCATAAGAAACAAACATCGTGGTCCTGTAATAGTTCCTTAACATATTATTCAACCATCACTTCAGAATACATAATTAAATTCTAAAAGAACTATCAAAACTTCCACTGGTAACCCCAAAACAGCAAGCCTATATAACATTCCACTTCAGTATCAAAACCAAGTACTGATACTTCATCAGAAACTTACATTGTAGTTCTGTAATAGTTCCTTAACATATTATTCGCCCATCAGTCCTGAATGCATATTAAATGCTAAAAGAACTATAAAAATATCCACTGGTAACAATCCCAAAAATGTCTCTATTGTAAGATTCCACTTCAATATCAAAACCAAGTACTGATACTTCATCAGAAACTTACATCGTGGTCCTGTAATAGTTCCTTAACATATTATTCACCCATGATTCCAGAATGCATATTAAATGCTAAAAGAACTTTAAAAGTTTACACTGATAAACCCAAAAAATGACTCTATTATAGCATTCCACTTCAATATCAAAACCAAGTACTGATACTTCATCAGAAACTTACATCGTGGTCCTGTAATAGTTCCTTAACATATTATTCACCCAACAGTTTCAAATTCATATTAAATGCTAAAAGGTCTAAAAAAATTTCCACTGGTAACCCCTTAAGAGCAAGCCTCTATTATAGCATTCCACTTCAATATCAAAACCAAGTACTGATACTTCATCAGAAACTTACATCGTGGTCCTGTAATAGATCAGAAACTTACATCGTGGTCCTGTAATAGTTCCTTAACATATTATTCCCCCATCAGTCCTGAATGCATATTAAATGCTAAAAGAACTATAAAAGTTTCCACTGGTAACTCTAAAACAGCAAGCCTCTATTATAACATTCTACTTCAATATCGAAACCAAGTACTTATACTTCATGAGAAACTTACATCGTGGTCCTGTAATAGTTACTAAACATATTATTTCACCATCAGTCCCGAATGCATATTAAATGATAAAAGAACTATAAAAATTTCTATTGGTAACCCCAAATCAGAAACTCTTTGTTATAATATTACACTTCAGTTTCAAAACCAAATTCTAATATTTCATCAAAAATTTGCCTCTTCGTCCTGTAATAGTTCCTAAATATATTATTCAACCATCAGTCTCGAATGCATATTAAATGCTAAAAGAACTATAACAATTTTGACTGGTAACCCCGAAACAGCAAGCCTCTCTTATAACATTTCAATTCAATATCACAACCATGATCAAATACTTCATGAGAAACTTACATCGTGGTCCTATAATAGTTCCTTAACATATTATTCACCCTTCAGTCCCGAATGCATATTAAATGCTAAAAGAACTATCAAAATTTCCACAGGTAACCCCAAAACAGCAAGCCTCTACTATAAAATTCCACCTCAATATCAAAACCAATTTTTATACTTCATCAGTAACTTACATCGTGGTCCTGTAATAGTTCCTTAACATATTATTCACCCTTCAGTCCCGAATGCATATTAAATGCTAAAAGAACTATCAAAATTTCCACAGGTAACCCCAAAACAGCAAGCCTCTACTATAAAATTCCATTTCAATATCAAAACCAAGTACTGATACTTCATCAGAAATTTACATCGTGGTCCTGTAACAGTTCCTTAACATATTATCCACCCTTCAGTCCTGAATGCATATTAAATGCTAAAGGAACAATAAAAATTTCCTCTGATAACCCCAAAACTTCAAGCCTCTATTATAACATTCCACTTCAGTTTTAAAACCAAGTACTAATACTTCATTAGAAACTTACATCGTGGTCCTGTAATAGTTCCGTAACATATTATTCACCCATGATTCCAGAATGCATGATAAAAACTAAAAGAACTATAGAAACTTCCACTGGTAACCCCCAAACAGCAAGCCTCTATTATAACATTCCATTTCAATATCAAAACCAAGTACTGATATTTCATCGGAAACTTACATCATGGTCCTGTAATAGTTCCTTAATATATTATTTGCCCATCAGTTCCGAATGCATATTAAATACCGAAAGGACTAACAAAATTAGAGAACTTTCCTAGACGCATGAATCAAAATTAATCATCATTCATCAGACAAACGTTTCTCGCTAAGCACTTAGAAACCTGTAGAATACGATGTGTGTCAGAATATCCAACTAGTTTTCACCAGAGAGAAATCCAATGAGAAGAATTTAAATAATTTCTAGATCGGGAGACAACCTTATATCTGGAATGAGCGAATAAATCCTCGTCACTGTTGACACGTTTAGGGTTCGTTTTCGTGACTTTGATTGCGTAATAAGCACTCTTCATCGAGGAAGACAGTGAAGGTTACGGATACAGGACTTAAAACGGAATCCATCAAATATGTCAGTTCCGATTTCGAAAATCGTTTGTCATCGGAATATGACTTGGTGTTTCGAAAGAGTGCAAATTATGTAAGGAATCGTTCATATTCACTCAGTGTTTAAGATATTTTGCTTGCTTCGTTCGAAATGGATTCTAATTTTCGAAGTCGGATAGGTCTGTCGCTTGATGGTTAATCGATATGGATTTAATTTTTCCATTTCATGTTTCTGCCATTTGGGAATTAGTTCTAGACACGATAGCTTTTACTTTAATTTACACTTGCGTCACATGTTCTTTTTAGAACATATACAAGTAAAGATAGAGAATGGTTGGAACTTTTAGTGGAAACTACTTGTTTACATGGAGCATAAAAGTGATTCAAGTCCCCATGTTTACAGTCCTCCTATATAATCGTCATCAGTATGTACAATGATGTGGAAGGCGCAGAATACCTGTAGCAGAGCCTGTTCTGTTGATAGTTCGAATGGACCAGTCTATTGTCGCAAGAATCTCTGGAACAGTTCTGAAGCGAATGCCAAGAAGTGGTTTCTTCATCATAGGAAGTACGTCACAAGGACTTAATTCTGGGGAGTATGTAGGATGGTAAAGCACTTCCCATCCCCATCGATCGAACAAATCAGTCACAGCTTGCGCTGTATGTGGCCGAGCAATGTCGTGCAGAAAGATAGAAGCGTTCTTCAGAAAGTGCAGAATTTTTCTCATGCTCAGGCGTTCCTTCAGAATGTGCAGCACAGTCGTATAGTCAAATCCTGTCTTTCGGACCAGCTCACGAATCGTTTGGCATCGATCCCTGTCCATTAGTGTGGCAACAGCGTGCACTTCTTCATCGCTGACACTAGACGACCTAGTGGTTGCATGTCTGCCACATTTTGGCGTTCTTCATTAAAGGTTTTTACCCATCTTTATACAGTTCTGTAAGCAATGCAGTTTCTTCGCAAGCCTCTTGAAGCCCTGAATGACATTGTCGTGTATTACGACCTCTGGCACATTGAAATTTTATCCATTTTCATTGTTCTTGTTTGGAAAACGTCCTGGCAACACTTACTTTAGACCGCAGGCTAATACAAGGATCAGCTCTGCTTGTCACATTCATATGACTTACGAGAAAGATTCTTGAATCATTAGAAGACATTGTCGTGATGTTCGACCTCTGGCACATTGAACTTTTATCCATTTTCGTTGTTCTTGTTTGGAAAACGTCCTGGCAACACTTACTTTAGACCGCAGGCTAATACAAGGATCAGCTCTGCGTGTCACTCCACATTCATATGACTTACGGGAAAGCCTCTTGAATCCCTAGATGACATTGTCGTGATGTTCGACCTCTGGCACATTGAATTTTTATCCATTTTCGTTGTTCTTGTTTGGAAAACGTCCTGGCAACACTTATTTTGGACCGCAAGCTAAATAAAGGATAAGTTATTTGCTTCACTCTGCATTCATATGACGTAGAAAGGACGAGTCTTTTTGCTGAGAGGTAAGGTAGGTATGTAGGTCACGTGTGGTATATACGACATTCTTTGGTTTTGTTGCGTAGCGTTTTTACAGCAGTGTTACCACTATAAAAGTTCGAACCCTCTTAAAAGTGATGACAGCAATTTAAAAAATTATTCCCAATTTTAAAATGGGCGACAGGCTAAGAATAGATTTCTAAATTTCGTGTACTCAAATATTATAATTAGATTTCATTGTTCCTAGGCGAGAAGAAATTATTTTTAAAAAGTGAATAGGTTGAATTTCATCCAGTGCGTGCGTCTTTTATCACTGAAACTAAAGGACAGCAAATTTATCAACGCTCGAACAATAGTTTCAATGAGGGCAACAGTGCCACTAAACGCGTGACGCACATCTAAACACTTCCGTTCCTGCTGCTATTAATCAACCACCTTCTCCTTGTTTATGGAAATGACTCGACTTTTCTAAACCCGATGATTAAAAGCCGAGGCTACAGATTTGTCACACGCCGGTGTTTGTTTTCGGACTTCGGACTTAAAAACCTATGAATAAAGATGTCACTGCTCCCTCTCTCGTACGAGGCGAGTTGAGGTGTCGCAGTCGCGTGCCGGATAGTATTCTTTATGTTTTATTCATGTTCTGTTAAGTGCAGAATGCTGTTATTAGCAGTTCCCGTTCGCCATTCAACTTTGCTTTATTCTTCCCTCCTAAACCATTTGTTTTGCTTTGTATTTTCTATCTTGTGTTAGGAGTTACATGGGTTTCGTATTGCACGGGGTGTTATACCTTCGAAATTCATGCGAATATGTATATAAATGGGACTTGTGAGATTTTTTTCGTGAAACTGCTTCATCTAAATAATAATCTTCTAAAATAATAAAAAAAAAATAGAAATCCTTTAAAAATTTGAAATAAAGGAATTTTTTTCCATAAAAATAACACTGAATTTTAAATAAAACATGTTATGTTTCCACCTTTTATAGCAATGCATTTCCGTCTTTATTTTAATGAATTTTATATTAATAAATTAATAACCGTGAAGTATTTTTAATATATTTGTGAAAATACTTTATCAAAACAATTTTTAAAGTTTTTTTCCTGGAATTAATTTCTTAATTAATTTCTTATTGTATGTTTTTAAGTAATAAATATTTTACTTAAATATCAAAATAACAAAAAGAACAAAGAATCCTTTAGAAATTTGATTAATTCATTACTTTGATTAATTTTAAAATTTGATTAATTTTAAATAAAATAAGTCGTGATCTTTTGCACCTTTTATAGCAATGGTCTTCCATATTTAGTGTAATGAATAGTATTTTAATGAACTTATCACAATAAAATCTGCTTTATCAATTTTTAAAAATATTTTATTTTAAAGATTTTCATTTTTTTCCTAATATTTTTAGATTTAATAACAAGTTGTTTTTAAACAGTAAATATTTCCTTCTAAAACAATTAACAGGACAAAGAATCCATCAAGAATTTGTAGAATCAAAGATTTATTATGGTACATGTAATACCTAATTTAAAATAAAGCATGTCTGGCCATTTTATATCTTATATAGCAATTTGTTCCATCTTTATGCTAATGAATTCCATGTTAATGAATTTATAACAATAAAAGCATTTTTCATTTATATTTAAAATATTTTATCATAACGGTTTTCATTGTTTATTTTCGTTATCATTAATAGGTTTAATAATAAGTTGTTTTTAAATAATAATCTTCTAAAATAATCAGAAAAACATAGAAATCCTTTAAAAATTTCAAATCGCGGATTTATTTTCATAAAAATAACACCTGATTTTAAATAAAATATGTTATATTTCCACCTTTTACAGCAATGCATTTCCGTCTTTATTTTAATGATTTTATATTAATAAATTAATAACCGTGAAATATTTTTAATATATTTGTGAAAATACTTTATCAAAACAATTTTTAAAATTTTTTTCCTGGAATTAATTCCTTTATAAAATATGTTTCTAATTAATAAATATTTTACTTAAATAACAAAATCACAAAAAGACAAAAGAATCCTTTAAAACTTTGATTAATTCATTACTTTGATTAATTTTAAATAAAATATGTCGTGATCTTTTGCACCTTTTATAGCAATGGACTTCCATATTTAGTGTAATGAATAGTATTTTAATGAACTTATCACAATAAAATCTGCTTTATCAATTTTTGAAAATATTTTATTCTACAGGTTTTCATTGTTTTTTATTTTTATTATTTTTTTTTTTTGCTAATTTTATTAGATTTAATAACAAGTTGTTTTTAAACAGTAAATATTTCCTTCTAAAATAATTAACAGGACAAAGAATCCTTGAAGAATTTGTAGAAACCAAAGATTTATTATGATACATATAATACCTAATTTAAAATAAAGCATATCTGGCCATTTTATATCTTATATAGAAATTTGTTCCATCTTTATTCTAATGAATTCCATGTTAATGAATTTATAACAATAAAATCATTTTTGGTTTATATTTGAAAATATTTTATCATAACGGTTTTCATTGTTTCTTTTCGTTATCATTAATAGGTTTAATAAACAAGTCGTTTTTAAATAATCTAAATAATAATCTACTTAAATAATCACAAGAACATAAACATATATATATATATATATATATATATATATATATATATATATATATATATATATAAATATATGTATATATATATGTATATATATGTATATATATAATATATATATGTGTGTATATATATATATGTATATATATATATATATATATATATATATATATATGTATATATGTACATATGTATATATATATATATATGCACATATATACATATATACATAGTTATATGTATTAATGTATAGAAATCCTTTAAAAAATTCAAATCACGGATTTATTTCCATAAAAATAACACCTGATTTTAAATAAAAGATATTATATTTCCACCTTTTACAGCAATGCATGTCCGTCTTTATTTTAATGAATTTTATATTAATAAATTAATACCGTGAAATATTTTTCACATATTTATGAAAATACTTTATCAAAACAACTTTTAATTTTTTTTCCTGGAATTAATTCCTTTATAAAATATGTTTCTAATTAATAAATATTTTACTTAAATAACAAAATCACAAAAAGACAAAAGAATCCTTTAAAACTTTGATTAATTCATTACTTTGATTAATTTTAAAATTTGATTAATTTTAAATAAAATATGTCGTGATCTTTTGCACCTTTTATAGCAATGGACTTCTATACTTAGTGTAATTAATATTATTTTAATGAACTTATCACAATAAAATCTGTTTTATCAATTTTTGAAAATATTTTATTCTAACGGTTTTCAATGTCTCTGTTTGGCTGTTTTTATTAGATTTAATAACAAGTTGTTTTTAAACAGTAAATATTTCCTTCTAAAGTAATTAACAGGACAAAGAATCCTTCAAGAATTCGTATAAATCAAAAATTTATTATGATACATATAATACCTAATTTAAAATAAAGCATGTCTGGCCATTTTATATCTTATATAGAAATTTGTTCCATCTTTATTCTAATGAATTCCATGTTAAAGAATTTATAACAATAAAATCATTTTTGGTTTATATTTTTAAATATTTTATCATAACGATTTTCATTGTTTCTTTTCGTTATCATTAATAGGTTTAATAACAAGTTATTTTTAAATAATCTAAATAATAATCTTCTAAAATAATCAAAATAACATAGAAATACTTTAAAAAATTTCAAATCGCGGATTTATTTCCATAAAAATAACACTTAATTTTAAATAAAACATGTTATTTATGTTTCCACTTTTTATAGCAATGCATTTCCGTCTTTATTTTAATGAAATTTATATTAATAAATCAATAACCGTGAAATATTTTTAATATATTTGTGAAAATACTTTATCAAAACAACTTTTAATGTTTTTTCCGAATTAATTGCTTTATAAAATATGTTTTTAATTAATAAATATTTTACTTAAATAACAAAATAACAAAAAGACAAAAGAATCCATTAGAAATTTGATTAATTCATTACTTTGATTAATTTTAAATAAAATATGTCGTGATCTTTTGCACCTTTTATAGCAATGGACTTCCATATTTAGTGTAATTAATAGTATTTTAATGAACTTATCACAATAAAATCTGCTTTATCAATTTTTAAAAATATTTTATTCTACAGGTTTTCAATGTTTTTTTTTTTTTCTAATTTTATTAGATTTAATAACAAGTTGTTTTTAAACAGTAAATATTTCCTTCTAAAATAATTAACAGGACAAAGAATCCTTCAAGAATTTGTAGAAATCAAAGATTTATTATGATACATATAATACCTAATTTAAAATAAAGCATGTCTGGCCATTTTATATCTTATATAGAAATTTGTTCCATCTTTATTCTAATGAATTCCATGTTAATGAATTTATAACAATAAAAGCATTTTTCATTTATATTTAAAATACTAGCAAATGTGCCCGTGCTTTTATTACGGGGACTTTATATATTACTTTTAAACAAATCTTTTTTTTTCGATTAAAAACTGTAAATTCTACACTGCGCATTTCAAATCATTCGCCACTAATTAATTATTGTCTTTTCTGTTATATGTATAATACAGTCATATTCAATTCCGGTGATACATTCATTTGCATTACGCCCTTAAATAAAATATAAAAGATTTTCTCGATTAAAAGTATGAAAATTTTTTTTCAGTTACGAAACACTTGCCATGCTTACTAAACATCTATATCAGTGGTCGATCTGTCTCAAATTTATTAACTAATCTATAAAGCTTTAAGGGTGAATGTTACATTCGTCCAAATTAATTTTACCTTATTTTTAAACATAACCAAAAGTGTACAACAACTTATTCTTCTCGTAAATTTTGCTTTTAAAATTAAGACATATCTAACATATATATTTTGCAAACCGTTTAATATAAAAATAACACTTTGATTGTTTTATTTTACGATTGATTTGCAACATTATTATCTCTATTAAAGTAGAAGGTGGATTAACCAAATGGTCTAATTCAACGGATCAATCAAAGACCCTGTATTTTGTTTGGCGAGCATAACCCACCTGGACCTCGAACTGTATGGACTGTTTGTGGTCCACCTGAGTTACGTTAACTAAAATCTGATAAATCTTTTTTTTTACAACTAACTCTAATTTTAATAATATTCTACGTTAGATCAACACAAATACAGACAAAAACAAATCAGAATAGGGAACTTTCTTATATACCATTGAGGTTATTGAGATACAGAAATTTATATATAATTTGATTTTACTTAATGTTTGCAAGGTTTTATTTTCTACACCATTCTGTCGTACTCCGGGGTTATATACCATATATCTCACCCTCTGTTGGTGTCCTTGTTTTTCTACTACATGTATAGTGATTAGAAAAGTTTGAAAATTTTATATTCTTACTTCTAAACATGCCGTTTGTAATATTATAAATATAACTATTATAACATCCAGTTCTATCTCTGGGAAAATTATGAAGGGAAATTACCTAAGCAGTTATTACGTAACAGTTTTTAAAGTAATCACTAATTCAGTCGTCAGGAGTTTTCGCTAACATGATAAATTTTACTAAAGATAGATCCGGATAATCAGCACTCTAGTGTCTTTTCATTTAGGTACAAAAAATATTGTCAAAAAAAATCACTTCCCAATCACGAATTTTACATACAAATCTGTTAACTTTAGCTAGGAATATAAATTTTAAAACGTGCAATCAGGATATGAAACTTTCTTAAGGCTATTAAAGCTAGTCTATGTTGTTGATCTTATATAGATTACATAGGTTTTTGCATAGGTTCTTTTTTCCTTGTCCAACTTCACCCTTCCTAAATGGCACAGTTATTACCTCGTGCTTTTCTTCTGTCCATTGACGCATCTATTGATGCCCTTGTATTTTTACTAATTTTGTACAAAAGAACAATATTTTGTAAGTTTAAAAATTAACTTCCAAATACGCCGTTTGTAATATAGTAAAATATGCAGTACAACAACATTTGGCTACAACAAATGATCGTTTCCATATCGCGAATTTATTATAAAAATTTCTTCGATTTGGCTAGAAACACGAACTGGCGAGAACAACTCATTTCATTTTACGGCAATGAGAAATTCTGAGATAATCTAAATTTCTAATATTGGTGACGTATGTGTAAATATTTTTCATTTCTCAGTATCAAGAAATACTCTCCGAAACGTATTTACGCTATGACTCACCATTTGTTTCAAAATAATAACAAATTAAACAGAAACTTTCTTGTTATACATAAATAAGTACAAAGATATATGCCTGTTTTTTCGTGATATTATCTGCCTGTAATGTATCTTAAAAGTGTCGAATTATCTCTAAAATTTTTGGATAGAGTAAAATATGAAATTAATACTAAAAAGAGCTTTACTGACTGCTTTGTTACATGAATTATCAATCTTTTTATAATACATGATAGGATGGACGTCAGAGGTTTTTATTTTGTGATAAATATTAAACTGACCAAAACTTGGAGAGAAAATGGCAGATCGTATAGTTATGTATAAAAAACAAACACAAAAACGAACAAACTTCTTAGTTTACAGAGATATAAAAATTAAACGCTAGATATTTATTAACCCGTGAAATACACTCCTTGGAATTTAGATGCCAAGAAAAGAAATTGTGAATACTGGTGATAAAAGTATCACAGTAACAAAAAATAATCGATGATTAAATTTATATTTGGCACATGTGTACCTAATCAATTATTATGCCAAATATAAGAAAAAATTTATTATATAATAAATAAATTCAGAAATAAAACGGGTGAAAATTATGCAGACGATATTAAAATCATTTAAAATGAGAAATGATTAAATGAGACGGTTAAAGGAATGACGTCATAATGCAACAAAAATGTTATTTTCACCTATTTAAAACGTGATAAATTGATAAATTTAATCGCCTGCTCTTAACCGGGGAAAATAATGCTTGAAATAATGGTCTAAAACGCTCGAAAATGGGGGAAGGGATGAATTTCGAACGTTTTAAAGTTGACAGTGCTTTTCGCAGTAATACAAAGCATATTTACACCCATTTATTTTAGAATCGGGCCAATAGTTTAGGAGGAGATGTGGAACATACATACATACATACATACATACATACACACATACAATGACTTTTATTTATAAGATTTTATCATAACGGTTTTCATTGTTTATTTTCGTTATCATTAATAGGTTTAATAATAAGTTGTTTTTAAATAATAATCTTCTAAAATAATCAGAAAAACATAGAAATCCTTTAAAAATTTCAAATCGAGGATTTATTTTCATAAAAATAACACCTGATTTTAAATAAAAGATGTTATATTTCCACCTTTTACAGAAATATTTTAAGAAATTATTTAAATAATTATTGTGATAAATATTTTACACATATCTTTTTTATCTATTTTTGAAAATATTATATTTTAACGGTTTCAATTTTTTTCTGTTTTTATTAGATTTAATAACAAATTGTTTTTAAAAATAAATATTTTCTTCTAAAATAATTAACAGCCAAAGAACCAGTCAAGAATTGAAAAAAATCATGGACTTATTTTCATAAAAACAATAACTCATTTGTAATAAATGATGTCTTGTGCTTTTACATTTTATATAGCAATGTATTCCATCTTTATTCTAATAAATTTTATTCAAATGAATTCTATTTTAATGACTTTATAACAGTAAAATAATTTTTGGTTTATATTTGAAAATATTTTATCATAAAAATTTTCATTGTTTTTTTCATTACCTTTAATAGGTTTAATAACAAGCTGTTTTTAAATAATCTAAATAATAATCTTCTAAAATAATCAAAAGAACATAGAACTACTTTAAAAATTTCAAATAAAGGATTTATTTCCATAAAAATAACACCTGATTTTAAATAAAATATGTTATGTTTCCACCTTTTATAGCAATGCATTTCCGTCTTTATTTTAATGAATTTTATATTAATAAATTAATAACCGTGAAATATTTTTAATATATTTGTGAAAATACTTTATCAAAACAATTTTTAAAGTTTTTTTCCTGGAATTAATTCCTTTATAAAATAAAATTTTAATTAATAAATATTTTACTTAAATAACAAAATAACAAAAAGACAAAAGAATCCTTTAAAACTTTGAGTAATTCATTACTTTGATTAATTTTAAAATTTGATTAATTTTAAATAAAATAAGTCGTGATCTTTTGCACCTTTTATAGCAATGGACTTCCATATTTAGTGTAATGAATAGTATTTTAATGAACTTATCACAATAAAATCTGCTTTATCAATTTTTGAAAATATTTTATTCTAAAGATTTTCAATTTTTTTCTGCTAATTTTATTAGATTTAATAACAAGTTGTTTTTAAACAGTATATATTTCCTTCTAAAATAATTAACAGGTCAAAGAATCCTTCAAGAATTTGTAGAAATCAAAGATTTATTATGATACATATAATAACTAATTTAAAATAAAGCATATCTGGACATTTTACATCTTATATAGAAATTTGTTCCATCTTTGTTCTAATGAATTACATGTTAATGAATTTATAACAATAAAATTATTTTTGGTTTATATTTGAAAATATTTTATCATAACGATTTTCTTTGTTTCTTTTCGTTTTCATTAATAGGTTTAATAACAAGTTGTTTTTAAATAATCTAAATAATAATTTACTTAAATAATCACAAGAACATAGAACATATATATATATATATATGTATATATATATAAATATATGTATATATATATATAAATATATGTATATATATTATGTATATATATGTATATATATATATATATATGTGTGTATATATATATATATGTATATATATATATATATATATATATATATATATATATATATATATATATGTACATATGTATTTTTATATATATGCACATATATACATATATACATAGTTATATGTATTAATGTATAGAACTACTTTAAAAATTTCAAATAACGGATTTATTTCCATGAAAATAACACCTGATTTTAAATAAAATATGTTATATTTCCACCTTTTACAGCAATGCATTTCCGTCTTTATTTTAATGATTTTATATTAATAAATTAATAACCGTGAAGTATTTTTAATATATTTGTGAAAATACTTTATCAAAACAATTTTTAAAGTTTTTTTCCTGGAATTAATTTCTTTATAAAATATGTTTTTAATTAATAAATATTTTACTTAAATAACAAAATAACAAAAAGACAAAAGAATCCTTTAAAACTTTGAGTAATTCATTACTTTGATTAATTTTAAATAAAATATGTCGTGATCTTTTGCACCTTTTATAGCAATGGACTTCCATATTTAGTGTAATTAATATTATTTTAATGAACTTATCACAATAAAATCTGTTTTATCAATTTTTGAAAATATTTTATTCTAACGGTTTTCAATGTCTCTGTTTGGCTGTTTTTATTAGATTTAATAACAAGTTGTTTTTAAACAGTAAATATTTCCTTCTAAAGTAATTAACAGGACAAAGAATCCTTCAAGAATTTGTAGAAATCAAAGATTTATTATGATACATATAATACCTAATTTAAAATAAAGCATGTCTGGCCATTTTATATCTTATATAGAAATTTGTTCCATCTTTATTCTAATGAATTCCATGTTAAAGAATTTATAACAATAAAATCATTTTTGGTTTATATTTTTAAATATTTTATCATAACGATTTTCATTGTTTATTTTCGTTATCATTAATAGGTTTAATAACAAGTTGTTTTTAAATAATCTAAATAATAATCTTCTAAAGTAATCAAAAAACATAGAAATCCTTTAAAAATTTCAAATCGCGGATTTATTTTCATAAAAATAACACCTGATTTTAAATAAAAGATGTTTTGTTTCCACCTTTTATAGCAATGCATTTCCGTCTTTATTTTGATGAATTTTATATTAATAAATTAATAACCGTGAAATATTTTTAATATATTTGTGAAAATACTTTATCAAAACAATTTTTAAAGTTTTTTTCCTGTAATTAATTCCTTTATAAAATAAAATTTTAATTAATAAATATTTTACTTAAATAACAAAATAACAAAAAGACCAAAGAATCCTTTAGAAATTTGATTAATTCATTACTTTGATTAATTTTAAATAAAATATGTCGTGATCTTTTGCACCTTTTATAGCAATGGACTTCCATATTTAGTGTAATGAATAGTATTTTAATGAACTTATCACAATAAAATCTGCTTTATCAATTTTTGAAAATATTTTATTCTAAAGATTTTCAATTTTTTTCTGCTAATTTTATTAGATTTAATAACAAGTTGTTTTTAAACAGTATATATTTCCTTCTAAAATAATTAACAGGACAAAGAATCCTTGAAGAATTTGTAGAAATCAAAGATTTATTATGATACATATAATACCTAATTTAAAATAAAGCATGTCTGGCCATTTTATATCTTATATAGAAATTTGTTCCATCTTTATTCTAATGAATTCCATGTTAATGAATTTATAACAATAAAAGCATTTTTCATTTATATTTAAAATACTAGCAAATGTGCCCGTGCTTTTATTACGGGGACTTTATATATTACTTTTAAACAAATCTTTTTTTTTCGATTAAAAACTGTAAATTCTACACTGCGCATTTCAAATCATTCGCCACTAATTAATTATTGTCTTTTCTGTTATATGTATAATACAGTCATATTCAATTCCGGTGATACATTCATTTGCATTACGCCCTTAAATAAAATATAAAAGATTTTCTCGATTAAAAGTATGAAAATTTTTTTTCAGTTACGAAACACTTGTCATGCTCACTAAACCTCTATAACAGTGGTCGATCTGTCTCAAATTTATTAACTAATCTATAAAGCTTTAAGGGTGAATGTTACATTCGTCCAAATTAATTTTACCTTATTTTTAAACATAACCAAAAGTGTACAACAACTTATTCTTCTCATAAATTTTGCTTTTAAAATTAAGACATATCTAGCATATATATTTTGCAAGACGTTTAATATAAAAATAACACTTTGATTGTTTTATTTGACGATTGATTTGCAACATTATTATCTCTATTAATGTAGAAGGTGGATTAACCAAATGGTCTAATTCAACGGATCAATCAAAGACCCTGTATTTTGTTTGGTGAGCATAACCCTCCTGGACCTCGAACTGTATGAAGTGTTTGTGGTCCACCTGAGTTACGTTAACTAAAATCTGATAATTCTTTTTTTTACAACTAAATCTAATTTTAATAATATTCTACGTTAGATCAACACAAATACAGACAAAAAGAAATCAGAATAGGGAACTTTCTTATATACCATTTAGGTTATTGAGATACAGAAATTTATATATAATTTGATTTTACTTAATGCTTGCAAGGTTTTATTTTCTACACCATTCTCTCGTACTCCGGGGTTATATACCATATATCTCACCCTCTGTTGGTGTCCTTGTTTTTCTACTACATGTATAGTAATTAGAAAAGTTTGAAAATTTTATATTCTTACTTCTAAACATGCCGTTTGTAATATGATAAATATAACTATTATAACATCCAGTTCTATCTCTGGGAAAATTATGAAGGGAAATTACCTAAGCAGTTATTACGTAGCAGTTTTTAAAGTAATCAGTAATTCAGTCGTCAGGAGTTTTCGCTAACATGATAAATTTTACTAAAGATAGATGCGGATAATCAGCACTCTAGTGTCTTTTCATTTAGGTAGAAAAAATATTGTCGAAAAAAATCACTTCCCAATCACGAATTTTACATACAAATCTGTTAACTTTAGCTAGGAATATAAATTTTAAAACGTGCAATCAGGATATGAAACTTTCTTAAGGCTATTAAAGCTAGTCTATGTTGTTGATCTTATATAGATTACATAGGTTTTTGCATAGGTTCTTTTTTCCTCCTCCAACTTCACCCTTCCTAAATGGCACAGTTATTACCTCGTGCTTTTCTTCTGTCCATTGACGCATCTATTGATGCCCTTGTGTTTTTACTAATTTTGTACAAAAGAACAATATTTTGTAAGTTTAAAAATTAACTTCCAAATACGCCGTTTGTAATATAGTAAAATATGCAGTACAACAACATTTGGCTACAACAAATGATCGTTTCCATATCGCGAATTTATTATAAAAATTTCTTCGATTTGGCTAGAAACACGAACTGGCGAGAACAACTCATTTCATTTTTACGCCAATAAGACATTCTGAGATAATCTAAATTTTTAATATTGGTGACGTATGTGTAAATATTTTTCATTTCTCAGTATCAAGAAATACTCTCCAAAACTTATTTACGCTATGACTCACCATTTGCTTCAAAATAATAACAAATTAAACATAAAGTTTCTTGTTATACATAAATAAGTACAAAGATATGTCTGTTTTTCCGTGTTATTATCTGCTTGTAATGTATCTTAAAAGTGTCGAATTATCTCTAAAATTTTTGGATAGAGTAAAATATGAAATTAACACTAAAGAGAGCTTTACTGACTGCTTTGTTACATGAATTATCAATCTTTTTATAATACATGATAGGATGGACGTCAGAGGTTTTTATTTTGTGATAAATATTAAACTGACCAAAACTTGGAGAGTAAATGGCAGATCGTATAGTTATGTATAAAAAACAAACACAAAAACGAACAAACTTCTTAGTTTACAGAGATATAAAAATTAAACGCTAGATATTTATTAACCCGTGAAATACACTCCTTGGAATTTAGATGCCAAGAAAAGAAATTGTTAATACTGGTGATAAAAGTATCACAGTAACAAAAAATAATCGATGATTAAATTTATATTTGGCACATGTGTACCTAATCAATTATTATGCCAAATATAAGAAAAAATTGATTATATAATACCTAAATTCAGAAATAAAGCGGGTGAAAATTATGCAGACGATATTAAAATCATTTAAAATGAGAAATGATTAAATGAGACGGTTAAAGGAATGACGTCATAATGCAACAAAAATGTTATTTTCACCTATTTAAAACGTGATAAATTGATAAATTTAATCGCCTGCTCTTAACCGGGGAAAATAATGCTTGAAATAATGGTCTAAAACGCTCGAAAATGGGGGAAGGGGTGAATTTCGAACGTTTTAAAGTTGACAGTGCTTTTCGCAGTAATACAAAGCATATTTACACCCATTTATTTTAGAATCGGGCCAATAGTTTAGGAGGAGATGTGGAACATACATACATACATACACACACACATACACACATACAATGACTTTTATTTATAAGATTTTATCATAACGATTTTCTTTGTTTCTTTTCGTTTTCATTAATAGGTTTAATAATAAGTTGTTTTTAAATAATCTAAATAATAATTTACTTAAATAATCACAAGAACATAGAAATCCTTTAAAAAATTCAAATCGCGGGTTTATTTCCATAAAAATAACACCTGATTTTAAATAAAAAATGTTATGCTTCCACCTTTTAAAGAAATATTTTAATAAATTATTTAAATAATTATTGTGATAAATATTTTACACATATCTTTTTTTATATATTTTTGAAAATATTATATTTTAACGGTTTCAATTTTTGTCTGTTTTTATTAGATTTAATAACAAATAGTTTTTAACAATAAATATTTTCTTCTAAAATAATTAACAGCCAAAGAACCAGTCAAGAATTGAAAAAAAATCATGGACTTATTTTCATAAAAATAATAACTCATTTCTAATAAATGATGTCTTGTGCTTTTACATTTTATATAGCAATGTATTCAATCTTTATTCTAATAAATTTTATTCAAATGAATTCTATTTTAATGAATTTATAACAATAAAATCATTTTTGTTTTATATTTTAAAATATTTTATCATAACGATTTTCTTTGTTTCTTTTCGTTATCATTAATAGGTTTAATAACAAGTTGTTTTTAAATAATCTAAATAATAATCTTCTAAAATAATCAAAATAACATAGAAATACTTTAAAAATTTCAAATCATGGATTTATTTCCATAAAAATAACACCTGATTTTAAATAAAAGATGTTATGTTTCCACCTTTTATAGCAATCCATTTCCGTCTTTATTGTAAAGGATTTTATAACAACGAATTAATAACCGTGAAATATTTTTAATATATTTGTGAAAATACTTTACCAAAACAATTTTTAATGTATTTTTCTGTCATGAATTTTTTTATAAAAATTGTTTTTAATTAATAAATATTTTACTTAAGTATCAAAATAACAAAAAAAAAGCAAAAGAATCCTTTGAAAATCTGTATAATTCATTAATTTGATTATTTTAAAATTTGATTAATATTAAATAAAATATGTCTTGCCTTCTGCACCATTTATAGCAATGGATTTCCGTCTTTAATCCTTTCGTGGGCCATTTATTTCTCACAAAACGTTTTAAAACTTTCAAAACAAATGTGCTAATTCTATTCAATATATTGGATATTAGATGACAGCACAAAACTGAAGTGAGAATTTGTCCTCTCATCGTTATAATACCAAGGCCAATATAATATAATGAGTTTTGCGTTTCTCACATGTGTTTTTTGTAAGATCATGTAAGTGGGAAGTTATCTTCCCCAGGCCCATGAAAGGGTTAATGTAATCAATATTATTTTAATTAAATTATTATTAAATCCTTTTTATCTATTATCGCAAGCATTTTATTCTATCTGTTTTCTAACATTTTTGCCTGTTTTTATTATATCTAATAAGTTGTTTGAACAGGAAGTATTTAATTCTAAATTAATTAACAGGACAAATAATCCTACAAGAACTTGAAGAAATCAAGGACTTATTGTCATACAAATAATACCTGATTTGAAATAAAGGATGAATTGTCTTTTTTTATAGCAATGAAGCCCTTTTTATAGCAATATTTCCATCTTTATTCTAATGAATTCTATTTTAATAAATTTATAACAATAAAATCATTTTTGATTAATTTTTAAAAGTGTTTTATCATACCGATTTTTATTGTTTCTTTTTATCATCAATAATTGCTTTAATAACAGGTTGTTTTTATATAGTAATTATTTTCTTTTAAGACAATCAAAAGAAAAAAGAAATTGTTTAAAAATTTCAAATCATGGATTTAGTTTCAGATAAATAGTACTTGATTTTAAATAAAATATTTCTACCTATTATTACAATGCATTTTCATCTTTATTGTAGTGATTTTTAGTTCAATAAATTAATAAGAATACAATATTTTATTATATTTGTGAAAATTCTTTGTCGAAACAATTTTCATCGTTTTTTCGTGTCATTAATAGATTTATAAAAAGTTGTATTCAAATAATAAATATTTTCGTTAAAAACCAAAATAACAAAAACACAAAAAAATCCTTTAAAAATTTGAATTTGCAAAATTACTTCCATAAAAAAACACTTCATATTAAACAAAATATGTCTTGTCTTTTTGCACCTTTTATAGCAATGGATTTTCATCTTCAATGTAATCAATGTTATTTTAATAAACTTACAATAAGATTTTTTTATCTATTATTGAAAATATTTTACTCTAAATGTTTTAAATTTTTTTTTGTCTGTTTTACTAGATTCAATAACAAGTTGTTTTTAAACAATAGATATTTTCTTCTAAAATAATTAACAGGAAAAAGGATCCTTCAAGAATTTGAAGAAATCATGGAGTTATTTAATACAAATAATACCTGATTAAAATAAAGGATGTAGTGTTCTTTACATCTTTTATAGCAATATGTTCCATCTTTATTCTAATAAATTTTATTCAAATAAATTCCATTTTAATGAATTTATTACAATAAAATCATTTTTGGTTTATTTTTGAAAATATTTTATCATAACGATTTTTATTGTTTCTTTTTGTTATCATTAATAGCTTTAACAACAAGTTGTTTTTAAGTAATAACTGTCTTCTAAAATAATGAAAAGAATATAGGTATCCTTTAAAAATTTCAAATCACAGATTTATTTCCATAAAAATAACACTTGATTTTAAATAAAACATGTTATGTTTCCACCTTTTATAGCAAACCATTTCCGTCTTTATTGTAAAGAATTTTATATCAACGAATTAATAACCATGAAATATTTTTAATATATTTGTGAAAATACTTTATCAAAAAAAATTTTTAATGTTTTTTCCTATCATGAATTGCTTTATAAAAATTGCTTTTAATTAATAAATATTTTACTTAAGTATCAAAATAACAAAAAAAAACAAAAGAATCCTTTTAAAATGTGATTGATTCATTAATTTGATTAATTTTAAAACTTGATTAATATTAAATAAAATATGTCTTCACTTCTGCACCTTTTATAGCAATAGATTACCGTCTTTAACCCTTTCGCGGGCTATTTATTTCTCACACAACGTTTTAAAACTTTCAAAACAGATGTGCTAATTCAATTCTATATATCGAATATTAGATGACAGCACAAAATTGATGAGAAATTGTCTTCTAATCGTTATAATACCAAGGCCAATATATTATAATGGGTTTTGCGTTTCTCACAGGTGTTTTTTGTAAGATCATGTAAGTTGGAAATAATCTTCCCAGGGACCATGAAAGGGTTAATGTAATCAATATTATTTTAATTAAATTATTACTAACTCATTTTTGTCTCTTATCGCAACCTTTTTTTTCTATCTGTTTTCAATTTGTTTGGCTTTTTTGAGATATAATAACAAGTTGTTTTTAAACAGTAAATATTTACTTCTAAAATAATTAACAGGACAAAGAATCCACCAAGAATTTGAAGAATTCACGGACTTATTGTCATACAAATAATACGTGATTTGAAATAAAGGATGAAGTGTCCTTTTATATCTTTATATCAATGTTTTCCATCTTTATTCTAATGAATACTATTTTAATAAATTTATAACAATAAAATCATTTTTGATTTATTTTTGAAAATATTTTATCATAACGATTTTCATTGTTTCTTTTTATCATTAGTAACTTTAATAACAAGTTGTTTTTAAATAATAATTATTTTCCTCAGAAATAATCAAAAAAACACAAAAATCCTTGAAAATTTTCAAATCACGGACATATTTTCTGAAAAATGACACCTGATTTTAAATACAAGATGTCATTCCTTTGCTATATAGCAATGCATTTTCGTTTTATTGTAATGCACTTTATTTCAATAAATTAATAACAATGAAATATTTTTAATATATTTGTAAAAACATTTTTCAAAAACAATTTTTAATGTTTTTTCATATCATGAATTGCTTTAAATAATTGTTTTTAAATATTAAATATTTTGCTTAAATATCAAAACAAAAAGACAAAAGAATTCTTAAAAAAATTGATTAATTAATTAATCGATTAATTTTAAAATGTCATTAATTTTAAATAAAATAATAATGGATTTCCGTCTCTAATGTAATCAATATTATTTTAATTAAATTATTACTAAATCATTTTTATCTATTATCGCAAGCAATTTAGTCTATCTGTTTTCAAATATTTTAGGCTGTTTTTATTATATCTAATAACAAGTTGTTTTCAAACAATAAATATTTTCTTCTAAAATAATTAACAGGACAAAGGATCCATCATGAATTTGAAGAAATTTCGGACTTATTGTCATACAAATAATACCTCATTTGAAATAAAGGATGAAGTGTCCTTTTATATCTTTATATCAATGTTTTCCATCTTTATTCTAATGAATACTATTTTAATGAATTTATAACATAAAAATCATTTTTGAATTATTTTAGAAAATATTTTATCATAAAGATTTTCATTGTTTTTTTACTATTAGTAACTATAATAACATGATGTTTTTAAATAATAATTATTTTCTTTAGAAATAATCAAAAAAAAGAAAAAATCCTTCAAAAATTTCAAATCACGGACATATTTTCAGTAAAATAACACCTGATTTTAAATAAAAGATGTCATTCATTTACTTCTCTTTATAGCAAAGCGTTTCCGTCTTTACTGTAATGAATTTTTATTTCAATAAATTCATAACAATGAAATAGTTTTAATACATTTGTAAAAACACTTTACCAAAACAATTTTTGATGTTTTTTCCTATCATGAATTGCTTTATAATAATTGTTTTTAAATAATAAATATTTTACTTTAATATGCAAATAACAAAAAGATCAAAGAATCCTTTAAAAATTTTATTAATTCATTAATTTTATTAATTTTAAATAAAAGTTTTCTTGTCCTTTTGCCCCTTTAATAGCAATGCTTTTCCGTCTTTATTGTAATACATTTCATTTCAATAAATTAATAACAATGAAATATTTTTAATATATTTGTGTAAGCACTTTACTAAAACAGTTTTTAATGTTTTCCCTATCATGAATTGCTTTATAATAATTGTTTTTAAATAATAAATATTTTACTTAAATATTTACTTAAATTTGATTAATTTTAAATAAAATATGTCTTGTTCTTTTGCACATTTTATAGTAATCGATTTTCGTCTTTAATGTAACCAATATTATTTTAAATAAATTACGACTAAATCTTTTTTATCTATTATTAAAAACATTTTATTCTAACTGCTTTCAAATATTTTTGGTTGTTTTTATTAGATCTAATAATAGGCTGGTTAAACAGTAAATATTTCCATTTAAATAATTATCGAGGCGAAAAATCCTACAAGAATTTGAAGAAATCAAGGTCTTATTTTCATACAAATAATCCCATATAAAAATAAAGGATGTAGTGTCATTTTACATCTTTTATAGCAATGTGTTCCATCATCATTCTAATGAATACTTTTTTTAATGAATTTATAACACAAAAATCATTTTCGATTTATTTGTAAAAATATTTTGCTATAACGATTTTTATTGTTTCTTTTTGCTATCATCAATAGCTTTAATAACAAGTTGTTTTTAAATAATAATTATTTTCTTCTATAATAAGCAAAAGAACAAAGAAAAATCCTTCAAAAATTTCAAATCACGGACATATTTTCAGTAAAATAACATCTCATTTTAAATAATAGAAATCATGTCCTTTTTCTTCCATTTATAGCAAAGAATTTCCATATTTATTGTAATGAATTTTATTTCAATGAATAAATAACGATGAAATATTTATAATAAATTGTGAAAATACTTAATCAGTCAATTTTCAATGTTTCTTTTTTATATCATTAAAACCTTTAATAAAAAGTTTTTTAAAAATAAATATCTTTGTTTAAAATCAAAGTAACAAAAAGAAAAAATAATCTTTAGAATTTTTTCCATAAAAATAACACTTAATTTTATATAAAATCGGTCATGTTATTTTACACTTTTTATAGCAATGGATTTCCATCTTTACTGTAATCAATATTATTTTAATGAACTTATCCCAATAACATCTTTTTAATGTATTATTGAAAATATTGTATTCTTGCGGTTTTCAATGTTTCTTTTTTGTATTTTTATTAGATTTGATAACAAATTGTTCTTAAACAGTAAATATTTTCTTCTAGAACAATTAACAGGACAACGAATCCGTCAAGAATTTGAAGAACTCTCGGACCTATTCTCATACAAATAATACCTGATTTAAAACAAGCATGTCTTGGTTTTTTATATCTTATACAGCAATGAGTTCCATTTTTATTCTATTTAATTCTATTTTAATGAATTTATAACAATAAATTAAATTTTGATTTATTTTTGAAAATATTTTATCAGATCGCTTTTTATTGTATCATATTGTTATCATGAATAGCTGCAATACTACTTGTTTTTTAACAATAATTATTGTCTTCTAAAAGAATCTAAAGAACAAAGAAATTCTTTAAAAATTTCAAATCTCCAACATATTTTCAGAAAAATTACACCTGAAAAAAAAGATTTCAGGTTTTTTTCTACCTTTTACAGCAAAGTGTTTCCGTCTTTATTGTAATAAATTTTACTTCTATAAATTAAAAACGATGAAATATTTTAATATATTTTAAAAATACTTTATACAAACAATTTTCAGTGTTTTTTTTATTTTCGTATCAATAATAGCTTTATAAAAAGTGGTTTTCAACTAATAAATATTTTTTTAAAAATAAAAATAACCCAAAGACAAAAGTATCCTTTAAAAATTGAAATTACGGAATTATTTCCTAAAACAATTCAATTTTAAAAAAATATGTCATGTGCTTTTGAACCTTTTTATATTAATGGACTTCCTTCTTTGATGAAATCAATATTATTTTAATGAACACAATATGTTTATCATAATAAAATCACATATTTACCCATATATTTTTAAGAGTAAAATGACATATTTACGCATAAATTTATCACAATAAATAAATTATTGATAAATATTAAATAAATAAAAATAAATATTAAATAAATTAATACACTGCTTAAATGTGTTAACTGCTTAAATAAATATTAAATATTTTGATAATTTATTTAAATAATGATTGTAATAAGTACTTTAAGCATATATTTATTACAATAATTTTTTTTTTTATTCTTTTTTGAAAATATTACATTTTAACGGTTTCAATTTCTTTTTCTGTTTTTTTATTAGATTTAATAGCAAGTTGTTTTTAAACAGTAATTTTTTTTTTCTAAAACAATTAACAGGACAAAGAATCCGTCAAGAATTTGAAGAAATCTCGGACTTATTCTCATACAAATAATACCTGATTTAAAATAGAGCATGACTTGGTTTTTATATCTCATACAGCAATGAATTCTATTTTTGTTCTAATGAATTCTGTTTTAATAAATTTATAACAATAAATTAAATTTTGATTTATTTTTGAAAATATTTTATCGGAACGAATTTTATTGTTTCATAAAGTTTTCATCAATAGCTTTTTATACTAGTTGATTTTTAAACAATAATTATTTTCTTCTAAAATAATCAAAAGAACAATGAAATTCCTTAAAAATTTCACATTTCCAACATATTTTCAGAAAATTTACACCTGAAATAAAAGATTTTGTCTTTTTCTACCTTTTACAGCAATGCGTTTCTGTCTTTATTGTAATGAATTGTATTTCAATAAATTAAAAACTATGAAATATTTTTAATATATTTAAAAAAATACTTTGTATAAACAATTTTCATTATTTTTCTGTATCATTAATAGCTTTATAAAAAGTTGTTTTCAACTAATAAATATTTTTTTTTAAATAAAAATATCCCAAAGACAAAAGTATCCTTTAAAAATTAAAATTACGGAATTATTTCCTAAAAACATTCAATTAAAAAAATATGTCATGTGCTTTTGAACCTTTTTATATTAATGGACTTCCTTCTTTGATGAAATCAATATTATTTTAATGAACACAATATGTTTATCATAATAAAATCACATATTTACCCATATATTTTTAAGAGTAAAATGACATATTTACGCATAAATTTATCACAATAAATAAATTATTGATAAATATTAAATAAATAAAAATAAATATTAAATAAATTAATACACTGCTTAAATGTGTTAACTGCTTAAATAAATATTAAATATTTTGATAATTTATTTAAATAATGATTGTAATAAGTACTTTAAGCATATATTTATTACAATAAATTTTTTTTTATTCTTTTTTGAAAATATTACATTTTAACGGTTTCAATTTCTTTTTCTGTTTTTTTATTAGATTTAATAGCAAGCTGTTTTTAAACAGTAAATTTTTTTTTCTAAAACAATTAACAGGACAAAGAATCCGTCAAGAATTTGAAGAAATCTCGGACTTATTCTCATACAAATAATACCTGATTTAAAATAGAGCATGACTTGGTTTTTATATCTCATACAGCAATGAATTCTATTTTTGTTCTAATGAATTCTGTTTTAATAAATTTATAACAATAAATTAAATTTTGATTTATTTTTGAAAATATTTTATCGGAACGAATTTTATTGTTTCATAAAGTTTTCATCAATAGCTTTTATACTAGTTGATTTTAAACAATAATTATTTTCTTCTAAAATAATCAAAAGAACAATGAAATTCCTTAAAAATTTCACATTTCCAACATATTTTCAGAAAATTTACACCTGAAATAAAAGATTTTGTCTTTTTCTACCTTTTACAGCAATGCGTTTCCGTCTTTATTGTAATGAATTGTATTTCAATAAATTAAAAACTATGAAATATTTTTAATATATTTAAAAAAATACTTTGTATAAACAATTTTCATTATTTTTCTGTATCATTAATAGCTTTATAAAAAGTTGTTTTCAACTAATAAATATTTTTTTTAAATAAAAATATCCCAAACACAAAAGTATCCTTTAAAAATTAAAATTACGGAATTATTTCCTAAAAACATTCAATTAAAAAAATATGTCGTGTGCTTTTAAACCTTTTTATATTAAGGGACTTCCTTCTTTGATGTAATCAATATTATTTTAATGAATACAATATGTTTATCATAATAAAATCACATATTTACCCATATTTTTAAAAGTAAAATGACATATTTACACATAAATTTATCACAATAAATAAATTATTGATAAATATTAAATAAATAAAAATAAATATTAAATAAATTAATACACTGCTTAAATGTGTTAATTGCTTAAATAAATATTAAATATTTTGATAATTTATTTAAATAATGATTGTGATAAGTACTTTAAGTACTTTTATATTTATCACAATAAATTTTTTTTATCCTTTTTTGAAAATATTACATTTTAACGGTTTCAATTTCTTTTTCTGTTTTTTCATAAGATTTGATAACAAATTGTTTTTAAACAGTAAATATTTTCTTCTAAAACAATTAACAGGAAAAAAATCCGTCAAGAATTTGAAGAAATCTCGGACTTATTCTCATACAAATAATACCTGATTTAAAATAAAGCATGTGTTGGTTTTTTATATCTTATACAGCAATGAGTTCCATTTTTATTCTAATGAATTCTATTTTAATGAATTTATAACAATAAATTAAATTTTTATTTATTTTTGAAAATATTTTATCGGAACGAATTTTATTGTTTCATATTGTTATCATTAATAGCTGCAATACTACTTGTTTTTAAACAATAATTATTTTCTTCTAAAAGAATCTAAAAAAAAAGAAATTCTATAAAAATTTCAAATCTCCAATATATTTTCAAAAAAATTACATCTGAAATAAAATATTTCATGTTCTTTTCTACTTTTAACAGCAAAGTGTTTCGGTATTTATTGTACTGAATTTTATTTTAATAAATTAAAAACAATGAAATATTTTTAATATATTTTAAAAATACTTTGTACAAACAATTTTCAGTGTTTTTCTGTATTATTGATAGCTTTATAAAAAGTTGTTTTCAACTAATAAATATTTTTCTTAAAAATCAAAAAAACACAAAGACAAAAGTATCCTTTAAAAATTAAAATTACTGAATTATTTCCCCCC
The DNA here is from genome assembly GCA_032207245.1 of Pardosa pseudoannulata. Taxonomy (NCBI): domain Eukaryota; kingdom Metazoa; phylum Arthropoda; class Arachnida; order Araneae; family Lycosidae; genus Pardosa; species Pardosa pseudoannulata. The sequence goes on along the minus strand of CM063507.1, from coordinate 68,386,405 downwards.
CCAAATTTTTTTAAAAATATGTCGTGTGCTTTTGAACATATAGTAAGGGATTTTCTTCTTTGATGTAATCAATATTATTTTAATGAACACAATATATTTATCATAATAAACTTACATATTTAAGCATATATTTATCACAGTAAAATGATATATTTACACATATATTTATCACAGTAAAATGACATATTTACACATATATTTATCACAGTAAAATGATATATTTACACATATATTTATCATAGTAAAATGACATATATACACATATATTTATCACAGTAAAATGACATATTTACACATATATTTATCACAGTAAAATGACATATTTACACATATATTTATCACAATAAAATGACATATTTACACATATATTTATCACAGTAAAATGACATATTTACACATATATTTATCACAGTAAAATGATATATTTACACGTATATTTATCACAATAAATAAATTATCGATAAATATTAAATAAATAAAAAAATATTAAATAAAATAATAAACTGCTTAAATGTGTACTGCACACACTGCTTAAATATGTTAAATGCTTAAATAAATATTAAATAAATAATAAATATTTTAGTAATTTATTTAAATATTTATTCTGAGAAATATTTTACACATTTACTTATCACAATAAAATCTTTTTTATCTATTTTTGAAAATATTATGTTTTAACGGTTTCAATTTCTTTTTCTATTTTTATTATATTTAATAACAAGTTGCTTTTAAACAGTAAATATTTTCTTCTAAAATAATTAACAGGACAAAGAATCCGTCAAAATTGAAAAAAATCATGGACTTTTCTTCATACAAGTAACTCCTGTGAAATAAAGGATGACTTGTCATTTTGTATCTTTTATAGCAATGTTTTCCCTCTTTATTCTAATAATTTTTATTCTAATGAATTTTATTCTAATGAATTCTATTTTAAGGAATTTATAACAACAAATAATTTATGATTTTTTTTAAAACATTTTATCATAAGGATTTTCAATGTTTCTTTTTGTTATCATTAAAAACTTTAATAACACGTTGTTTTTAAATAATAGTTATTTTCCTCTAAAATAATAAAAATAACAAAAATTCCCTTAAAAATTTCAAATCACGGACATATTTTCAGTAAAATAACACCTGATTTTAAATAAAAGATGTCATTCATTTACTTCCCTTTATAGCAATGCATTTCCGTCTTTATTGTGATGTATTTTATTTCAATAAATTAATAAGAATAAAATAATTTATTATATTTGTGAAAATACTTTATCAAAACAGTTTTCATTGTTTTTTCGTATCATTAATAGCTTTATTAAAAGTTGTTTTTAAATAATAAATATTTTCTTTAGAAATCAAAATAACAAAAAAAAGAATCCTTTAAAAATTTAAAAATACGAAATCTATAAAAAACCAATTTAAAATAAAATAAATCGTGTGCTTCCACTTTCTTATACCATAGGATCTCCTTCTTTAATGCAATCAATATTATTTTAATAAAATTATCACAATAAAATCTTTTCTTTCTATTTTTGAAAATAATATAATCTAATGTTTTCAATTTTTTTTCTGTTTTTATTAGGTTTAATAACAAGTTGTTTTAAACCGGTAAAATTTATTCGAAAATAATTAATAGGACAAAAAATCAGTCAAGAATATGAAAAATTATTTTCATACAAATAATACTTCATTTGAAATAAAGGATATAGGGTCATTTTACATCATTTATAGGAATGTGTTCCATATTTATTCTTATAAATTTTATTCTAATTAATTCTTTTTTAATGAATTTACAAAAATAAAATCATTTTTTAATTTATTTTTGAAAATATTTTATCATAAAGATTTTCATTGTTGATTTTTGTTATCATTAATTGCTTTAATAACACGTTGTTTTTAAATAATAATTATTTTCTTCTATAATAATAAAAAAACACATAAAATCCTTCACAAATTTGAATTCACGGACGTATTTTCAGAAAAATAACACCTGATTTTAAATAAAAGATGTCATTTGCTTTTTCTTCCCTTTATAGCAAATCATTTCTATCTTTACTGTAATGAATTTTTATTTCAATAAATTAATAACAATGAAATATTTTTAATATATTTGTAAAAACACTTTACCAAAACAATTTTTAGGTTTTTTTTCATATCATGAATTACTTTAAATATTTTTTTGAAATATTAAATATTTTTCTTAAATATCAAAATAACAAAAAGACAAAAGAATTCTTAAAAAAATTGATTAATTAACTAATCGATTAATTTTAAAATATTGATTAATTTTAAATAAAATAGCAATGGATTTCTGTCTCTAATTTAATTAATATTATTTTATTTAAATTATGACAAAATATTTTTTATCTATTATTGCAAGAATTTTATTCTATCTGTTTTCAAATATTTTTGGCTGTTTTTATTGGATCTAATAATACGTTGTTTGAACAGAAAATATTTCCTTCTAACATAATTGACAGGACAAATTATCCCTCAAGAATTTGAAGAAATTTCGGACTTATTGTCATACAAATAATACCTGATTTGTGTTGAAGGATAAAGTGTTCTTTTACATCTTTATAGCAATGTTTTTATCTTTATTCGAATGAATTCTATTTTAATGAATTTATAACACAAAAATCATTTTTGAATTATTTTAGAAAATATTTTATCATAAAGATTTTCATTGTTTTTTTATTATTAGTAGATTTAATAACAAGCTGTTTTTAAATAATAATTATTTTCTTCTATAATAATCAAAAGAACTAATAAAATTCCTTCACAAATTTGAAATCCCGGACATATTTTCAGTAAAATAACACCTGATTTTAAATAAAAGATGTCATTTATATTTCTTCCCTTTATAGTAAATCGTATCAATCTTTACTGTAATGAATTTTTATTTCAATAAATTAATGACAATGAAATATTTTTAATAAATTTGTAAAAACTCTTTGCCAAAACAATTTTTAATGCTTTTTCATGCCAGGAATTGCTTTAAATAATTGTTTTTAAATATTAAATATGTTGCTTAAATATCAAAATAACAAAAAGACAAAAGAATTCTTTAAAAAATTTGATTAAATAATCAATCGATTATTTTTAAAATGTGATTAATTTTAAATAAAATTGCAATGGATTTTTGTGCCTAATTTAATTAATATTATTTTAATTAAATTATGACAAAATATTTTTTTATCTATTATTGAAAGAATTTTATTCTATCTGTTTTCAAATATTTTTCGCTGTTTTTATTAGATCTAATAATAAGTTGTTTGAACAGAAAATATTTCCTTCTAAAATAATTGACAGGACATATTATCCCTCAAGTATTTGAAGAAATTTTGGACTTATTGTCATACAAATAATACCTTATTTGTATTGAAGGATAAAGTGTTCTTTTACATCTTTATAGCAATGTTTTTATCTTTATTCGAATGAATTCTATTTTAATAAATTTATAACAACATATAATTTTTGATTTTTTTGTAAATATTTTATCATAAGGATTTTCATTGTTTCTTTTTGTCATCATTAATAGCTTTAATAACAAGTTGTTTTTAAATAATAATTATTTTCTTCTAAAATAAATAAAACAGCAAAAAAATCCTTCAGAAATTTCAAATCACGGACATATTTTCAGAAAAATAACACCTGATTTTAAATAAAAGATGTCATCTCATTTTCTTCCCTTTTTAGCAAAGCATTTCCATCTTTATTGTAATGAATTTTTATTTCAATAAATTAATAACAATAAAATATTTTACTATATTTGTGAAAATACTTTATCAAAACAATTTTCATTGTTTTTTTCGTATCATTAATAGCTTTATTAAAAGTTGTTTTTAAAAAATAAATATTTTCTTTAGAAATCAAAATAACGAAAAGACAAAAGAATCCTTTAAAAATTTAAAAATACGAAATCTATAAAAAAAACCAATTTAAAATAAAATATATCGTGTGCTTTTGCAGATTCTTATACTATGTGGTTTCCTTCTTTAATGCAATCAGTATTATTTTAATGAAATTATCTCAATAAAATATTTTCTTTCTGTTTTTGAAAACATTATATTCTAACGGTTTCAATTTATTTACTGTTTTTATTAGGTTTAATAACAAGTTGTTTTGAAACGGTAAAAATTTATTCTAAAATAATTAATAGCACAATGAATCAGTCAAGAATATGAAGAAATCACGGACTTATTTTCATAAAAATAATACCTGATTGAAATAAAGGATGTATGTCTATTGACATCTTTTAGAGCAATATTTTTCATCTTTATTCTAATAAATTTTATTCTACTGAATTCTATTTTAATGAATTTATAACAGAAAAATCCTTTTTGATTTATTTTGTAAACAATTTCTCATAAAGATTTTCATTGTTTCATTTTGTTATCATTAATAGCTTTAATAACAAATTGTTTTTAAATAATAATTATTTTCTTCTATAAAAATCAAAAGAACAAATAAAAATCTTCACAAATTTGAAATCATGGACGTATTTTCAGTAAAATAACACCTGATTTTAAATAAAAGATGTCATTTTTTTTTCTTCCCTTTATAGCAAATCGTTTCAATCTTTACTGTAATGAATTTTTATTTCAATAAATTAATATCAATGAAGTTTTTTTAGTATATTTGTAAAACCACTTTACCAAAACAATTGTTTTTCCATATCATGAATTGCTTTGAATAATTATTTTTAAATTTTAAATATTTCGCTTAAAAATCAAAATAACAAAAAAAAAAAAACCAATTCTTTAAAAATTTGATTGATTCATTAATTGATTAATTTTATAATTTGATTAATTTTTAATAAAATAGCAATGGCTTTCCGTCATTAATTTATATTATTTTAATTAATTTTTAAGAAATCATTTTTATCATCCGTCTTTAATTTTTTTTATTAAATTTAAAAAAATTCTTTTCTGTCTGTTATCTTAACCTTTTTTTTCTATCTGTTTTCAATTTGTTTGACTTTTTTTGAGATATAATAACAAGTTGTTTTTAAACAATAGATATTTTCTTCTAAAATAATTAACAGGACAAAGAATCCATCAAGAATTTGAATAAATCACGGACTTATTGTCATACAAATAATACCTGATTTGAAATAAAGGATGAAGTGTCCTTTTATATCTTTATATCAATGTTTTCCATCTTTATTCTAACGAATACTATTTTAATGAATTTATAACACAAAAATCATTTTTGAATTATTTTAGTAAATATTTTATTATAAAGATTTTCATTGTTTTTTTTATTATTAGTAGCTATAATAACATGCTGTTTTTAAATAATAATTATTTTCTTTAGAAATAATCAAAAAAAGAAAAAATCCTTCAAAAATTTCAAATCATGGACATATTTTCTGAAAAATAACACCTGATTTTAAATAAAAGATGTCATGCTCTTCACTTCTCTTTATAGCAAAGCGTTTCCGTCTTTACTGTAATGATTTTTTTTCCAATAAATTCATAACAATGAAATATTTTTAATATATTTGTGAAAGCACTTTACCAAAACAATTTTTAATGTTTTATTCTATCATGAATTGCTTTATAATAATTGTTTTTAAATAACAAATATTTTACCTAAATATCAAAATAACAAAAAGATCAAAGAATCCTTTAAAAATTTGACTAATTCATTAATTGATTAATTTTTAAATTTAATTAATTTTAAATAAAATAGCAATAGATTTCCTTCTCTAATTTAATTAATATTATTTTAATTAAATTATGACAAGATATTTTTTATCTGTTATTGCAAGAATTTTATTCTACCTGTTTTCAAATAATTTTGGCTGCTTTTATTAGATCTAATAATAAGTTGTTTGAACAGAAAATATTTCCTTCTAACATAATTGACAGGACAAATTATCCCTCAAGAATATGAAGAAATTTCTGATTTATTGTCATACAAATAATACCTGATTTGTAATAAAGGATAAAGTGTCCTTTTACATTTTTAGAGCAATGTTTTTATAGTTATTCGAATGAATTCTATTTTAATGAATTTATAACAATAAATAATTTTTTATTCTTTTAAACATTTTATCTTAAGGATTTTCATTATTTCTTTTTGTTATCATTAATAACTTTAATAACAAGTTGTTTTTAAATAATAATTATTTTCTAAAATAATCAAAAGAACAAAGAATCCATCACAAATTTGAAATCACGGACATATTTTCAGAAAAATAACACCTGATTTTAAATAAAAGATGTCATTTATTTTTCTTCCCTTTATAGCAAAGCGTTCCCTTCTTTATACTAATGAATTTTATCTTAATCATAAAGAATATTCAGATAAAGTGAAAACCCTTTTTGAAGATAATGATCTTATAATGAAATCTCTGTTGCGATTCTCTTACTTTTCTAAACCCACTTCGCCTTGATTGCTGAAAAATTAATGAGAAATAAAATCGAAAAAAGTAAAATAAGAAATAATTTATTTTAATCAGCAATTTATTTCGCCTTTTCTTTTCTAAAATTGTAAGATTAAACACGTAATAAAAATTACTTCTTTTTACTTTACAAAAATGTATTTCATTTTCAGTCATCTAAATTAATTTTTAAACAGAGGTTAATTAATCGGTTTTACTAAAATATTTTCAATGAATGTTTGATAAGTGTTATTTATATTTGACAATTTTTACTAATCCATTCATTTTAATTGTTTGAAATATGATGACTTTATATTAATGAGAATATTTAGACTACATAATGGTTATGTTTTTATACTTTATTTTATAGATGTCGAAATATGTTCAGAATTTTAAATGATTTTTTATACATAATTAATAAAAATAATTTTTGTCGTAATTTGTAGTTATTTTTTTGAAAAATGGAAATGCAAGTCCAATTTAGAATGATTAAATTTTAATGGATTGTCAAAACTTTTTTCATTATTTTGTAATAATTGTGATTTTTTATCTGTTTGGTTTGTTAGAAATAAATAGCTCCCGTTATTATGAATGAAAAAAATAATTTATTTGTTACGGAGATTTATATTCATAATTTAATATCTATAAATAAAAAGACGTTTTTAAAATATAAATTAATATATATATATATATATATATATATATATATATATATATATATATATATATATATATATATATATATATATATGTGTGTGTGTGTGTGTGTGTGTGCGTCTTTATGTATATGTATACATGTAAATATATCTGTATATTTATAGATTTATGTGTGTATATATATATGTGTATATGTATCTATATTTATATATATATATATATATATATATATATATATATATATATATACATATTTAGATTACATAATTGTTATGTTATTATACTTATTTTTAGAATACTTATTTGTCGAAATAAGTTCAGAATTTTATATAATATATATATATATATATATATATATATATACATACATACAAATATGTGTATATATGTACATATTTGGATTACATAATGGTTATGTTTTTATACTTATTTTTATAGATGTCGAAATATGATCAGAATTTTAAATGATTTTTTTATACATAATTAATAAAAATAATTTTTGTCGTAATTTGTAGTGATTTTTTTAAAAAATGGAAATGCAAGTCCAATTTAGAATGATTAAATTTCAAAACATTGTCAAAACTTTTTTCATTATTTTATAATAATTGTGATTTTTTATCTTTTTGGTTTGTTAGAAATAAATAGCTCCCGTTAATATGAATGGAAAAAAAATTTATTTGTTACGGAGTTTTATATTCATAATTTAATATCTATAGATATAAAGACGCTTTTTAAATAAAAGGTATTTGTTCTTTTGACAGGTAAAAGTTTTTTTCCCCGTAAATTTTTTTTTAAATTTTATTTTAGTTCTAGAATTTCATTGAATATTATTTTATTTCTCTGAACACTTGTGAACTTTAACAGCAAAAAATTTAAAAGGATAAGGGCTGATGAAAATTGTTTTGGTCAGTTTTAACTTCGTACGTGTTGGTATAGGTAAATTGAACAAACAATCTGCTTAAATGGAAATTCAGTAGCCATGCCAAGTTTTTTTTTGTGATTGTTATCAAATTTTCATAAATTTTCTGGAAACTCTTTCACATCTTTCTGCGGCTTAACACTGGCCGACGTTATAGTTTTAGTTTTGTTTTATGAAAAATCTCATGAGAATTCAATGTGATTATAACATACCTGTAAAATTAAATTAAAACATTTCTAGCTATCCGAGTTGTAAAATAGTGTGTTATACAAAATGTTTTTACTCTGCATAAAAATTATCATTGACACTTCACATTTTCAAGCAATTAGATCACTCATCTAAAAAAATCACCACATGCACAGATCATGTCGGATAGAAGTTAAAAAAATCTGATCCCTGATCATTGGAAGCTCTTTTCTCATCCGTCATCAAAAAAGAATCGGAGTGACCCGAAAAAGTATTGAAACGATTCTAATCCGCTTCGAAACCCTCTTTCTTCTACTTCAAAAGTTCAAGAGACAGACTCCAAAAATATGTGGAGAGTTTTTAAATTCATAACATCAAAATTTATAAAGATCTCTAATATCAACTTTATTTTTGTTGTTACAACCCCCTATTATATCTTATAAGAGAAAATAGTAAAATATAATTAGTATAGTAAATTATAATATAGAAATTTCCTACGTGTAGAAGTCTGGTAAAATATATATGAGAAGAAAAAATGATAATTTAGTAATATTCACTTCGAAATATTCTTTCTTTTACTTCAAAAGTTCTTTGTGACGCTTCATCCAAGAGGAAGATCTCAGAGATATGTGGAAACGGTTTTAATTCACATCAATAATTTTAAATGTGTTCAGCGTCAACTTTATTTTTGTTGTTACAACCCCCTATTATATCTTATACGAGAAAATAGTAAAATATAATTTGTGTTGTAAATTATGATATAGAAATTTCCTCCTAGGAGTAGAAATCTGGTGAAATATATATATGTGGAGAAAAAAATGATAATTTAGGAACAATTCACTTCGAAACCTTCTTTCTCTGACTTCTAAAGTTCTTTGTGATGTTTCATCTAAGAGTGAGACACCAGGTATATATAGAGAGGTTTTAATTCTTAACATCAATATTTTTAAATATCTCCAGCGTCAACTTTATTTTTGTTGTTACAACCCCTATTATATCTTATACCAGAAAATAGTAAAATATATTTTGTATAGTAAATTATAATATGGAAATTTCCTATTTGTAGAAGTCTGGTGAAATATATATATGTGGAGAGAAAAAATGATAATTTAGAAACAAGTCACTTCGAAACCTTCTTTCTTTTACTTCAAAAGTTCTTTGTGACCTTTCATACAAGAGTCAGTCTCCAGGGATATGTGGAGACGGTTTTAATTAACAACTTCAACATTTATAACCCCTTCCCTGTTTTGCCCGTACGGCGTACAGGCACAGCTTTCGGGCTTTTACTGGTTTACATTTTATAAAAATTTAAATTTTGCTTGCACTTTTTTTTTTATTTTTACAAACAATAAAATAATTCATATAGATGATAGTTTCCAATAAATGAGCAGATTTTTTTTGTTATTTATTTTTATTTTTTATTAAATTATCTTTCAGTATAATTTGATTTGTGTTATATTTACTAACTGTTGATAATTTTTTTGTAAATTATTATATTACTTTTAAAAATAAAATATAGACGTATGAGAAACTTTTATGTTTTGTGATTTGTGAATCAAAGATTAAATTTGTATAAAGAAAATTAAGATGAGTAATAAATTCTTTGATCGAAAAAAAATTTTCTATGATATTTAAATCATGAATCAATAAAAAATCTTGTTTCTTATTCATATTTTTGTGTTTTCAATCTTTTCTTATAAAAATGTAAAAAATTTTCAGAAATGTTAATTAATAACATATATTATTTATTAAAATAAAAAACAAAAAAAAAAAAAAAATTATTTTTTTACCGAATTCTGGAAAAAATAATTTTAAATAACAATTATTTATTTTTTAACAAAATATAAAAAAATAATAAAAAGAAAATATTTTTTATAAAATAAATGATCTGTAAAAATCAATATAAAATAAAAAATAATTTTTTAATTTTTAAAATTTAAAACAAGTAAAAATTTTAAAAAAACAAAATTTTTAAAAAATATTTTAAAATATTATTTTTTTAAAAATATAAAAATCATAAAATTTTTTATATTAAAAAATTTCATTCCATTAAAAAAAAGAAAAAATTATTCGCTTTTTTGAATTTTTTTTTCTCATTTACCGAATGTTTCTGTTAGTCAATTAATGCAAATGTCAAAGTTAAAAATCCATCCAAATGAGCGTATTCCTTGCCTTTTTTTTTTGTCACGTGTGGAGGGGTTAAATTTTATTTTCTTTTTTTTGTTATTTTTTGAAATGTAATTGATTGCATTTAGGTCTAAGGGATTTTTGTTAGAGGTTTGATTGATTATTAAGAGTTTTTTTAAATAATTAAGTTTGTTGAAAGTGTTTATTTAAAAATAATTTAATTTTAGGTGTAATTTTTTGAAAATTTTTATTTAAAAAGAGGAATAATTGAAATTTGATTAGATTATCCTTGAAATCAAAAAGAGTTTTTGTAATTTTCCTTTTTTATCAGCAAAAAAAGTTATTCCTCGAAAATAGAAATTTAGAATTTTATCTTTTAAGTTGTTAATGTGTATTTTGATAACTTATTGACCTTGAGATGATTATCTGAAGCTCATTAGATAATCAAAGAAAACGAAGTGATTTTAATTAATCATTAGGAGGAGGAAATTTTGGCTTCGAAACAAAAAAAGAAGAATCTTCTAGAAAGCATATTTGATCCCGTTTGTAAAAATAGATCCCTCGAAAAAAGATATTAGATAATAAGCTGAATGTTATTAAGCTGATATTTTTTTTCTTTTATACTAAAGATACAAAGAACTTGATTTGTATTGTTTACTATTTGTTAACTGAGACAAACTAAATACTAAGAAAACATATTTAAAGTTTAAACTAAGAACTGTGAATTTTTAGATAATTTTACTTTTTAGTTGAAATAATTTATTTTAAATTTTATCTTTAGATATTTATGCTCATAATCACGATAATTTGGTTAGTTATTTTCTATTGTTTGCATAACGTATTAATACATATAACTAAAAATACGTTAAAACACAGAATAATATAATACTATATAGATAAACATTTATTCTATACTTTATACAAAAATACTTGGTAACATAAATAATCATTTAATTTCTATTTACAGACTAATTAATAACTCTTTATAAGGATAATATATTAAAAGATAAAATAAATACTGTAAATACTTTATACAGATAATAAGTATAGAGCATATTAAGATACTACGATTATATACTTATAGATAACTTTAGTATTGTTAACTATTCGACTGATAACTCTCAGATAACTATAAAAAAACTTATAGATAAATTTTTCTTGTAACTTTTGAATCAAGGAACTGTGAAGTTTTTAGTTAATTTACTTTTTAGTTGAAATGAATTATTTTAAAGTTTTATCTTTAGATATTTCCTGCTCAGGTAATCACGATTTGAATTTGGTTAGTTATTTTCTGATTGTTTGCATTAACGTAGTCTGAATTTATTTTGGGGAAGGCTTTAATTTAAAGTGTACTTCCATTCTCATAAAAAATTTCATTGATTCAAGCACAATTTTTTTATGTAGCTGAGATAGGAAATTAGATAACTTTATAGATCACTTTAAATAGCTATTTAGATGACTTTAGATAGTTATATAGATAACTTTAGAGAGCTATATAGATAACTTTAGATAGCTATATAGATAACTATAGATAACTATAGTTATTAAGATAACTATGTAGATAACTATAGATACTAAGATAACTGTATAGATAAATTTAGATAACTATATAGATAATTTAGATAACTATATACATATCTATAGATACTAAGATAACTATATAGATAATTATATATACTAAGATCATTGTATAGATAAATTTAGATAACTATATAGTTAACTATAGATACTAAGATAACTGTATAAATAACTATATAGACAACTATAGATACTAAAATAACTGTACAGATAACTTTGGATAACTATATACATAATTATAGATAATAAGATAACTATATAGATAACTTTTGATAACTATATAGATAATTTAGATAACTATATACATAACTATAGATACTAAGATAACTATATAGATAATTATATATACTAAGATAACTGTATAGATAACTTTAGATAACTATATACATAACTATAGAAACTAAGATAACTATATAGATAACTTTAGATAACTATATAAATAACTATATAGATAACTATATATACTAAGATAACTATATAGATAACTATAGATACTAAAATAACTGTATAAATAACTTTAAATAATTATATACATAACTATAGATACTAAGATAACTATATAGATAACTTTAGATAACTATTTAGATAACTTTAGATAACTATACAGATAACTATAGATACTAAGATAACTATATAGATAACTATAGATACTAAAATAACTGTATAAATACCTTTAAATAATTATATGCATAACTATAGATACTAAGATAGCTATATAGATAACTTTAGATAACTATACAGATAACTATAAATACTAAGATAACTATATAGATAATTATAGATAACTGTAGACTATAACTCTATAGATAATTTTAGATAACTATATACATAACTATAGATACTAAGATATCTATATAGATAACTATAAATAATAAGAAAACTATATAGCTAACTTTTGATAAATATATAGATAACTATAGATACTAAGATAATTATATAGATAACTATAGATATTAAGATAACTGTATAGATAACTTTAGATAACTATATATATAACTATAGATACTAAAATAACTATATAGATAACCATAGACACTAAGATAACTATATAGATTACTTTTAATAAATATATAGATAACTATAGATACTAAGATAACTATATAGGTAACTATAGATACTAATATAACTATATAGATAACTTTAGATAACTATATAGAAAAGTTTAGATAACTATATAGATAACTTTAGATAACTATATAGGTAACTTAAGATAACTACGTACATAACTATAGATACTAAGATAACTATATAGATAACTATAGATACTAAGATAACTATGTATATAACTTTAGATAACTATATATATACTAAGATAACAATATAGATAACTTTAGATAACTATATAAATAACTATAGATACTAAGATAACTATATAGATAGCTATAGATACTAAGATAATTGTATAGATAACTTTAGATAACTATATATATACTAAGATAACTATATAGATAACTTTAGATAACTATATAAATAACTATAGATACTAAGATAACTATATAGATAACTATAGATACTAAGATAACTATATAGATAACTATACATACTAAGATAACTGCATAGATAACTTTAGATAACTATATACATAATTATAGATACTAAGATAACTATATAGATAACTATATATAATAAGATAACTATATAGATAACTATAGATACTAAGATAACTATATAGATAACTTTAAGATATAATTATATTATTAAAATATTCGAGATTTAATTATGTGTACAATATTTATATCCTCTTCTTCAGAACTGAAACATATTCCAAATATTGTCAATTTCATATTCAAAAACCACGAATATTTCTTCAACCCCGAAAATATTGCTCTTTCAGTAATTAGTCTTCCAAAATATTTCATTTTTTCTTCTTAAATAGGGAACTAGAAGTAGAAATTCATTTCTCTGTTATAATGAACTCTTCAAGAAATTCTCAACCATTTCTTTCTCTGTTATCTCACATTTGTCTGAAAAGAGTAAATGGTTATTGCAGTTCCACATTGTTCTTTATCTGAAACGACACTCACTGCTTTAAGTATTAGAAATAGAAGATTTAAAAAGTTCTTTTTAGAAAAAATAAAATAAAGAATTCTCTAATTTAACTACACAATCGGAAAAGTCATTCTCCATTTTTAATTGTGAATATCGATTATTTGACGGTACAGTCACAATCGCAGTGAAAGTGGAACTGATGTAGATTGTGAATGGTGGATACAATAAACCCTTCCTTTTTGACTCCCGTCAAAATGTCTCGCCCGCTATTTTTAGTGCTCGTCATATTTCAGGGCTAGAACACGCCAAAAATATTGAAACAATCCATTTCTTACATCAGGAATCATGTTTATTTCTCACTCTATATACCAGATAAATGACTGTACCAGACTATTTGTAATGTGTTAGATCAAACTATTTTTTTACTTTACCTTATTTACAAAATACTATATATCATACAACATTCCAAAAATAGACCGGCATAGCTCAGAAAATAACCCAAACAGTTTGATTGAAAGAAATTTTATTAGACATCTACCTCCCAGTAAGCAACCATCATTCGGTCATATGACGGGCTATATGTTTGTTTATGTATAATAAGGTAAATTATAGAAATATATAGCATTATAAGAGTTGAGCTCAAAAGTTCGTAGGCTGATACATAGATAGAGCTACTAGTGTTATTATCATTATTATTTTTATAGTATTAGTATTACTAGTATTATAGTATCTATATGCTTTCCATGGTACTTTATTGATTCGGTCATATGACAGGCTATATGCTAGTTTATGTATAATAAAGTAAATTATAGACGTATATAACATTATAAGAGCTGAGCTGAAAAGTTCGTAGGCTGACACATAGATGGAGCTACTAGTATTAAATTTATATGATTTTCAGGGTACTTTACAAATCTAGAAAATTAAAAACTTTATTGATTTGGTCATATGACGGGCTATATGCTAGTTTATGTATAATAAGGTAAATTATAGAAATAATAGCATTATAACAGCTGAGCTGAAAAGTTCTTAGGCTGACACATAGATGGAGCTACTAGTATTAAATTTATATGATTTTCAGGGTACTTTACAAATCTAGAAAATTAAAAACTTTATTGATTCGGTCATATGACGGGCTATATGCTAGTTTATGTATAATAAGGTAAATTATAGACATATAGCATTATAACAGCTGAGCTGAAAAGTTCGTAGGCTGACACATAGATGGAGCTACTAGTATTAAATTTATATGATTTTCAGGGTACTTTACAATTCTGGAAAATTAAAAACTTTATTGATTCGGTCATATGACGGGCTATATGCTAGTTTATGTATAATAAGGTAAATTATAGACATATAGCATTATAACAGCTGAGCTGAAAAGTTCGTAGGCTGACACATAGATGGAGTTACTAGTATTAAATTTATATATTTTTCAGGGTACTTTACAATTCTGGAAAATTAAAAACTTTACTGATCCCGTCATATAGCTGGCTATATGCTAGTTTATGTATAATAAGGTAAATTATAGACATATAGCATTATAACAGCTGAGCTGAAAAGTTCGTAGGCTGACACATAGATGGAGTTACTAGTATTAAATTTATATATTTTTTAGGGTACTTTACAAATCTGGAAAATTAAAAAATTTATTGATTCGGTCGTATGACGGGCTATATGCTAGTTTATGTATAATAATGTAAATTATAGAAATATATAGCATTATAACAGCTGAGCTAAAAAGTTCGTAAGCTGATACATAGATGGAGCTACTAGTGTTATTATCATTATTGTTTTTATAGTATTAGTATTACTAGTATTATAGTATCTATATGCTTTTCTGGGTACTTTACAATTCTGGAATATTAAAAACTTTATTGATTTGGTCATATGACGGGCTATATGCTAGTATATAAATAATGAAAGTTTCTAATTAAAACATCTGACTGAAGAGTGATTATTTCCTGTAGACATTACAGAGCATAATTTTATATATTTTATACGAATACTTAAGACAATTTTTTACATTGTACCACTTACTTGTTTGTGCAAACAAGTAAGGATTGAATTTTAAAATTACGCTATTCCGTCATTCCTTTTAAACGAGAAAAATAATATTTTTTTTTTACTTTTCTTTCCTTCCGAATTTATTCACGCACAAACAACCTTACATCGTGAGCGGTGATTCCGGGAGATTTACGCATAAAAACTGAATAGAGAGCGAGAGAAAAAAAAAAGAACTGAGCGTAAATGGGCAATCAAAGCTATTCACTTTTCATGTCACGTTGTGACGCGTAGAAGCCTTTGCACTTCCTTTTTGGCGAGCCAAGTGCACTGTAGAAATAAATGGGGTGTTGGGATGGAATTTTTTTTCTTTCTCTCTCTTTTCTTCGAAGTATATTTTCGGAATTAGATTTACGTCCGAAGTTCAAGCACGAAAACGTATAAGAGGAAAGCAGAGAAAAAACACTGAATCTGTCTTAAATTTTGACGTTTAGGCCTAAATAATTTACGGAACGTCACGGAATTTTGCCTGGCATACCGTGTGACTGTCTATCGAGGGTGGTCATAAAAGGCTCGTTATAGGTGAGGAATGGGCCTACGGTCACGGTCGTACCAAAGCTGCTATATGCAGGGATATACTACTGTATTCATGAAGGCTAAGTATAACAAAACCATATGGATATGAACTGGTGCTTCCTGCCTCCCATTTGGTTCGAAAAGGTATGTAAATTCGTATGTCATTATTGTATTAATTTTAAATAGAAATGAATTACAGTGATCTCTAGTTTTCATGGTGAATGGGAACCAGAATCTTCCGCGAAAGTTGAAAAACCGCGAAGTAGGATTTGCCCCTAGGAATTTTCGTGTATGCGGGTACACTAATGTTTTAAATATGTAAACAGTATTTATGCTTTATACATTTAAGACAAAAATTACAACATTATACGTATTTACTTAAACGTGTCAGTGCTAATTAATAAGGTTCATTACAAAACCTCATAGAGTAATAAACAATAACCAACATTGCTTTCTGAGAGAGGCGAATAGTCTTGTGTTGGTGGCGGAGGAGAGACTCTCACTTGACTCGTAGAAGTTTTTGTAGGCTCACTCGGAGACTCTTCTGCTGGAGGCTCTGACGTAGAGCCAGGGGCGTTAACTTGGACGTGTCAGTGCTAATCAATAAGGTTAATTACAAAAAACTTATACAGTAATAAACATTAATCAACATAGCTTTCTGGGAGAGGCAAAGAGTCTTGTGTTGGTGGTGGATGAGAGGCTCTTACTTGACTCGGAATTAGATTTACTTGATAAGTTTTAGGTTCACTCGGAGACTCTTCTGCTGGAGGCTTTGACGGTAGAGCCAGGGGCGTTAACTTGGACGTGTCAGTGCTAATTGGTAAGGTTCATGACAAAACTTTAAAGAGTAATAAATATTAATCAACATTGCTTTCTGAGAGAGGCGAAGAGTCTTGTGTTGGTGGCAGAGGAGAGGCTCTCACTTGACTCGTAGAAGTTTTAGGCTCACTCGGAGACTCTTCTGCTGGAGACACTGACGGTAGAGCCAGGGGCTTTACCTTGGACGTGTCAGTACTAATTAATAAGGTTAATTACAAAACCTTATAGAGTAATAAACATTAATCCACATTGCTTTCTGAGAGAGGTGAAAAGTCTTGTTGGTGGCGGAGGAGAGGTTCTCACTTGACTCGTAGAAGTTTTAGGCTCACTCGGAGACTCTTCTGCTGGAGATGCTAACGGTAGAGCAGGGGCGTTAACTTGGACGTGTCAGTACTAATTAATAAGGTTAATTACAAAACCTTATAGATTACTAAACATTAATCAACATTGGTTTCTGAGAGACGCGAAGAGTCTTGTTGGTGGCGGAGGAGAGGTTCTCACTTGACTCGTAGAAGTTTTAGGCTCACTCGGAGACTCTTCTGCTGGAGATGCTAACGGTAGAGCCAGGGGCGTTAACTTGGACGTGTCAGTGCTAGTTAATAAGATTAATTACAAAACCTTATAGAATAATAAACATTAATCAACATTTCTGAGAGAGGTGAGGAGTGTTGTTGGTGGCGGAGGAGAGGTTCTCACTTGACTCGTAGAAGTTTTAGGCTCACTCGGAGACTCTTCTGCTAGAAGAGCTGACGGTAGATCCAGGGGCGTTAACTTGGACGTGTCAGTGCTAATTAATAAGATTAATTACAAAACCTTATACAATAATCAACATTGCTTTCTGAGAGAGGCGAAGAGTCTTGTGTTGGTGGCGGAGGAGAGGCTCTCACTTGACTCGTAGAAGTTTTAGGCTCACTCGGTGACTCTTCTACTGGAGACGCTGACGGTAGAGCCAGGGGCGTTAACTTGGACGTGTCAGTGCTAATTAATAAGGTTAATTACAAAACCTTATAGAGTAATAAACATTAATCAACATTGCTTTCTGAGAGAGGCGAAGAGTCTTGTGTTGGTGGCGGAGGAGAGGCTCTCACTTGACTCGTAGAAGTTTTAGGCTCACTCGGAGACTCTTCTGCTGGAGGCGCTGACGGTAGAGCCAGGGGCATTTACTTGAACGTGTCAGTGCTAATTAATAAGGTTAATTACAAAACCTTATAGAGTAATAAACATTAATCAACATTGCTTTCTGAGAGAGGCGAAGAGTCTTGTGTTGGTGGCGGAGGAGAGGCTCTCACTTGACTCGTAGAAGTTTTAGGCTCACTCGGAGACTCTTCTGCTGGAGGCGCTGACGGTAGAGCCAGGGGCTTTACCTTGGACGTGTCAGTGGTAATTAATAAGGTTAATTACAAAGCCTTATAGAGTAATAAACATTAATCAACATTGCTTTCTGAGAGAGGCGAAGAGTCTTGTGTTGGTGGCGGAGGAGAGGCTCTCACTTGACTCGTAGATGAGTTTTAGGCTCACTCGGAGACTCTTCTACTAGAGGCGCTGACGGTAGAGCCAGGGGCGTTAACTTGGACGTGTCAGTACTAATTAATAAGGTTAATTACAAAACCTTATAGAGTAATATACATTAATCAACATTGCTTTCTGAGAGAGGCGAAGAGTCTTGTGTTGGTGGCGTAGGAGATGCTCTCACTTGACTCGTAAAAGCTTTAGGCTCACTCGGAGACTCTTCTTCTGGAGGCGCTGACGGTAGAGCCAGGGGCGTTAACTTAAACGTGTCAGTGCTAATTAATAAGGTTAATTACAAAACCTTATAGAGTAATAAACATTAATCAACATTGCTTTCTGAGAGAGGTGAAGAGTCTTGTGTTGGTGGTGGAGGAGGTCACTTGACTCGTAGAAGTTTTAGGCTCACTCGGAGACTCTTCTGCTGGAGGCGTTGACAGTAGAGCCAGGGGCGTTAACTTGGACGTGTCAGTGCTAATTAATAAGGTTAGTTACAAAACCTTATAGAGTAATAAACATTAATCAACATTGCTTTCTGAGAGGCGAAGAGTCTTGTGTTGGTGGCGGAGGAGAAGCTCTCACTTGACTCGTAGAAGTTTTAGGCTCACTCGGAGACTCTTCTGCTGGAGGCGTTGACGGTAGAGCCAGGGAGCTTTAACTTGGACGTGTCAGTGCTAATTAATAAGGTTAATTACAAAACCTTATAGAGTAATAAACATTAATCAACATTGCTTTCTGAGAGAGGCGAAGAGTCTTGTGTTGGTGGCGGAGGAGAGTCTCTCACTTGACTCGTAGAAGTTTTAGGCTCACTCGGAGACTCTTCTGCTAGAGG
>CM063507.1:68349327-68351827 GCA_032207245.1 Pardosa pseudoannulata | reverse complement strand
TGACTTCCATGATATGTATACAGGAAAGTTGCATTCCAAGTAAGCACTGACAAATAAATTTATCTTAGTGAGTTGACTTCCATGACATGACTGCATTAAAGTTGCATTCCAAGTAAGCACTGACAACTGAGAAATGATCTTAGTTGTCTTCCATGATATGTCTGCATTAAACTTCCTTAAAACTAAGCGCTGATAACTGAAATAATCTTAGAAAGGGGACTTCAGTCACGTGACTGTAGTAATGTTACATTCCAAATAAGAACTGACAAATAAAATGATCTTCGTGAGTTGACTTCCATAACCTGACTGCTGTAAAGTTGTATTCCAAATAAGCACTGACAGTTGAAATTATGTTAATTAGTTGACTTCGATGATATGACTATAGTACAGTTGTGTTTCAAGTAGGCACACTAACAATTGAAATTATCTTAGTGAGTTGACTTTCGTGGCTTGCCTGCAGTGAAGTCGCATTCCAAGTAAGCACTGACAACTGAAATGATCTTAGGTGACTTCAGTCACATGACTACTGTAAAGTTGCGTTCCATAAAAGCACTGACAACTGAGAAAGTATCTTAGTGAGTTGACTTCCATGGCATGTCTGCAGTGAAGTTGAATTCCAAGTAAGCACTGACAACCGAAATGATCTTAGTGAGGTGACTTCAGTCACATGACTACAGTAGAGTTGCATTCCAAGTAAGCACTGACAACTGAGAAATGATCTTAGTCAGTTGACTTCCATGATATGACTGCAGTATAGTTGCATTCCAAGTAAGATCTAACAACTGAAATGATCTTGGTGAGTTGACTTCCATGATATGTCTAGAGTAAAGTTGCATTCCAAGTAAGCACTGACAACTGAAATGACCTTAGTAAGTTCAGTTCCATGGCATGTCTGCATTTCAAGTAAGCTCTGACAGCTGAAATGATCTTAGTGAGTTGACTTCCATGATATGTCTGCAGTAAAGTTGCTTCCCAAGTAAGCACTGTCAACTGAAATGATGTTAGGGAGTTTACTGCCATTACATAATTTCAGGAAAGTTGTGATCCAAGTAAGCACCGACAACAAAAAATATGGATTAGATCTTCCATGTAATCGGTGGAAAGAGTAATTTTTACCTACTACATATTTATCTAGCTTCACAGTTATAAATCTAAGATCAAACGACTTGTTAATACATAAAAAGAGTATAAAAGTTACAGAATAAGAAATGTTGAGTACTTTCTCCAGCACTTTGATGATTTGTTACATAGGCTGTTCCCTCTCTAGTTTATCAGATGTAGCAGAGAGATAATCCATCATTAGAGAGAGAAAAACACAACATTTCTCACCATCACGTCTTCCCCCTTTTAAGCCGACATCATACTCTTTTCTGTTGTTATTATCACTTCCCCGATGGCAACACAGACAGACATCGCTAATAAAGTCCAATCAGTAACTACCTTTCATCGAAACATTTCGGCTTAACGTCAATAAACTTCCTCTGCCATCATTAGTTCCCTCTACTAAAAATAGCTCTTAGAATAGAATTAATAAAATGGAAAAGAATATTAATCTGCGTTTTTAGAGAATTTGTTGATATGAAATACGCAGCATGATTTTAATATTTTCGTGTGTTTTGTAATTTACCGAGTTTGAGGAAATACCCCTTTTCATTTGCTCTTTGAGAAATCTGTTTTTTTTTTATCTCATAGTTTTCTATGTAATAATCAAAGTTCCATTCATGGAAAAATATTAGAAGTTTTCATTTATTTTTCTTTTTTAATAATGTCCGACATTATTAGATCGAATGCAATTAATACTGAGAGTACTAGATTATAATCTCTCTCTCTTTATATATATATATATATATATATATATATATATGTGTGTGTGTGTGTGTGTGTGTGTGTGTTAGGGTGGAAAACATAAAATTAATAATTTAGGGATTTATTGGTAGAAAACGGAACGCACTCTTTAATTCTGATGAAAGAAGAAAAAAGAAGAGAGAAAATATGAGTATATAAATGAAAAATCAAGAATGGTTATTATTAATTAGTTTATTATAGTCCTAAAATTTTCCTTTAGCATGTGATAAAGTTTTTTACAAAAACAGTGGCAGTTGTGACTGTTCTACTCAAAATTATCAGATTAGTCACAAGGGGAGTTTCGGATATTAATTTTAGAGATTTGGTACAGATAAACAGGAAAACTTTCGTGTCTACTAACAAAATATACAACTGATCAAGGAAATTGTATATATCTGTAACTTTGATTAAATAATGCTGTTTATTATCAATTTGTTTATTATATTCCTAAAAGTTTCCTTTAATATGTCTTTTGACAAATATTTTTTAAACAACAGGAGCTTTCACTGCACTAGTGATATTAATAGTTTAGCCACAAATGGAGTTTGGGATATTAATTTTAGATTTGTTACAGATAAACGAGAAAAACTTTCATATCTACTAACAAAAAAAATAACTGATCAAGGAAATTGTATGCAGCTGTAATTTTCCTTAA
>CM063507.1:68329327-68339327 GCA_032207245.1 Pardosa pseudoannulata | reverse complement strand
CTTAGTCTCATGTATCTGTTACTCTCATGTACTGTTGGTCTCTTTTACTATTTTTTGTAACATAATATCGTCAAAATATAGTTCCAAAATAGCCTAAAACAGTTGAATTATTTGCCATAGTGGAATTTTGTCCGGGATATCCAAGGAAAGTAAATGATATACGAGGTTGTGGAATATTTTGCATATGAATTTTGCACCAATGTCGAACATTTTAAATATAAAATGAATTTTCAGATTCATTACTATCCACAAAGGAATCCGAGAAATTCTCATCAGTTTCACTATAACTATCTTCAATATGCTTAAAATAAGAGTCAGAAGTGCTCTCAGTGTTGGAAATATCGTCAGGAGTATAGGTTATATCACTCGCGAAACGGTTCCTGCCAGAGATCTTTCAGCTATGAACAGCGCGCTCAAAATGCTACAAATAATTCTTCTATATTTCGCAAAAATGTGGACAATTAAAGCCATCTGCTAGTTTAAAGTTAAATAAACAATTAAAAATCACAGTAAAGCCAAAATGAATGAATAAACTGGGAATGAGCGGGTTGCACAGTTAAATAGACGGCTAAAAGGCATGCCCGCGGAAATCGTGGGTTGCGCAAATTTTGCTACATCTATGTTGCCTGTGGAAATCGCGGGATGTACAGCGAGAGGATTAAAATATGTAAGTGTCAAGAAACGAACAGAAATTAATATATTACGCAACTTTTTAAACATATTTAAAGAGAGAGAGAGATGTTTTCGTGAAGTGAATTTACAGAAATTTAAGTTATGTTCTGTAGCCAAAATTCGTTTATGAATTTGCATATGAAAATAAAATTTTGAACGCTAGATTAATGCTGTACTTTCGAGAATTTTGATACAAATTACGGCGAAAATTTTAAAGGAAAGATTACATTTGTATTTAACAATAAAAAATCAAGCTTCAAATTGACAAAACAAGACATGTACGTTCTGGAGCTAGGAATTTGATTGAAGGCGAAATAACGCAACAAAAGACCGAGTAACTCGACAATCATGACTTGTGGAAAGAAAAAATGCAAAGCGTTGCATAGCAACTCAAACAACACACATATAGTATCACACATACATATGATTATACGTATTTAGTAGATTTGTGGTGGTTAGCGGGTATCCACCACAAGTCTACTAAATGCGTATTTTTACGTGAGCCGCGCTCAAGTGACAGACTGCAAAAAACGTAAAAATACGTTGCATGCACGCGAAGTGTTATTTGCAGAAAGATGATTCCTTATTTTTCTACACGGGGAATTATCCATATTTTGCAACAAAGTGTTAAGAAAGAATAATCAAACAGTGGCTATAGGTATGTCATTATCTCTACGAGTATTCCCGGCTAAATTGGCCGACAAAATATATTTAAATAAGTATAAATTTATCTGTATAAATTATAAATTTAAGTATATCTTCTATACCGTTATGCAAATTTCTCCTGTTACTTTTCTTGCATTTATATAACTGATGCAGGGAAACGGGTTTTACAGGCAGAGAAACTTACGGACAATTTAAACTGCAGTGATGTTCCAAAATTTACCTAATATATCTGTACATCATTATCAGAATAAAACATTATTTTTTAAAGCTTTTTCAAATAAAGATTTTACACAATTAACAAATATTTTTAAAACGCAATTAATGAATTTTTTCAAATCAAAATTTTACACAAGTTTTACACACAATTGCACTTGGAAAAACTTTCGGTTGTAATATGTGAGAAAACTTGCCTACTTGGCTAGGAAAACCATGAATAAAGAATGAAAATTAACGGGCACTTTAAGCTTCTAAAATGCACTTAATATATCTCTACATAAAAGAAATATCATTGACAGAATAAAACATTATTTTTTAAAGATTTTTCGATTTCAGATTTTACACAAGTTTTATACACAATTGCACTTGGAAAAACTTTAGGTTGCAATATGTGAGAAAACTGGTCTACTTGGCGATGAAAAACATAGATAAATAATGAAAATTCAATAATTACCTTAAACTTCAGTGAAGCCTCCGAAATTTACTTAATATATCTGTACATAAAAGAAATATAATTGACAGAATAAAATATTATTTTTTAAAGCATTTTCAAATCAAGATTTTACACCATTAACAATTTTTTTCAAAACACAATTAATGAGTTTTTTCAAATCAAAATTTTACACAAGTTTTATACACAATTGCACTTGGAAAAACTTTAGGTTGCAATATGTGAGAAAACTGGTCTACTTGGCGATGAAAAACATAGATAAATAATGAAAATTAACGGACACCTTAAACTGCATTGAAGCCTCCAAATTTGACTTAATATATCTGTATACAAAAGAAATATCATTGACAGAACAAAACATATTTAAAGATATTTCAAATCAAGATTTTACACAATTAGCAAATTTTTTCAAAACACAATTAACGAATTTTTTCAAATCAAGATTTTACAGAATTGCACTTGAAGAAACTTTAGGCTGAAATATGTGAGAAAGCTGTCCTACTTGGCGACTGAAAATCATAGATAAAGAATAAAAATCAACGGGCACCTTAAATTGCAGTGAAGCTTCCAAAATTACTTAATATATCTGTAAATAAAAGAAGTATCATTGCAGAATAAAATGTTATTTTTTAAAGCTTTTACAAATCAAGATTTTACACAATTAGCAAATTTTTTTCAAAACAGTACGAATTTTTTCAAATCAAGATTTTACACAATTGCACTTGGAAAAATTTTATGCTGCAATATGTGAGAAAACTGGCCTACTTGGCGATGAAAAACATAGATAAAGAATGAAAATCAACGGGCACCTTAAACTGCAGTGAAGCCCCCAAAATTTACTTAATATATCTGTACATAAAAGAAATATCATTGGCAGAATAAAACATTATTTTTTAAAACTTTTTCAAATCAAGATTTTACAAAATTAACAAATTTTTTCAAATCAACATTTTACACAAGTATTATACACAATTGCACTTGGAAAAACTTTAGGCTGCAATATGTGAGGAAACTGGCCTACTTCATTGTGAAAAACATAGATAAAAAAAGGAAATTAACGGGCACCTTAAACTGCAGTGAAGTCTCCAAAGTTTACTTAATATATTTGTATGTAAAAGAAATATCATTGACATAATAAAACAATATTTTTAAAGCTTTTTAAAATCAAGATTTTACACAATTAACAATTTTTTTCAAAACACAATTAACGAATTTTTTCAAAACACAATTAACGAATTTTTTCAAATCAAGATTTTACACAAGATTCATACACAATTGCACTTGGAAAAACTTTCGGTTCCAGTATGTAAGAAAACTGGCCTACTTGGAGGAAAAAAACATCGATAAAGAATGGAAATGAACGGGCACCTTAAACTGCAGTGAAGACTCGAAAATTTACTTAATATCTTTGTACATAAAAGAAATGTCATTGACAGAATAAAAAGTTATTTTTTAAAGATTTTTTTCAAATCAAGATTTTACCCAGTTAACAATTTTTTTTTTCAAAACACAATTAACGAATTTTTTCAAATCAAGATATTACACAATTGCACTTGGAAAAACTTTAGGCTGCAATATGTGAAAAACTGGCCTACTTGGCTGTGAAAAACATCGATAAAAAATGGAAATTAAAGGGCACCTTAAATTGCAATGAATCTTCCAAAATTTACTTAAAATACATCTTTATATAAAAGAAATATCATTGACAGTATAAAATATTTTTTAAAGCTTTTTCAAATCAAGATTACCAAAAAAATATTTTCTCCTTATTTATTCCAAGCTGTGTGAAAAGGATTCAACTTCTCCGATAAAAACCCTTCTCGGCCTGTGCTGGGTAACACAATGTTGAGTAATCTTGAAACATATAAGGACTTTTCTAAAAATCAAGTTTCAAGGAGCCCTGAAAAGTGTTACTTTTACTCGAGGATACTTGAGAAAAATGCTCTCCTGTAAATGAAAATGAGAAATGATTTTATTTTCAACTTTAAGAGACAAAATAATAGCGGCTGTCACAAATTTTGTTTTTCCAATTTATTTGTACACTCCAACTACTTGACTTCACATTATTTCCGTTGGAAGCTTGGTTTATTTAAAATTCAAATGCACAGAAACGTTTATTTAAGAAATTTTGATCATAAAATTCGTTTTCTGAATAATTTGTTTATATGCATGGGAGTATGTAAGTTTATATGCAGGATGCAGAATAATTTAAGGAGATACGGTATTTTTCGAACTGAAAAGCATATTTTTTGATTCAATAAAAAATAAAATCTTCTATTGTGTTTAGGTTAAATTTTTATATAGATAATTATTAAGATTCTTTATAAAATTATTTAGTTTTGTTACATGAGCAAAACATTTACAAATTCATAAAATATAAAGATCTTTATATTTTATGAATTAATATTTAAAGAATTAATAGGAGTCTTTATAAAATAATTTAGTTTTGTTACATGAAGCAAAACACTTACAAATTTACAAACTCTTACAAAATATAAAGATTTTATATTTTATGAATTTAAAGAATATTTAAAGAATAAATAAGAGTATTTCTAAAATGATTCACTTTTATTATATGAAGCACAACATTTACAAACTCATAAAATATAAAGATCTTTGTATTTTATGTATAATTATTTAAAGAATATTTATAGAATTAATAAGAGTCTTTATAAAATGATTTAATTTTGTTATGTAGAAAAACATTTACAAATTCATAGAATATAAAGATCTCTATATTTTATTTATTAATATTTAAACAATATTTAAAGAATTGTTAAGCAATTATAAAATGATTTACGTTTGTTATATCAAGCAAAACATTTATACATTTATAAAATATAAAGATCTTTATATTTTATGGATTAATATTTAAAGAATATTTAAAGAATTAATAAGAGTCTTTATAAAAAGATTTTATTATTTTTATTATATAAGGTAAAACATTCACAAATTCATAAAATATAGACACCTTCATATTTTATGGATTAATACTGAAAGAATATTTAGGAAATAATAAAAGTCTTTATAAAATGATTTAGTTTTGTTATATGACTCAAAACATTTACAAATTCATAAAATATAAAGAT
The DNA here is from genome assembly GCA_032207245.1 of Pardosa pseudoannulata. Lineage (NCBI taxonomy): Eukaryota > Metazoa > Arthropoda > Arachnida > Araneae > Lycosidae > Pardosa > Pardosa pseudoannulata. The sequence goes on along the minus strand of CM063507.1, from coordinate 68,334,233 downwards.
CTTTATATTTTATGGATTAATATTTCAAGAATATTTAAAGAACTAATAAGAGCCTTTATAAAATTATTTTGTTTTGTTATATTAAGCAAAACAATTACAAGTTCATAAATTATAGAGATATTTATATTTTATGAATTAAAATTTATAGATTATTTAAAGAATTAATAGGAGTCTTTATAAAATGATTTAGTTTTATTGTATGAAGAAAAACGTTTAGAAATTCACAAAATATAAAGATTTTTATATTTTATGAATTAATATTTAAAGAATATTTAACGAATTAATAAGAATCTTTATAAAATGATTTAATTTTGTTACATGAAGAAAAACATTTACAAATTCATAAAATATAAAGATGAATTAATATTTAAGGAATATTCAAAGAATTAATAAGAGTCTTTATAGAAGGATTTAGTTTTGTTATATGAAGTAAAACATTTACAAATGCATAAATTATAAAGATTTTTATATTTTATGGATTAATATTTAAAGGATATTTAAAAAATTAAAAATAATCTTTAAAAATGATTTAGTTTCGTTATATGAAGCAAAACATTTACCAATTCATAAAATATAAAGAACTTTATATTTTATGAATTAATATTTAAAGAATTAATAAGAGTCTTAATAAAATAATTTAATTTTGTTACATGAAGCAAAGCAGTTACAAATTTGCCAACACATACAAAATATAAAGATTTTATATTTTATGAATTAATATTTAAGGAATATTTAAAGAAATAATAAGTGTCTTTATAAAATATTTTAGTTTCGTTATAGGAAGTGAAACATTTACAAATTCATAAAATATAAATATCTTCATATTTTAGAGATTAATATTTAAAGAATATTTATGATAAATATAAGGATATAAGGCAGAATATAAGGAATAATGTTTAAAGAATATTATTTATATATATATATATATATATATATATATATATATATATATATATATATATGACATGCTCCAGTGTTAAGGCGAATGGAATAATTAGTCCTTCTTAGTAAACACACTTTTTTATTTAATTTAGAATTTCCATTTCAGCCGTCGCTATCGCCATTTTCATTTATTCGTGGCGAAACTAGACGTGGAATGTGTTCACAGCTCCATGTCCATGCGGTAACTGATTCTTCTTGCTTGATTAGTCATCAACTTCCTGTGAAATATCTCTGCCCTAACCACAGTACGCCAAAAGGTTACGCAAGCGTGGGTCTTTTTCATTTATTTTATTATTATAAAAGAGTTCCCTTTTTAATATCGCTTATAACTCACGTAATTTAAAACTACCCATTTTTAGACCTGATATATATATATATATATATATATATATATATATATATATATAATAAATATGTAAAAGTAACATTGTTTCTCTTACCATTATGACGTCATTCCTTTAACCAACTTAATTATTTCTTATTTTAAATTATTTAAATACTGTGTGAATTATTATGTATATATATATATATATATATATATATATATATATATAGATATATATATATATATATATATATATATATATATATATATATGTATATATATATATATGTATATATATATATATATATATGTATATATATGTATATGTATATATATATGTATATGTATATATATATGTATATGTATATATATGTACATGTATATATATATATATATATGTATATATATATATATATAATATATATATATATATATATATATATATATATATATATATATATATATATATATATATATATATATATATATATATATGTATATATATATATATATATATATATATATATATATATATATATATATATATATATATATATATATATATATATATATGTATATATATATATATATATATATATATATATATATTATATATATATATATATATATATATATATATATATATATATATATATATATATATATATTATATATATATATATATATATATATATATATATATATATATATATATATATATATATATATATATATATATATATATGTATATATATATATATATATATATATATATATATGTATATATATATATATATGTATATATATATATATATATATATGTATATATATATATATATGTATATATATATATATATATATATATATATATATATATATATATATATATATATATATATATATATATATATATGTATACAAATATATGTATATGTGTGTATGTATATGCATATTTTCTACACACACACTCTACTAATGTCTTTAGCTTACTCAGCAGGATTATGTAAGAGAAAGAAAATAACAATGTAAAAATACTTTTTCAAGTTAATTTAATATCTAGTATCAAAAATTCATTTTAAAGAAACGTTTTGCCTCGGGGAAAATCATCTAACACTATTAAAGCTCCTCTTATTTGATTATGTAAATTTAGTATTTGGGGTTTGGCAGCTGACGGCCAAAATGGACTTCTTTTTTTTTTCTTATTTAATAAAATATATTTTTCTTTTGTGGTTTATTCTGTCCTTTAATTATGCTTAGATATCTAGCAGAAAAGATTTTCTTTTTCTCACTCAGAATTTTTTTTTTTTTTTTTTTTTTTTTTTTTTTTTGAAAAATTCTCAATTAGTGCCTTGATCAATTCCTTTTTCAGTGAAAATTAAAGTTTTTTTTTCTTTTTTTTTACTTCTTATCTTTTGACTTTCTAAAAAAGGAAAAAGAAAAGTTCTACTTCTTTTTACTAATCAAAATCTTTTGGGAAAATCATCGGTTTTTTTGGATTTTTTTTCTGGATGCTTTACATCTATCACTGCTTCGAAAAAAAACTTTTTGTAATTCCATTTTAGATCTGTTTGAAATAGGTTTTAATTAGCTGAGAGAATGGTAGCTTTTCATTGGAGGATACATTCAATCACAAGTGTCTGTATGTGTCTGCTTGCTTTTCATTACGCATTTTGGTTAGACTTCACAAATAGAGAGTTCTATAGTTTGAAAAAACTGCTAAAAGTAAAGTATTAAGGGCATAGTGGATGCTATAAGCCATTTAAATAATCCCCTGTATAATACATGTTGGACATCATTCATATTATACCGCCAAATAATCACTAAAAGCACCTCATCAGAAATAATACATTTTAGAGTAAAAAACATACTCATTAGAGACATCTGTAACAGAAATGAGAAACCATAGATTAAAAAGTAACCTACTATGCATATGAATTAAAGTCTTTTACCATTTCAGTAATAATATAGAGTAAAAAACCTACACATTAGAGACATCTGTAACAGAAATGAGAAACCATAGATTAAAAAGTAACCTACTACGCATATGAATTAAAATCTTTTACCATTTCAGTAATAATATATTTTAGGGTAAACAACCTATACATTGAGACATTTGTCACAGAAATGACAAATCATCGACTGAAAAATAAAACCTACCATGTATGATATCTCTAAACGCAGCTTACCGTATCAGTAATAATGCATTTTAGAGTAATAATTCTACACATTCATGCCATCTGTCACAGAAGTGACAAACCATGGACTTGATAGCTACCTACAATGCATGATACCTCTAAACGCAGCTTACGCTAATAATACATATTAAACTAAAAACTTACCCTTTAGAGACTTCTGTCACAGAAATGCCAAATTATGGACTTAATATCTACCTACATTGCATGATATTGCTAAACGCAGCTTCCCTTATCAGGTAATAAAACATTCTAGAGTAAAAACTTACCCATTACATTTCTGTCACAGAAATGCCAAACCATGGACATGATAGCTACCTACAATGCATGATGTCACTAAACACAGCTTACCCTATTGGTAATAATACATTTTAGGATAAAAAAAAACCTACACATTAGAGACTTCTGTCACAGAATTAACATATCATAGACTGAGATGTAACCTACCTTGCATCATATTCCTAATGATATGATTCACTACAACTTACCGTATCATAGTTCATCTGCATATGAGGAATGAGGAAATAATCCGTATACAATATAATAAGCTGCCCATGAAATATGAGCATTATTTATTTTCTATATGAAAAAGATAACCACTATAAAATCATCATTATAATTACAAGAAAAAACCCCTTCTCGGGTGAAGATTACTGCAAAACTTATGAAATAAATCATATTATACTAATGAAAGATTCACACAGTAAATGTCCGTCCTAGAGTAATATTCGAAAAGAATTAATTCTTTCTCTCATCTTCGTAATTGCATTACCAATTTTTGCATTTACTTCCTCGCAGATCAATTATCTCCCAGATCTGGAAGTGCTGAAATTTAATTGTAATCGCAACTGCATCCTGCCAGAAATGCGTTGAATGATAAAATTTTGATTAATGCATTTAGATACATCTTAAGAAGTTAAAAAGATTAACTCCTCGCCTTATCTTGACATCGCAGCAACATATTATTGGATTTAACGTATCACGCGCTCTGGAGATGAAGTCAAGTGACAGCAGTGCCGCTAAGGATGATTAAGAATTCTGGAAACTAAATGCATTTCCCTTAATTTTGCTTATCATCTTATGATTTGCCGCTTTGCTAACGCTGCAAAACATTTTTGTGATTCCCTTATTATCTACTCAGATATCGATGTTTGCATTATTAGGTATTCGAAAACTTTAAAACTGTTAGATTTTGTTTAGGTTTCAAAGCTAATAATTTTAGTAATATAATCTGAGACTTAATTTAACGGAGTTTTAATTAAACATATTGTTTACTTACATTTTTAATATAAGACTTTTTGTTAGTTTAAAAAAACTTTTAACTGCATAAAATAATGAAGGGATGTTTCTCTTAATGTAATATAAAAATAATATTTTCCTTTTTTTACCAATATGAAGAAATATTTTTCACCCATTTACTTTTCAAATAAACTTATATAGAAATAAT
>CM063507.1:68309327-68311827 GCA_032207245.1 Pardosa pseudoannulata | reverse complement strand
TTAAAATCTCCGTAAATCTCATGTACTAAATTATTCAGTTATACAAAACACTCAATTTACGAAAAACTTATTACTCCATTATAAAAACTCCCGTAAGTTTCCTGTACTGAATTATACAAAATATTAATTAAAAAAAAAAACGCTTATATCACTAGTGGAAACGTCCGTAAGTCTCATGTCGTAAATTATTCAAAACATTCATTCAAACGAAAGAATTATTACACCCTTTAAAACAACCGTAAGTGTTATAAACTAAATTATTCAACGATACAAAATATTCAGTTAAACGGAAAACTTATCACTCTATTAAAAATTCCCCTTAAGCCTCATGTACAAAATTATTCAGTTATACAAAAAAATCAGTTAAGCGAAAGACTTTTCACTCTATGAAAATCTCCCATAAGACCTTATTACTAAATTATTCAACTATACTAAACATTCAGTTAAAATCTCCCGTAAGTCTCATGTACTAAATTATTCAATTATACAAAATATTCAACTATATAAAAAAGTTATCACTCCATTAAAAACTCACGTAAGTCTCATGTACTAAATTATTCATTTATACAAAACATTCATTTAAACAAAAAACTTGTCCCTCCATTAAAAACTTCCGTAAATCTCATGTAAAAAATTATTCAGTTTTACAAAATATTCAATTAAACTAAAAACTTATCACCTCATTAAATCTCTCGTAAGTCATTGTACTAAATTATTCACTTATACGAAAAATTTATCACTCCATGAAAACCTTCCTTAAGTCTCATATACTAAATTAATCAATAATACAAAGCTTTCATTTAAACGAAAGTCTTATCACTCCATTAAAAACTTCCGTATGTCTCATGTACTAAATTAATCAATTACACAAAACATTCAATTTACGGAAAAATTTTTACTCCATATAAAACTTCAGTAAGTCTCGTGTACTTAATTATTCAATTATATTAATCATTCAGTTAAAAGAAAGACTTATCACTCCATCAAAAACTCCCGTAAGTCTCATGTACTAAATTAATTATACAAAACATTCAGTTTACGAAAAACTTATCACTCTACTAAAAACTCCCTTAAGTCTCATGTACTAAATTATTCAACTATACAAAACATTCATTTATACGAAAGACTTATCACTCCATTAAAAATTACAGTTAGTTTCATAAAATAAATTATTCAATTATACAAAGCATTCATATAAACGAAAAACTTATCACTCCATTAAATCTCTAGTAAGTCTTAAAATCATTCTACTAAATTATTCAGTTATACGAACAGCTTATCACTCAGTGAAAAACTCCAATAAGTCTCATTTGATGAATTAATCAATTATACAAAACATTCAGTTATACGAAAATCTTTTCACTCTATGAAAATCTCCCGTAAGTCCTTAGAATTAAATTATTAAACTAAACAAAACATTCAGTTAAAAACTCCCTAAGTATCATATACTAAATTATTTAGTTTTACAAAAAATTCAATTAAACGAAAGACTTATCACTCCACTAAAAACTCCAATAAATATCATGTATTAAATTATTCAGTTATACAAAAAATTCATTTAAAGGAATGACTTATCACTCCATTAACATCTCCCCTAAGTCTTCTGTACTAAATTATTCAGTTATAGAAAAAATTCTTCTAAACGAAAAACTTATCACCCCATTAAAAATTCCTGTAAGTCTCATGTACTAAATTATTCAGTTATACAAAACATTCAGTTAAACAAAAGACTTATTGCTCCATTGAAAACTCCCGTAAGTCTCATGTACTTAATTATTCAGTTATACAAAACATTCAGTTTAAGTAAAACTTATCACTCCTTTAAAAACTCTCATAAGTCTCATGTATTAAATTATTCAGTTATTCAAAACATTCATTTAAACGATAAACTTATCATTAAATTAAAAACTCCTGTAAGTCTCCTGTTCTAAATTATTCAGATATACAAAACATTCATTTAAAAGAAAGACTTATCACTACATTAAAAACTCCCGTAAGTCTCAAAATTATTGTACTAAATTATTCAGTTATACAAAATATTCAGTTATACTAAAAACTTATCACTCCCTAAATTATTCAGTTATACAAAATATTCAGTTATACTAAAAACTTATCACTCCATGAAAAACTCCCGTAAATCTCATGTACTAAATGATTCAGTTATACAAAACATTCATTTAAAGGAAAGACTTATCACTACATTAAAAACTCCCGTAAGTCTCAAAATTATTGTACTAAATTATTCAATTATACAAATAATTTATTTAAAGAAAAGACTTGTAACTCCATTAAAAACTCCCGTACGCCTCATATACAACATTATTCAGTTATATAAAAGATTCAGTTAAACGAAAGCCTTATTACTTCATTAAAAATTCACGTAAGTCTCATGTACTAAATTATTCAGTTATACAAAACATTCATTTAAAGGAAAGACTTATCACTCCATTAAAAACTCCCGTAAGTCTTCTGTACTAAATTATTCAGTCATAAAAAACAT
>CM063507.1:68286827-68294327 GCA_032207245.1 Pardosa pseudoannulata | reverse complement strand
AAGCGAAAATGAGTGGTTTCTTTTTGATTTTCTGTTACTGTATGTGCAATTTATATCGAATATCCCAAATATCTTTCCTAAAACCATGCGACAGAAATTTATATCACTATGGTCATTCAGTGTTTATATTTAAGTTTCCCAAATGAAAGGTTTCGTTCATTAAAATTTATTTTTAGAATATATTACACCAGTAATTATCAGAATTGTAAAAATAAAACATTTCAGTCACTGAATGACACACTTTAATTTTCTTCATAAACTTAATACTGTATTTGGTTATTTATCATACTATTTGGTTGAAGGAAAGTATCAACATTTCTTGCAAAACTATCGAAAAAGGATCGAGGTACATATTAAAGGATCTAAGCAAGATCGCACTAAAGATAACCACAGCTTTCTTATATCTCTTTAATAAATAATCTGTAAATAATCCCTTTAGTAATCGCTGATTAGCTTTAATCGACTTTCGTGACATTAGTCGTACATGTGTGACGAAAGAATGCCTATTAATTTAGAAATAATCAGTCTGTCACCAAAATGGTGAAATAAAAGTTCATTCAAACAAAGACGAAATGAAAGTTAAAGGGATAAAAAATTTAGTTAATATTAAGTAATTCATGAAGTTAATATGTGATACGAAAATCTGTATCATTTTAAAGAACCATCTCATGATTTCTTTATCTTAAAAACATTTAATTATTTTAGAAAGCGGTAAAAATATACCAAATGGTGCAAAAATAAATTTTTTAGGCCCTATTTAGGAACTATAGGCTCAAATTGCTTTCTAAATTTTGAATAAATAAAAATAATGCAACAGAATTTGAAAAGAAAAAATAATATTACAAAATAAACTTTAAAATGCAATAAGTCAGTTAATTTTATTATAAAGTAAGGAAAAATTGTATCGTCTTAAAACACATTTTAAATTATATCTCTTTAATTAAATTTTTAATTAATTTAGCTCATAATTAAAAGGAAAATATGTAAAACAGCGAAAAAATGGCGTCACTAAGCCCAATTTAGGTCTAAATAAATAAAGAATGCAATTTAAAAATTGGATAAATAAAAATGGCACAGCTGAATTTAAAACGAAAAAAATATTCTAAATTAAAACTGAGGATGAGAATTAAATAAATAAAATTAGGAAGAAAATATGTGTTATCACGACAACATGTTTTAAGCTCTGTCTCATGAATTAAGCTATTTGAAAAAATTTTAATGATTTTAGCCCGTAATTAAAAGAAAAATATATCAAAAAGCTTCAACAGAAAATCGCCTAATCTAAAATAGCTTTAAAGGAATAAAGATAGGCGTCTAAAAATTGGATAAATAAAAATGGCGAGGTTGAATTCAAAATTGAAAAGATATTCTAATTTAAAACCGAGGAAAGTAAGTAAGTAAATAAGGACAGATAGAAAGAAAACTTATGTTATCTAAATACACATATTAAGCTCTTTCCCATTAATTAATTTATTTAAAATATATTAATTAATTTAGCCAGGTAATTAATATGAAAATCTACCAAAAGAATCAGAGAATCTTCTAATCTAATTTAGCTTTAACGGAATAAAAAAGACATCTAAAAATTAGATAAAGAAAAATTGCTCTGCTGAATTCAAAATGAAAAAATATTCTAAATTAAAACTGTAAAAAGGAAATAAGTTAACAGGGTGACTTGTGTTATCTAAATACACATATTAAGATCTATTCCAGAAATTAAGATATTTAAAAAAATATTAATTAATTTATCCAGGTAATTAAAAGGAAAATATACCAAAAAAAATCAAAGAATCGCCTAATCTCATTTAGTTTGAATAGAATAAAGAATATCGTCATATAATTAGATAAATTAAAATGGCGAAACATAAGTTAAAAGGAAAAAATATAGTCTAAATTAAAACTGATAAAAGGAAATAAATCAGATACATGTGATCAAAAAGCAAAAAAATATTATTTGAAAATACATTTTAAACTTGATTATATTAATGAAATTATTTAAAATATTTTTAAATATTTTACCTGGTAATTAGAAGTAAAAAATATTAAATAGTGACAAACTATAACCCCTAAGCCTAATATAGAGTTAATGAAATAAAGAATGACGCTTAAAATTCGGATAAATAAAAATGGCGCAACTGAAATCAAAACGAAAAAAATATTCTAATTTAAAACTGAGGACGGGAAATACGTAAATAAACATGTTTTAAACTCTATCACATGAGTTAAGTTATTTGAAAGATTTTAATGATTTTACCCTAATTAAAAGGAAAATATATCAAAAAGCGTCAATAGAAAGTAGCCTAATCTAATTTAGCTTTAAATGAATAAAGACAAGCATCTAAAAATAGGATAAATAAAAGTGGCATAGATGAATTCAAAATGAAAAGAATATTCTAAATTAAAACTCAGGAAAGAAAGTAAATAAATAAGGTCAGATAGGAAGAAAACTTATGTTATTTAAATACACATATTAAGCCCAATTAAGTTATTTGAAAGATATTAATGATTTTAGCCCTAATTAAAAGGGAAATATATCAAAAATCTTCAATAGAATGTCGCCTAATTTAATTTAGCTTTAAAGAAATAAAGACAGGAATCTAAAAATTAGATAAATAAAAATGGCGAGGTTGAATTCAAAATGAAAAAAATATTCTAAATTAAAACTGAAAAAAAAGGAAATAAGGTAACAGGGTGAGATAGAAAGAAGACTTGTGTTATCTAAATACACATATTAAGATCTTTTCCATGAATTAAGTTATTTTAAAAATATTAATTAATTTAGCCAGGTAATTAAAAGGAAAATATACCAAAAGAGTCAAAGAATCACCTAATATAATTTAGTTTAATTAGAATAAAAAAAGTTATCTAAAAATTGGATAAATTAAAATGGAGAAACATAAGTTTAAATGAAAAAATATAGTTTAAATTAAAATTAATAAAAGGAAATAAACCAGAAACGTGATAAAAAAGCAAAAAATATTATTATTTGAAAATACATTTTAAAAGTGATCAGATTAATGAAATTGCTTAAAGTATTTTAAAATATTTTAAATGTTAATTAGAAGTAAAAAATATTAAATAGTGACTAATTAGAGCCCCTAAGCCTAATATAGAGTTAAAGAAATAAAGAATGACGCCTAAAATTCGGATAAATAAAAATGGCGCAACTGAAATCAAAACGAAAAAAATATTCTAATTTAAAACTGAGGACGGGAAATAAGTAAATAAAGATGTTTTAAACTCTATTCCATGAATTAAGTTATTTGAAAGATTTTAATGATTTTAGCCCTAATTAAAAGGAAAATATATCAAAAATCTTCAATAGAATGTCGCCTAATCTAATTTAGCTTTAAAGAAATAAAGACAAGCATCTAAAAATAGGATAAATAAAAGTGGCATAGATGAATTCAAAATGAAAAGAATATTCTAAATTAAAACTCAGGAAAGAAAGTAAATAAATAAGGTCAGATAGGAAGAAAACTTATGTTATCTAAATACACATATTAAGCTCTTTCCCGTGAATTAATTTATTTAAAAGATATTAATTATTTTATCCAGGTGATTAAAAGTAAAATATACCAAAAAGAGTTAGAGAATCTCCTAATCTAATTTAAATGTAACCGAATAAAGAAAAGAGGCTAAAAATTGGATAAAGAAAAATGGCGTGGCTAAAATCACAATGAAAAAGTAATCTAAATTAAAACTGAAAAAAGGAATAAGTTAACAGGGTGAGATACGAAGAAGACTTGTGTTATTTAAATACACATAGTAAGATATATTCCATGAATTAAGTTATTTAAAAATATTAATTAATTTATTCAGGTAATTAAAAGGAAAATATACCAAAAGAGTCAAAGAATCGCCTAATTTAATATAGTTGAATAGAATAAAGAAAGTCGTCTAAAACTTGGATAAATTAAAATGTCGAAACAAAAGTTAAAATGAAAAAGCATATTCTAAATTAAAATTGATAAAAGGAAATAAGTCAGATACATGTGAAAAAAAGCAAAAAATAATATTTCTTGAAAATACATTTTAAAAGTGATCAGATTAATAAAATTGCTTAAGATATTTTTAAAGATTTTAATTGGTAATTAGAAGTAAAAAATATTAAATAGTGACAAACTATAACCCCTAAGCCTAATATAGAGTTAATGAAATAAAGAATGACTCTTAAAATTCGGATAAATAAAAATGGCGCAGCTGAATTCAAAACGAAAAAAAAAAATTTCTAAATTAAAACTGAGGACAGGAAATAAGTAAATAAAGATGTTTTAAGCTCTATTCCATGAATTAAGTTATTTGAAAGATTTTAATGATTTTAGCCCTAATTAAAAGGAAAATATATCAAAAATCTTCAATAGAAGGTCGCCTAATCTAATTTAGCTTTAATGGAATAAAGACAGGTGTCTAAAAATTGGATAAATAAAAATGGCGTGGTTGAATTCAAAATGAAAAAAGTATTCTATATTAAAACTGAGGAAAGGAAGTAAGTAAATAAGGTCAGATAGGAAGAAAACTTATGTTATCTAAATACACATATTAAGCTCTTTCCCATGAATTAATTTATTTAAAAGATATTAATTAATTTAGCCAGGTAATTAAAAGGAAAATATACCAAAAAGAGTCAGAGAATCTCGTAATCTAATTTAGCTTTAAAGGAATAAAGAAAGACATCTAAAAATTGGATAAATAAAAATGGCGCCGCTGAATTCAAAATGAAAAAAAAGTTCTAAATTAAAACTGAAAAAAGCAAATAAGTTAACAGGGTGAGATAGAAAGAAGACTTGTGTTATCTAAATACACATATTAAGATCAATTCCATGAATTAAGTTATTTAAAAAATATTAATTAATTTATGCAAGTAATTAAAAGGAAAATATACCAAAATAATCAAAGAATCGCCTAATCTAATTTAGTTTGAATAGAATAAAGAAAGTCGTCTAAAATTTGGATAAATTAAAATAGCAAAACATAAGTTAAAATAAAAAAATATATTCTAAATTAAAATTAATAAAAGGAAATAAGTCAGATACATGTGAAAAAAAGCAAAAAATAATATTTCTTGAAAATACATTTTAAAAGTGATCAGATTAATAAAATTGCTTAAGATATTTTTAAAGATTTTAATTGGTAATAAGAAGTGACAAATTAGAACCCCTAAGCCTAATATAGAATTAATGAAATAAAGAATAACACCAAAAATTCGGGTAAATAAAAATGGTAAATAATGTGCAGCTGAATTCAAACGAAAAATAATTTTCTATAATTAAACTGAGGATGGGAAATAAGTAAAAAAAAAGATGTTTTAAGCTCTATTACATAAATTAAGTTATTTGAAAGATTTTAATGAATTTAGCCTGTAATTAAAAGGAAAATATATCAAAGATCGTCAATAGAAAGACGCCTCATGTAATTTAGCTTTAATGGAATATAGATAGGAGTCTAAAAATTGGATAAATAAAAATGGCGTGGTTGAATTCAAAAGGAAAAAAATATTCTAAATTAAAAAAGAGGAAAGGAAGTAAGTAAATAAGGTCAGATACGAAGAAAACTTATGTTATCTAAATACACATATTAAGCTCTTTCCCGTTAATTAATTTATTTAAAAGATATTAATTAATTTAGTCAGGTAATTAAAATGAAAATCTACCAAAAAGAGTCAGAGAATCTCCTAATTTAACTTAGCTTTAACGGAATAAAGAAAGGCATCTAAAAATTGGATAAATAAAAATGGCGCAGCTGAATTCAAAATGAAAAAAAATTCTAAATTAAAACTGAAAAAAAGGAAATAAGTTAACAGGATGAGATAGAAAGAAGACTTGTGTTATCTAAATACACATATTAAGATCAATTCCATAAATTAAGATATTTAAAAAATATTAATTAATTTATCCAGGTAATTAAAAGGAAAATATACCAAAAAAACCAAAGAATCGCCTAATCTAATTTAGTTTGAATAGAATACAGAATGTTGTCAAAAAATTAGATAAATTAAAATGGCGAAACATAAGTTAAAATGAAAAAATATAGTCTAAATTAACTGATAAAAGGAAATAAATCAGATATATGTGATCAAAGAGCAAAAAAAAAAAATATTATTTAAAAATACATTTTAAACTTGATTATATTAATGGAATTGCTTAAGATATTTTTAAATATTTTACCTGGTAATTAGAAGTAAAAAATATTAAATAATGACAAATTAGAGCCCCTAAGCCTAATATAGAATTAATGAAATAAAGAATGAAGCCTAAAATTCGGGTAAATAAACATGGCGCAGCTGAATTCAAAAAAAAAAAAAAATTCTAAATTAAAACTGAGGACGGGAAATAAGTAAATAAAGATGTTTTAAGCTCTATCACATGAATTAAGTTATTTGAAAGATTTTAATGATTTTAGCCTGTAATTAAAAGGAAAATATATCAAAAAGTGTCAATAGAAATTTGCCTAATCTAATTGAGCTTAAATGAAATATAGATAGGAGTCCAAAAATTGGATAAATAAAAATGGCGTGGTTGAATTCAAAATAAAGAAAATATTCTTAATTAAAACTGAGGAAAGGAAGTAAATAAGGTCAGATAGGAAGAAAACTTATACACATATTAAGCTCTTTCCCGTAAATTAATTTATTTAAAAGATATTAATTAATTTAGCCAGATAATTAAAAGTAAAATATACCAAAAAATGTCAGAGAATCTCCTAATCTAATTTAGCTTTAACGGAATAAAGAAAGGCGTCAAAAAATTGGATAAATAAAAATGGTGCGGCTGAATTCAAAATGAAAAAAAAAGTCTAAATTAAAACTGAATAAAGGAAATAAGTTAACAGGATGAGATAGGAAGAAGACTTGTGTAATTTAAATACACATAGTAAGATATATTCCATGAATTAAGTTATTTAAAATATATTAATTAATTTATCTAGGTAATTAAGAGGAAAATATTCCAAAAGAGTCAAAGAATCGCCTAATCTAATTTAGTTTAAATAGAATAAAGAAAGTCGTCTAAAATTTGGATAAATTAAAATGGCAAAACATAAGTTAAAATAAAAAAATATATTCTAAATTAAAATTAATAAAAGGAAATAAACCAGATACATGTGATAAAAAAGGAGAAAATAATATTATTTGAAAAACATTTTAAAAGTAATCAAATTAATGGAATTGCTTAAGATATTTTTAAATATTTTACCTGGTAATTAGAAGTAAAAAATATTAAATAGTGACAAATTATAGCCCCTAAGCCTAATATAGAATTAATGAAATAAAGAATGACACCTAATATTCGGGAAATAAAAATGGTGCAGCTGAATTCAAAACAAAAAAAAAATCTCTAAATTAAAAATTGAGGACGGGAAATAAGTAAATAAAGATGTTTTAAACTCTATTCCATGAATTAAGTTATTTGAAAGATTTTAATGATTTTAGCCCTAATTAAAAGGAAAATATATCAAAGAATCGCCTAATCTAATTTAGTTTGAATAGAATAAAGAATGTTG
>CM063507.1:68279327-68281827 GCA_032207245.1 Pardosa pseudoannulata | reverse complement strand
TTAAAGAAAAGTTACAGATGTTTAAACATCAGTGACAGCTGTCAAAACAAAACGGAAGTAGCGACTTCGGAACCGGAAGTTGTGAATTTAAAGCATTTTAAAGAGCATTTTTTGGACAAAACTTTTTAAATTTTCATGAAGATTAATTTAAACATTTTTCTAGTATTTTTAATAATTAGCAACTTGGCAATTAGAAAGTTTTCATGCAAGAAAGTGTGTGGAAATTTAAACATGCAATTTAAATTTTAACAGTTAAAGTTGCTTTCATAAACTTCAAATGCGTTTTTCTCAGAATGGTATTTTTAATAGAATCTTGAAACTTGAAATGTGATTTCTCAAAAAGTTCTTAAAATATTTTGTTGAAAATTATTATGAATGCATTTGATAGTATTTACTAGTGAATGACCTAAAATCTTTAAATTTGGATAATTTTTAATGATGTTACACTCGTAGTTAGATATAAAGGTAATGAAAATTCGTTAAAAAATCAATGTGTATGATTTTGAATTACCAAATTTTTTACTAAATGTAAATTAAGCAAAGATTTTAGGTGATTCACTAGTTCAGTGTTTAAGAAATGTGTTGCATAAAAAATATTGAAATAATTTAATTTATTAAAAAATTAAACATTTTGAAAAAACCCGATTTGTTTAATAAATTTTCTTCATTTATTAAAAATTAAATAAAAACTTATCTATGAAAAATGTTTTAAGTGCAATTATCTATGATGATATAAAAAATAAATCTAAAAATCTAAAAACATGAACTAGTTTCTATGTTTAAAGTAAAAAGTTCTGCGAACTTACACGGATACCAAAGTTTCCGATTCAATATTTTTCATATTATAGAGCAAGTGTTGTTGCATTTTAAATATTAATAATAATAAAAGAATCCAGTCAACTTGATCAGTATTGAAATCTACACTTTAAAACTAATATTTTTATTAAAAGTTTCCGATTCAAGATATTTCATAATGTAGAGCAAGTGCTGTTGCATTTGAAATAATAACAATAATAAAAGTATCGAATCAACTTGATCAGTTTTTAAAACTACACTTTAAAACTAATATTTTTGTTAAAAGTTTCCGATTCAAGATTTTTCATATTGTAGAGCAACAGTCATTGCATTTGAAATAATAACAATAATAAATGTATCGAGTCAACTTGATCAGTATTGAAAACTACACTTTGAAACTAATATTTTTATTAAAAGTTTCCGATTCAAGATTTTTCATATTGTAGAGAAAGTCCCGTTGCATTTGAAATAATAATAAAAGTATCGAGTCAACTTGAGCAGTGTTGGAGACCACCTTTTGAAATCTCCAATCCACATTTAATATTATTATTAAAAGTTTCCGATTCAAGAACAAGTGCTCTTGCATTTGGAATAATAATAATGACAAAAATTGTGGAGTTCACTTGAGCAGAATTGAATACTACATATCGAAATCTCTAATCCACCTCTAATATTATTAATAAATCCTTCCGATTCAAGATTTTTCATATTGTCGAGCAAGTGCCGCTGTATTTGAAATAATAATAATAAAAAAGTAACGAGTCAACTTGAGCAGTGTTTTAGACTACACTTTAAAACTAATATTTTTATTAAAGGTTTCCGATTGAAGATTTTTACGATTGTAGAGCAAGTGCCATTGCATTTTAAATAATAATAATAATAATAAAATTATAGAGTCAACTGTAGCAATGTTGGAGACTACATTTTGAAATCTGCTATCTACATTTAATATTATTATTAAAAGTTTACGATTCAAAAGCAAATGCTCTAGTATTTGGAATAATAATAATGACAAAAATTGTGGAATTAACTTAAGTAGAATTGAATACTACATATTGAAATCTCTAATCCACCTCTAATATTTTTATTAAAAGTTTCCGATTGAAGATTTTTATGTAATAATAATAATGCGATTGTAGAGTTTACTTGAGCAGAATTGAATACTACATATTAAAATCTCTAATCCACCTCTAATATTTTTATTAAAAGTTTTCGATTCGAGATTGTTACGTAATAATAATAATGACGAAAATTGTAGAGTTCACTTGAGCAGAATTGAATACTACATATTGAAATCTAATCCTCCTCTAATATTTTTATTAAAAGTTTTCGATTCAAGATTTTTACGATTGTAGAGCAATAATAAATAATGGCGAAAATTGTAGAGTTCACTTGAGAGAATTGGAGACTACATTTTGAAATCTCTAATCCACCTCTAATATTTTTATTAAAAGTTTTCGATTCGAGATTGTTACGTAATAATAATAATGACGAAAATTGTAGAGTTTACTTGAGCAGAATTGAATACTACATATTAAAATCTCTAATCCACCTCTAATATTTTTATTAAAAGTTTTCGATTCGAGATTGTTACGTAATAATAATAATGACGAAAATTGTAGAGTTCACTTGAGCAGAATTGAATACTACATATTGAAATCTCTAATCCACCTCTAATATTTTTATTAAAAGTTTTCGATTCAAG
>CM063507.1:68264327-68266827 GCA_032207245.1 Pardosa pseudoannulata | reverse complement strand
GCAAACTAATACAATAATCAGTCCTCCGCATCACTCTACATGCACATGATGTAGGAAGGATGAGTTTTTTTCTAAGAGGCAAGGTTGGTATGTAGCTGTTAATCTGTTGATAGTTCGAATGGACCGGTCTATTGCCGCAAGGATCTCTGGATCAATTCCGAAACGAATGCCACAAAGTAGTTTCTTCATCAAGGGATTAAGACAAAGTCACATCTGTTGCGCAGTCTTATGGGCAAATCCTGTCTATCGGGCTAGTTTCTTTATCAAGGGATTAAGGCAAAGTCACATCTGGGGCACAGTCGTATGCACAAATCCTGACTATCGGGCTAACTCATGAATCATTTGGTATCGATCACTGTCCCTTAGAGCGGAAACAGCATGCACTTCTGCACCGCTGCACTAGGACGACCTGAGAGATGCTTATCTGCCACATTTGGGCGTCCTTTATTGAAGACTTTTGCCCATCTTGCTACAATTCTGTAAGGCAATACAGATTCCCCAGAAGCCTCTTGAAGCCCTGGATGATATTGTCGTGCTGTACGACCTCTGGCACATTGAAGTTTTATCCATTTTCGTTGTTCTTGTTTTGAAAACATTCTAACAACACTTACTTTAGACAGCGAGCTAATATAAGGATCAGTCCTTTCGCATCACTCCTCATGCCATGATGTAGGAAGGATGAGTTTTTTTCTAAGAGGCAAGGTTGGTATGTAGCCTTTGATCTATTGATAGTTCGAATGGACCAGTCTATTGCCGCAAGAATCTCTGGAACAATTCCGAAGCGAATGCCACAAAGTAGTTTCTTCATCAAGGGATTAAGGCAAAGTCACATCTTTGGCACAATCGTATGAGCAAATCCTGTCTGTCGGGCTAACTCAAGAATCGCTTCGATCACTATCCATTAGTGCAGCAACAGCATGCACTTTTGCACCGCTGACACTAGAAACAGATGCTTGTCTGCCACAGTTGGGCGTCCTTCATTGAAGGCTTGTACCCATATTATCCAATTCTGTAATTCAATGTAGATTCCCCGAAAGCCCCTTGAAAACCTAGATGATATTGTCGTGACGTACGACCTCTGGCACATTGAAATTTTATCCATTTTCGTTGTTCGTCTTTTGAAAACGTCCTGACAGTTACTTTAGTTCACAAGCTAATACAAGAATCAGTCCTTTGCATCACTCCGCATGCGCGTGATGTAAGAAGGACGAGTCTTTTTTCTGAGAGGTAAGGTAGTTATGAAGCCGTTGATATATTGATAGTTCGAATGGACCGGTCTATTGCGGCAAGAATCTCTGGAACAATTCCGAAGCGAATGTCACAAAGTAGTTTCTTCATCAAGGGATTAAGGCAAATTCACATCTGAAGCACAGTCATATGCGCAAATCCTGTCTATCGAGCTAACTCCGGAATCATTTGGCATCGATCACAATCCATTAGTGTGACAACCTCATGCATATCTCCACCGCTGACACTAGGAAATCCTGGCAGATGCTTGTCTGCCACATTTGGGCTTCCTTCATTGAAGGCGTTGTCCATCTTGCTACAATTCTGTAAGCAATGCAGATTCCTCACAAGCCTCTTGAAGCCCTAGATGATATTGTCGTGGTGTACGACGTTTGGCACATTGAATTTTTATCCAACTTCATTGTTCTTCTTTTGAAACATCCTAACAACACTTTAGACCGCAAGTTAATACAAGGATCAGTTCTTTGAGTCACTCCTCGTTCGTATGAAGCAGGAAGGACGAGTCTTTTTGCTAAGAGTAGTATATAGATAGGTAGATATGTAGCTCACGTGAGGTATAAGTAATGTGACCATTTATTTTTTGACTCAAAACGAGACATTGGTTTATTTAGGTCAAATCATAGGTAGTCAATGAAAAAAAACAACACATTTTTTAAGTTATTTAGTCAGAAAAAGTTAGTTGGATTAAAAGTTACGAATCACAAAATATAAGTATCCAAGTTGTTTAGTTATATTTATATTTATCATAACTAAATATTTGTTTTAATATATCTGGTGACGATTTCAAGTAAAAATGACACTCTTGGCACGTTTTTTTTTATATTCATCTTAATTATCAACATCACCTTTAGAACTGAAATTTGTAACTGGATTTTCTCAGATGTCCACAATTTGTTCATAATGGACATTTTATATATATACGTATATGGATATACATATATAAATACATATCCATACAAACATATTTATATCCGTATATATATATATATATATATATATATATACATATAGATAGATGTATATATGTATATATATATGTATATATATGTATATGTATATATATACATATATATATATATACATATATATATATATATATATATATATATATATATATATATATATATATATACATATATATATATAGATGTATATGTATATATATATGTATATATATATATGTATATATATATATATATATATATTATATATATATATATATGTATATATATATGTATATATATATATGTAT
>CM063507.1:68254327-68261827 GCA_032207245.1 Pardosa pseudoannulata | reverse complement strand
TCACGTACATCAAGTCTTAAAAAAGAATAAGAAAAATAAAATAACTTAAAAAGTATAATTAATATATAACAGCAACAAAGAACTGATAATTTTTAAGCACTCAATCAAAATAACACAAAAATCAGCATCAAAATTACGCATGGTACTGAAACAAAATTAACCATATATAATCTTAAATAAAATATTAAAAAACTAATATTGCTAAAATATAAAAGAAATTTATAACACTCACATCAAAAACATCATGTCATAAAAAGAGGATAAAAAGTATAAACTACATAATATATATATATATATATATATATATATATATATATATATATATATATATATATATATATATATATATATATACATACATGTATATATACATACATATATATATATATATATATATATATATATATACATATATATACATATATACATATATATATATACATATATATATATACATATATATATACATATATATATATATATATATATATATATATATATACATATATATATATATATATATATATATATATATATATATATATATATATATATATATATATATCAAAATTACACAAAATAATATAAAGTGAAATATTCATGAATTAATACTGCTAAATAATGAATGAATTTTTCACACGTATATCTAGAACATTAAGTCTTAAAAAGAGAGAAAATCTAAATTAAAAAATATAATTAAGATAAAACATCAATAAAGAACTGATAGTATTGCAATATTGAACCAAAATAACACCAAATAATTTGCAAAAAAATTAGGCGAAATAATATAAAGTGAAATATTCATGAATTAATACTGCTAAATAATGAACGAAATTTTTCACACGTATGTCTAGAACATTAAGTCTTAAAAAGAGAAAAAAAAACTAAATTAAAAAATATAATTAAGATAAAACATCAATAAAGAACTGATAATATTGCAATATTGAACCAAAATAACACCAAATAGTTTGCAACAAAATTAGGCGAAATAATAATATGTGAAAAATTCATGAATTAATACTGTTAAATAATGAACGAATTTTTTCACACGTATATGAAGAACATCAATTCTTAAAAAGAGAAAAAAAATTATTGAAAAATATAATTGAGATAAAACAGCAATAAAGAACTGATAATATTGCAATATTGAACCAAAATAACACCAAAATTGGGCAATATAAAGTGAAATATTCATGAACTAATACAGCTAAATAATGAACGAATTTTTTCACATGTATATCAAGAATATCAACTCTTAAAAAGAGAAAAAAAACTAAACTGAAAAATATAATTATGATAATACAACAATTAAGAACTGATAATATTGCAATATTCAACCAAAATAACACCAAACAGTTTACAACAAAATTAGGCGAAATAATATAAAGTAAACTATTCATGAATTAATACTGCTAAATAATGAACGAATTTTTTCACACGTATATCAAGAACATCAATTCTTAAAAAGAGAAGAAAAAACTAAATTTAAAAACATAATTAAGATAAAACATCAATAAAGAACTAATGATATTGCAATATTGAACCAAAATAACACCAAATAGTTTGCAACAAAATTAGGCGAAATAATATAAAGGGAAATATTCATGAATTAATACTGCTAAATAATGAACGAAATTTTTCACACGTATGTCTAGAACATCAAGTCTTAAAAAGAAAAAAAAAACATAATTAAAAAATATAATTAAGATAAAACATCAATAAAGAACTGATAATGTTGCAATATTAAACCAAAATAAGACCAAACAGTTTTCAACAAAATTAGGGGAAATAATATAAAGTGAAATATTCATGAATTAATACTGCTAAATAATGAACGAAATTTTTTACACGTATATCTAGAACATTAAGTCTTAAAAAGAGAAAAAAAACTAAATTAAAAATATAATTAAGATAAAACATCAATAAAGAACTGATAATATTGCAATATTGAACAAAAATAACACCAAAATTAGGCAAAATAATATAAAGTGAAATATTCATGAATTAATGCTGCTAAATAAGGAACGAATTTTTTTACACGTATATCAAGAACATCAATTCTTAAAAAGAGAAAAAAACTAAATTTAAAAATATAATTAAGATAACACATCAATAAAGAACTGATAATATTGCAATATTGAACTAAAATAACACCAAATAGTTTGCAACAAAATTAGGCGAAATAATATAAAGTGAAATATTCATGATTTAATACTGCTAAATAATGACCGAATTTTTTCACCCGTATATCAAGAACATCAATTCTTAACGATAAAAAAAAACTAAATTAAAAAGTATAATTAAGATAAAGCAGTAATAAAGAACTGATAATATTGCAATATTGAACCAAAATTACACCAAAATTAGGTAAAATAATATATAGTGAAATATTCATGAATTAATACTGCTGAATAATGAGCGAAATTTTTCCCGCTTACATCACGTCTTAAAAACAGAATAAAAAACAAAATTAAAAGTATGACTAAGATAAAAGAGCAATAAATAATTGATAATAGGGAAGTACGGAACCAAAATAACACTAAACAGTTTGCACCAAAATAAGACAAAATTATATAAAGTGATATATAAATGAATAAATACTGCTGAATAATGAACGAATTTTTCACATGTACATGAAATATATCAAATCTTAAAAAGAGAATAAAAAACTAAATTAAAATATATAATTAAGATAAAAAAGCAATTAAGAATTGATAATAGTGAAATACTGAACCAAAATAATCAGAGAAGCATAAAATATTTATAAAAGAAGTAGAAAAATCTTGTAAGAAAATTAAGGAAAAATACTAAAATAGAAAAGTTTTAAATAGAATAATAAAATAAACAAATAATAAAATATGGAACACAGAACACAAAATAAAATGCATAGGGTAAATATAAATAAATAAATAAATATAAAGAAAGAATGCAAAGACGCAGATATGAAATAAAGGACATACAAATCAAATGTAGCTTCTTGAATTCTTATTTTATCATGAAATTGAAAAGAAGCACTCATTCTAATATGACAAACAAGCAGAAAGAACGCGAAGTGTGTTTCTTTTCAAATGAAGTAGTGCATTAATTTACAATTTCAGGGGAAGTGGAACAAAGCATCTGTTCTAGTCCACGACGAGTCTGCTTGCGATAAAACGAAAGATGCCAAAAGAAAAAAAATAATAATAAAGAACAGAACGTCGAGATATTTGCATGCTACTGAATCATCAAAGCCTCTCGGAATGTTTCGTAAATCAAGAAACATCAAATATTCATAAGTTGGTAGCAAAAGATATATATAAATCAAATTATTTTTGCATATTAAGGGAGTTGGGGAATTTCATTAGATCTCTTGTAAAGGGGTTTGACGTTTCATTAGACGTCCAAAAATGGACACACATGAAGTGACTTGTTACTTTATTGCATGCGTACTATAGGTAAATTATTGTAAACATCCAAAAATTCGACATAGAGATCTGGATTTATCCTGACGTTTTGGATTTACCTAAGTATTGTAATCGTCAAAAAATTCGACATCGCGATTTTGATTGACCTTTACGTTTTGAACCACCATGAGTATTGTAATTGTCCAAATAATTTGACCTCGTGGTTTTGATTGGTTTTTTCGTTTTGGATTTGAATATTGTAACTATCTAAATATTCGACATCGGTTTGGGATTTATCCCGTTGCGACCTCTGAGTATTGTAATTATCCTAAAATTTCAACATCGAATTTTGATTTATCTTCCCGTTTTCAACTTCTCATCGTTAAAAATTCGACCTCCTGATTTTAATTGATCTCACGTGGACCTTATTATTGTAATTGTCCAAAGAATTTGACCTCGTGATTTTTATTGATTTTTTTTGAGTTTTGAATCTGAAGTTGTAACTGTCTAAAAATTCGACATCGGATTTTCAATTGATCTCTTCGTTGCGGACTCCCTGAGTATTATAATTATCCAAAATATTCGACATCGAGATTTGATTTATCTTCATGTTTTCAATTTCTAAGTATTGTAATCATCCGAAAATTCAACCTCGTGATTTTGAGTGACCTTCGCATTTCGGACATAAATATTGTAATCTATTAAAAATTCCACATCTTGATTTTCATTGATCTTCACGTTTTGGACCATAGTTTTGTAGTTGTCCAAACAATTTGACCTCGTGATTTTGATTGATTTTTGAGTTTTGAATCTGAGTTTTGTAACTATTTAAAAATTCGACATCGGATTTGGGATTGATCTCTTCGCTGCGGACCTACCTTAGTACTGAAATTAGCCAAAAAAATTCGACATCGAAATTTTGATTTATCTTCACATTTTGAATTTCTGTAAGTATTGTAATCGTCCGAAAATTCAACCTCGTGATTTTGATTGACCTTCGCATTTTGGACATTATTGTGATCGTTTAAGAATTTGACATAGAGATTTTGTTTGATCCTATGTTTTGGACTTACCTATTGTATTCTTTCGAAAATTCGGCATCCTGATTTTCATTGATCTTCGTATTTCGAACCTCAGTATTATAATTGTCCAAAAAATTTGACTCGTGATTTTGATTGATCTTTGCGTTTCGGACTTGAGTATTGTAACTGTCTAAAATTTCGACATCAGATTTTGGATTGATTTTTACGTTGCGAATCTCCCTGAGTATTGTAATAATCCAAAAAATTTGACATCATGATTTTGATTTATCTTCTTGTTTTGGACTAAAAGTATAAGGACTCTAAGAGAATTGTAATTGTTCAAAAATTCATCCTCGTGATTTTGATTGATATTCACATTTCGGACATAAGTATTGAAATCTTTTAAAAATTCGATATAGAGATTTTATTTATCATCATGTTTTAAACCTCTCTGAGTATTGTAATTGCTCAAAATTCAACCTCGTGAATTTGATTAATTTTCGCCATTTAGACCATTGAGCATTGTAACTGTCTAAAATTTTGACATAGGGATTTTTACTGATCTACAAGTTTTGAACATCCCTAAATATTGTTATCTTCCGATAATTCAACCTCGTGATTTTGATTGGTCTTCGCGTATCGTAATTGAATAATATAATTCTCTAAAAAAAATACATCGCAATTTAGAACGATTTTCACGTTTTGAAGATCCCTAAGTATTATAGACTTACAGATTTTGACTGATGTTCACGTTTTGAATTTCAATGAGTCCGAAAAATTCAATTTTGGAATTATGTCTCTTTGTGTGTGTGAACAAAATAACTCGTGTACGTTTTGACAGAGACCAAAATTTTGAATGGGTACATTATAGCAACACTTTAGATTTCTAGCTAATTTTTGAAATACACTCTAAGTAGAAGTTTATAGCTGCTTTCATTTACTGACTGTCTAATTCCGGTTAATTTTTGTCGAACAATAATCGAATGCATAGGGTGTTATTCTTCGGTACCGGCGTTCGTGAATACGAATCCTACTATTGGCCTGGTTGTTCGTTGCCATTCGCGGTAGGCTTTAAACAGTAAGTTTCGTGTAGAAAAAAGGTAGATCACAAAGCTCCAAACTAACAAACCGGTTACTTCAAGTAAAATCTGGTTACAAGTATACATGCACGTCTGGGTTCTCATGAACCTCTGGATGGTGAATGGTACCAAAGATGAAAAAAGATGAGAAATTAATCGAGGAAGTTGTTTTGGTCACTTGCAGTCCAAAATTCAAGTCAGTTTAAAATAGAATAAATTTTAAAAAACTCTACACAAAATCGTTTAATTATGTTGATTATTCATTTTCATTGTTGACTTGAAGTGAATAAATCAGCAACTTCGCATTGTTGACTGATCCGTGGTGGATCAGTCGGTAAATATGCCAATCTAGTAACCGAAGTGTTGTGAGTTCGAGGCTCTAACGTAAGGAATTGTTATTGCTGAATAACGATAGAAATTCTCCCACATATATCAAGTGCAGTGATTCTCAAACTTTTTTAGCTACCGCCCCCTACAGAGCCGAAATGTGTTCAACGCCCCCCCCTTTTCTAAAAGTCCCGTAATTTAAAGTATAAGGTACAAGAAGTACTCAATTATAAGAGCCAAAATATTTAAGTAATTTTCTTCAATAGACTTACAATTCAAATTTTTGTTACTGAGACACTCTGATTGGTTTGGTTTGGAGCGCTACGGTCTACTGTTTTGCACACGAGGGCTAATGAGACCGGGACCTACTGCTTAAAGCCGATTCCGAATGGCTACGAACATCCATGCCATAGTGGGATTCGAACCCACGAACTCCAGTACCGACGATCAGCGCCCTAACCAATCGGCCAGCGTTCGGCCTGAGACACTCTGAAGCAGTGCTCAAACGAATGTCATGGCCAAATAGTTAGGGCGCTGACTTCAGTTCCGGAGTTCGTGGATTCTAATCCTACTGAAGCATAAATGTTTGTAGCCGTTCGGAATTGGCTTTAAGTAGTAGGTCCCAGTATCAATAGCCCTCATGATGCAAAAGAGTAGACCGTAGAGCTCCAAATCAAATCAAACGAATGCTGTTGATTAAATGTACTGTTATAAATGTCGCCCTAAATTTATGCAGAGTATAGGGAATGAAAATAACTGGCTCTGATACCCACGCGTAAGATTGTTTTATTACTGGTAAAAATCATGTAAATTAGATAATTAATGTAATAAATTTATTTAGTATTTTAAAGATTAAGTTTGAAAGCCAAAAACTGCTTACATCGGGGCAATACCGCCAGAGCATGTTCACTGTCCACCAGCAGTGTCGCACCGCTTCCGTTGAAAATCACAGGTCAAGTACATTTAAATATAAACTACATTAAAAACGTTAATTCAGATAGTACAGAAAAAAATTAGATAATTAATGCAATAAAATCGTGTAAATTAGATAATAAATGCAATAAATTTATTTAGTATTTTAAACATTATTTGAAATCCAAAACCTGCTCACATCGCTACCCTACCACCTGAAGCATTCTCATTGTCCACTGTCGTGTAGTGCTCGTTATATATTTATTAACAACCTGTGATCAAATATATAGTGGAATTTATTTTAAATTGCGTTGTGTTAAATATTTGCTTTACTACAATTTAACCACAGGTTCTGAGCAACTACAGACATTAAAATGAAGAATCAACTAACCTCTTAAATAATGGCAAATGAGACTAGCTTAATATAAAAAAATAGATTTATTAAAAAAAACATTTATACATCTATTTACAAAAAAAGTAATAAGTCAATAATTAAGCTTAGTCAAACTATTTAAATTATTTCTGACAAATTTTATATACACTTAGAAATTTTTGTAAGTAGAGAGAGAGGACCTAATCTCGATTTCAAAATGTAATGCAAAAAAATATGGGTACCTTTGTGGGTCTAAAGTGTTGGGCCCGGAACACTTCTGGTTGAAGGGTATGAGAGGGAATCTTTACATCTACCGTTGATCTGGGGCTTTCTCCTGAGTCTCTGTGGTGCTGCCGTACTATTTTGCGCAGGAAACTTTCTGGTAGACTTGGCTGGAGTATCGA
>CM063507.1:68179327-68239327 GCA_032207245.1 Pardosa pseudoannulata | reverse complement strand
TAAACAAACATGCATATATATACATGCATATTTATATGTATATGTATATATATACATATATATATATATGTATAATGCAAACATATATATATAAATATATATATAAATATATATATGTATGTATATGTATATATATATACTTATACATGTATATATACATATATATATATAAATATATATCTATGTATGTATATATATATATATACTTATACATGTATATATACATATATATATATTATATATATAATATATATATATACATACATGCATATATATGTAAATATATGCATATACTTACATATATATACATATATACATGTATATCATATATATATACATATTTAAATTTTATAAATATATGTATATACACATATATATGCATATATACTCATATATATTTACACACACACACATATATATATATATATATATATATATATATATATATATATGTATATGTATATATATATGCATATATTTAGATATATACATGTACATATATACATGTATATGCATATATATATACATATATATGCATATAGATTTATATATGTATATATATTTGTATATGCATATATGTACATATCTGCATGTTTTCTTTGAATGAACATTTTTTTTAGTTATTGCAGTTAAATGTTTATTTGTGTATAATGATTTTATAAGTGTGTTATTAAATCCGTTTTCGACTATTGGATATTGTGATAACAATTGTGTATGTAAAAGTTATATCAATATTATAGAATTGTAAGATATACAACGTGATCCACACGGATCCATACAGATTATCACCGGAGACGCCGTACCTCAGTCGGCAAAGGCAACACTTTCGGAACTGGAGGGTTGCGGGGTGAAAGCCCGATCCAGTGTAAGATCTACCGTGTTCGTTAAACAGGTTCGTGGACACAATGTCCTCCAAGTTCTTAATCAACACCTCTGGGGTGGCAGGCCAAGCCTATGGGTCTTCTTCTTGGTACCTGCTTCAAAATTATGATGACCCATTTGAGCATAAGTCGTACTTTTACCCGTAAGTTGCTTGTTAAAATGAAAGACGCAATCTTTTGCCTTAATACGAGTAACCTCCGTCTCAATCATTCTTGGTTGGACCAAATAGCAGAAGCCAACAACAATACATGCAGCGCGTCAGACGTAGAGTAAAAATCATTTAATTAAACATCTACCTGCATGCATGTATACACACAAATAGAATAATCGCTACACATGTGTGGTATAGCCACATTCTATTTAACCCTCTAAGCGGTTGGCACGTACAATTCCACCAAACCTATGATGTCTTCAAAACGTACAATTTTCGACCTCCAAAAACAGTCCGAAAATGGATGTAGTGTACATTTCTTCCAGTGCTTTCCCCCATAGAGTTCTGCAGCAGGAGGTTCAGGTTGACTGTTTAGTAACTGCACCCCTCTTTGACTAACATTTAAGTCCGAAAATGGATGTAGTGTACATTTCTTCCAGTGCTTTCCCCCATAGAGTTCTGCAGCAGGAGGTTCAGGTTGACTGTTTAGTAACTGCACCCCTCTTTGACTAACATTTATTGAGAGATACACTTCTACCCCCTGAGCCACAAAGACGCTGATAGCTTTTCATGGCTTTGTAAATCTCTATTTAGAAGTATTTCGTTTGCGGTAACAGATGGATCTCTAATTGCACCACTTGAATATCTTGGATGACTTTCGTAAAAAAATATAAATAAGAATCTGAAAGAATATTTTTATTTGTACTTTTAGAATCCATTATTTCTTATCGGATGATCTTCGAGACTTGACGATCTTTATGTGTATTAAAAACTAACAATCTATAATATCTATTTATATATCTATTTATAACCGGAAATAAAAGGACAATAACGAGGTTGGGTTTCCCGTACTAGTTGACTAAGGATGAAGGAAAAATCATAGAACGCTTTGGCCACTGACAGAGTAAACGTTTAGCGTATTTTTTGGAAACTTTTTTCCTCGATGTGTTCCACTCGGAGGGTTAAAAAGGAATGACAGGAATTGCCGGCTTCCTGACCCCTTATTTTATAGAGTGGGGCTTGTCCATGTCCAAGTCACCTTGAATTTTCCCGCGCTGACCATCCGTGGGTTGCCGTTTTGCTCTCCCCGTCTTTCAACATTTGTCCAGCTTGAGCGTTGCTTCGCAACATAAGATTCCTAGTCTGTTCTTCCTACTCACGCTACGTTTTGGCGATCATCTTGGATTCCCGCTGGCGGGATTTTCCACATTTAGTCATGTGTTTTTGTTCTCCCCATCTTTCAACATTTGTCCAGCTTGAGCATTCCTTGGCGCCATACAATTCCTAGGCTGTTTTTCCTATTCACGCTACGTTTTTGTCGATGGTCTTGGGTTCCCGCTGGCGGGATTTTTCCACTAACCTAGCCAAGCGCGGTGTTGAGTGGGCCGAAATTGGGGGAGAGGTTACCCGCATCATTTCGAGAAAAAAAGTATCTTTTTTTTTCGCTTTTGGCATCATGTCGAAGGACGTGTATTTTTTGACAAAGTCAGCAAGTAACAGAAAATAATAAAAATTCCTTTAAACTACGGAACTGGACTCTTTTCTATTCTTCAATTTTCATTTGAAACTGTTCTAAAATCGACTTAAAAGCTACCATATGAAAACACTGATTTTGTCTGCCGCCGTATAATTCCACTAAAGAACTGGTGAAAGGTTATTGCGGCTTAACGGAGAATCGCCATTACTGTCTTAAATCCTCCATGAGTAACAAAATTGTTATATTCAACAACATTAATAATTCTACATCATGGATATATAACAAAGTACGATTTTTCTCACTATTATGATAAATGCTAATATGATTACTAAATTTAAGTCACTCTATGTTTTCAATAGCCAGTATATTATTTGAAGAAACTTTAAAAATTATTGTTTTACCATCAATTTGACATAATGAAATATGTTTAATCAAAATTTTGATTTTGTATCATTTAATGTACACGTCGTTTTATGTCAGTCTTTTGACGCATAAACGGTTCTTTACCGTATTAATCTCATTTTATGCTGTCATGTTGAAAGGAGTGTCTATCTAGGCCAGACATTTGGACTGAAATGTGACAAAAGCATGTATAACTGGAAAGAAGTCCGGCCTCTGCACAATTAAAAGTGCCCCTGCTAAATGAGTTCTTTACCGTATTAATCTCATTTTATGCTGTCATGTTGAAAGGAGTGTCTATCTAGGCCAGACATTTGGACTGAAATGTGACAAAAGCATGTATAACTGGAAAGAAGTCCGGCCTCTGCACAATTAAAAGTGCCCCTGCTAAATGACATTAGGTATTATTAAAAAATACGACATGACGCAACTAGGGGAAGATTTCTGACAAGTGTTTGCATTTCGTTTTGAAGAAGTGACGTTTGCTTTAAACAGAAGGGCATTGCGTGACGGATTAATAGAAAAGCTTGAAAGAAATAGTATTTCAGTTTATAAAGGTATTTAAAAATGCATTTGAGTGGATAGACACATATATACGAGTATTTTTATGTGTGCATATAAATATGTAATCGGTATAAATTTAATATCATCGATGACACATTAAATATCCCATTATTTAATTTCCAGGACTCGCTTGGCATATAACACAAAAGAGGTCCTTAAGGTGAGAAATTTCCTTCTCAGAACTTAAGACCAGGCGAACACGTAATAAAAATCCTTCAATTTAAAACACATTTTAGTGGTTAGACACATATGCACGAGTATGTTTTTACGTGTGCCTGTATATGTAATGAGTAAAAAATCAGTCACAACTCTTTTTGTTTCATTTCCATCATATTCCTCAATCAATTTTTGCCTCATTTCCCATTTTTTTTTCATTTGTATCATATTCTTTAATAGGTGCCTTATTTAACAGCTCTTTTTGTTTCATTTCCATATTCTTCTATGAATTTTTGCCTCATTTCACAATGCTTTTTATTTTACTTGTAGCATATTTTTCAATCGGTACCTTATTTAACAGCTCTTTTTGTTTCCTTTACATATTCTTCAATCACCTTTTGGCTCATTTCTCAGTCCTTTTTGTTTCATTTGCATTATATTCTTTATTCAGGGCTTTATGTCACCGATCCCTTTGTTTCATTTTCATCATATTCTTCAATCAATTTTTTCCTCATTTCACAGCTCTTTTGTTAATTTGTATCATATTCTTTAATCGGTGCCTTATTTAACAGCTCTTTTTGTTTCATTTCTATATTCTTCAATCAATTTTTGCCTCATTTCTCAGTCCTTTTTGCTTCATTTGCATTATATTCTTTAATCAGTGCCTTATGTCACAGATCCCTTTGTTTTATTTCCATCATATTCTTCAATCAATTTTTTCCTCATTTCACAGCTCTTTTGTTTAATTTGTGTCATATTCTTTAATCGGTGCCTTATTTAACAGCTCTTTTTGTTTCATTTCTATATTCTTCAATCATATAATATATAAGTTTAATTAACGCTATCTTTTCAATACCCAGTATATTATTTTAAGAATCTTTAAAAATCATTGCTTTGACATAAATTTGCAATAATGAAAAGCGTTTATAGAAATTTTGATTTTGTATCTTTTCATGTGCACGTCGTTTAATGTCAGTCTTTTGACGCATAAACGGTTTTTTACCTTACTAACCTCAATTTATGCTGTCATGTTGAAAGGAGTGTTTATCTAGACCAGACATTTGGACTGAAATATGACAAAAGCATGTATAACTGGAAAGAAGTCCGGCCTCTGCACAATTAAAAGTGCGCCTGCTAAATGACGTTAGGTATTATTAAAAAATACGACGTGATGCAACTAAGGGACGTCTTATGACAGGTGTTTGCATTTCGTTTTGAAAAAGTGACGTTTGCTTTAAACTGGAAGGCATTGCGTGATGGATTAATACAAAAGCTTATAAGAAATATTCTTTTAGTTTGTAAAAGGTATATAAAAATACATTTGTGTGGACAGACACACATATGTACGAGTGTTTTTTTTTTGTGTGTGTATATAAATATGTAATCGGCATAAATTTAATATCATCGATGACACAGGAAATATCCCATTATTTAATTTCCAGGACTCGCTTGGCATATAACTCAAAAGCGGTCCTTAAGGTGAGAAATTTCCTACTCAGAACTTAAGACCAGGCGAACACGTAATAAAAATCCTTCAATTTAAAACACATTTTAGTGGTTAGACACATATGGACGAGTATGTTTTTATGTGTGTCTGTATATGTAATGAGTATAAAATGAGTCACAACTCTTTTTGTTTCATTTCCATCATATTCCTCAATCAATTTTTGCTTCATTTCACAGCTCTTTTTTTATTTTGTATCATATTCTTTAATCGGTGCTTATTTAACAGCTCTTTTTGTTTCATTTCCATATTCTTCAATCAATTTTTGCCTCATTTCTCAGTCCTTTTTGCTTCATTTGCATTATATTCTTTAATCAGTGCCTTATGTCACAGATCCTTTGTTTTATTTCCATCATATTCTTCAATCAATTTTTCCTCATTTCACAGCTCTTTTGTTAATTTGTATCATATTCTTTAATCGGTGACTTATTTAACAGCTCTCTTTGTTTCATTTTCATATTCTCCAATCATATAATATATAAATTTAATTAACACTATCTTTTCAATAGCCAGATTATTATTTTAAGAATCTTTAAAAATCATTGCTTTAACATAAATTTGCAATAGTGAAAAATGTTTATAGAAATTTTGATTTCGTATCTTTTCATGTACACGTCGTTTTATGTCAATCTTTTGACGCATAAACGGTTCTTTACCATACTAATCTCAATTTATGCTGTCATGTTGAAAGGAGTGTTTATCTAGGCCAAACATTTGGACTGAAATGTGACAAAAGCATGTATAGCTGGAAACGAGTCCAGCCTCTGCACAATTAAAAGTGCCCCTGCTAAATGACGTTAGGTATTATTAAAAAATACGACGTGACACAACTAGGGGACGATTTCTGACAGGTGTTTGCATTTCGTTTTGAAGAAGTGACGTTTGCTTTAAACTGGAGGACATTGCGTGACGGATTAATACAAAAGCTTATAAGAAATATTCTTTTAGTTTGTAAAGGTATTTAAAAATGCATTTAAGTGGATAGACACACATATGTAAGAGTGTGTTTTTATGTGTTTGTATAAATATATAATGGATAAAAATTAATCATCACCTATGACACGGGGAATAGCCCATCTTTTAATTCTCAGGACTTGCAATGATGCACATTTGCATCCCATTCTTTAATCAATCTGTGCTTCATTTTTACAATTTTTTTTCTTTCATTTGCATCTTTTTTTTCAATCAATTCTTGCATCATTTCACGGCTCTTTTCTTTCACTTACATCATATTCTTAAATCAATTTTTGCCTCATTTTTCAGCACTTTTTGTTTCATATTCATCATATTCTTTAATCAGTGCCTTATTTCACAGTTCTTTTTGTTTCATTTCCATCAAATTCTTCAATAATTTTTGCTTTATTTAACAGCTCTTTCTGCATCATCTGCATCCCATTCTTTAATCAATCTGTGCCTCATTTCACAGCTTTTTTCTTTCATTTGCATCTTTTTTTTTTTCAATTAATTTTTTCCGCATTTCATAGCTCTTTTGTGTCATTTGCATCATATTCTTCAATCAATCCCCATGCTCTTCTAATGACATTAATTAATTATTAAACATTATGCAACGTTCTTGAATTTTCGTTCTTTTTGTGCTTTTTATTTAGTCTTACTTTTTTCTTCATAAGTCTGTCCTTACGTAAATCATCTTCAAATGTCAATATGTTCGTTTGTAAACACACTTCATGTCACACACAGCATCTAATCGAGGTACAATCACAGATATTAATGCAATAAAATCAAAAAAAATTTCCCACTGGTTTTGTGCAATTTTAATTCTCAGCAAAACCTTTCAAAACCGCATAATCGTAAATAAATCACTGCTAACTGAGACTGCTTACTTAAGTTTCCGCGAGGTCGGAACTCAGATAAGCCGCATTAAGTGGGGTGATTTTTTTTAATACCGCACAAATGAGATCAACGTTAGCCTCATTCTATTTTTACTTCATTGTAAAAAGTAAAGAAAGTTATTGTAATCTAGATTAATTCCACCGCTCAGATTTCAACGAAAATACTTATTTTCCCCAGTATTGAAGTTACGTCTGTATGTGCGTTCAATGAAACTTTAATTTTGAAACTTTAAATCAGAGCTTCAATTCGTAATTTCTTTTCGTTCCGATTTCCCTTCTGGTTCAAATTTAAAATATATATATATATCGGTTTCGTTCAGGTTTTCGTTCTGCCAAAAATAACAAATTTCGGTTTTCGTTTCAGTTCGGAAAAATTATTTTTATTTGTTTTTATTTTATTTTTTAAAATTTATTTATTTTTTTTTATTTATTTATTTATTTTAGAGCCCCAAATAAATCTTCTCGCGAGCTACAGGTTGCCCCTCCCTGCTATAGAATATGAATCCTACAACTTCACTGCCCTAGTTGCACAATCCCCATCATTGCATCAAAAACTATTTTTACTAGAATAAGAGCCACACCACTTGCCTGTGAGAACCACATGCAATCGTATGCCACCTTATGGTGAACCTTGGTGTATAGAATAAATTGTATCACTTCGTTGCCCGATTCCCCATCATTGCATCAAAAACTATTTTTACTAGAATAAGAGCCACACCACTTGCCTGTGAGAACCACATGCAATCGTATGCCACCTTATGGTGAACCTTGGTGTATAGAATAAATTGTATCACTTCGTTGCCCGATTCCACAGCATTGCCTCAAAGACTATTTTTACTAACATAAGAGCCACACAACTTGCCTGTATGTCACATGCAATCGTGTGCCACCCTATGGTGACCCTTGGTATATAGAATAAATTGTATCACTTCGCTGCCCGATTCCCCAGCATTGAATCAAAAACTATTTTTACTAACATAAAGAGGCACACCACTTGCCACATGAATCGTGTGCCACCCTATAGTGGCCCTTGGTGTATAGAATAAATTGTATCACTTCGCTGCCCGATTCCCCAGCATTGAATCAAAAACTATTTTTACTAACATAAGAGCCCCACTACTTACCTGTGAGAGCCACATACAATCGTGTGCCACCCTATGGTGACCCTTGGTATATAGATTAAATTGTATCACTTTGCTGCCCGATTCCACACCATTACCTCAAAAACTATTTTTACTATCATAAGAGCTATACCACTTGCCTGTGAGAGGCAACATGATATCGTGTGCCACTCTATGGTGACCCTTGGTATATAGAATAAATTGTATCACTTCGCTGCCCGATTCCCCAGCATTCCATCAAAAACTATTTTTACTACCACAAGAGCCACACAAATTGCCTGGAGAGCCTCATGCAATCGTGTGCCACCCTATAGTGGCCCTTAGTATATAGAATAAATTGTATCACTTCGCTGCCCGATTCCACGCATTGCCTCAAAAACTATTTTTACTAGCATAAGAGCCATATCACTTGCCTGTGAGAGCCACATGCATTTGTGTGCCCCCCTATGATGACCTTGGTATATAGAATAAATTGTATCACTTCGTTGATCGATTCCACAGAATTACCTAAAAAACTATTTTTACTATCATAAGAGCTATACCATTTGCCTTTGAGAGCCACATGCAATCATATGACACCCTATGATGACCCTTGGTATATACATTAAACTGTATCACTTCGCTGCCCGATTCCACAGCATTGCCTCAAAAACTATTTTTACTAGCATAAGAGCCACACCACTTGCCTGTGAGAGCCACATGCAATCGTGTGCCACCCTATGGTGACCCTTAGAATATAGAATAAATTGTATCACTTCGCTGCCCGATTCCACAGCATTGCCTCAAAAACTATTTTTACTAGCATAAGAGCCACACCACTTGCATGTGAGAGCCACATGCAATCGTGTGCTACCCTATGGTGACCCTTGAAATATAGATTAAATTGTATCACTTTGTTGCCCGATTCCACAGCATTGCCTCAAAAACTATTTTTACTAGCATAAGAGCCACACCACTTTCCTGTGGGAGCCATATACAATCGTGTGCCACCGTGTAGTGACCCTTAGTATATAGAATAAATTGTATCACTTCGCTGCCCGATTCCAAACCATTGCCTTAAAAACTATTTTTACTAGCATAAGAGCCATACCACTTGTCTCTGAGAGCCACATGCAATAGTGTGCCACCCTACGGTGACTCTTAGTATATAGAATAAATTGTATCCCTTCGCTGCCCGATTTTACAGCATTGCTTCAAAAACTATTTTTACTAGCATAAGAGCCATACCACTTGCCTGTATACCACATGCAATCGTGTGCCACTCTATGGTGACCCTTGGCATATAGGATAAATTGTATCCCTTCGCTCCCCCGATTCCACAGCATTGCCTCAAAAACTATTTTTACTAGCATAAGAGCTGCGAGAGCCGCATGCAGCCGCATGTCACACTATGATCAACCTTTGGTTTATAGAAGGAATCATATATCTTCACTTCGCAGGTAAAAGGTTTATCCACATTTGTAAAGAAAACTCTTTTCACTTCCATCTGAGCCACGCCACTTGCCTGCGAGAGCCGCATGCAGCCGTGTGTCACAACATGGCCACTCTTCGTGTAAAGAGTAAACCGTATCTCTTCACTGCCCGAGTAACACATTCTCCAGCATTGTACCGAAAACTCTTTTTATCTCTCCCTATTTCAACCATTAGAAACCCATTTACTCTCGCATCGCATTCCCGTTCCAATCAATCGCTTCCGAACATAATAACCAACACACTTGGAACGGTTCCAAGATCACTCTTCCACTCCACACCAAGTATCACTAACGCTGTTGGAAGACCGGCCACTCATATACCAGTCAGCGAGAAGAAAAATACGAGAAAAAAAATTCCATCAACAGTAATCATAAATAAGAAGCACGTGTCGGCATAAAAATAAACAAATGACCACGTGATCTTCTTCCGAAGCGTAACCGTGCCCGCTAATACGTCTCACGTTGTCGTCATTCCGGTTTCGTGGTCGCTTCTGCCCGCCTACTCGACCATTTTTTTTTATTATTCACTCGCATTTAGTGGCAACACTTTTCGTACATTTCCGAGTTGTGTGTATTTCTTCGCCTTGTTGGATACTCTAGCCTGGGGATTTTGACACAGTTTTCATGGTGAGTTTACATTTATTTATCAATTCTAAATGCAACCATCAGCTGTTGACTCTAAGCCACCTCGGACGGAAAATTGTAGAAACAGAATCTGAGATGTTTTTTAAGGCTCTCTACTTTGTCGCTAGATAAACGCTTGAAAATGATTTTGAACCCGGTGTATTTCGGCATTGTAGTAGCACAGAATCTTTCTGGATTCACTCCCCTTCTATGAGTTAATCCCCCGTATGATAGCAACTAATTTTGATCATTTTCAAGTTATAAGGATTTTAATTGAGCCTTTTACAATATTCCTAGTTTGAGGATCTTAGCTAAATACACGGTAAGTTTTAGTTGAATTTTTATACTATTTAAGTATGCAACTATCAGCTGTTGAATTATTGCAAAAGTCAGTTTTGAAACCGGCGTATTTCGGTATTGTAGTAGCACACAATTATTCTGGCTTCTCTCCCCTTTTATGAGTTAACTCCCCTATGATAGCAACTATTTTTGATCATTTACAACTGATGAGGATTTAACTGCGCCACATTGAATACTCTAGTCTGGGGCTGTCAACTAAACTTACGATAAGTTTTAGTTTATTTATGGTACTACTATTTAAGTATGCAACTATCATCTGTTAAGGCTCTGTCTTTTGACGCTAGATATAGGGTTACCAATTATTTTGAAAATGGCGTATTTCGATACCGTAGTAGCACAGAATAATTCTAGTTTCACTCTCCTTTAATGTTTTATTCTCTGGTTTGATAGCGACTATTTTTGATCATTTACAAGTTATTAGGATTTAATTGCGCCACCTCCAATATTCTAGTCTGGGGCTCTCAGCTAAATTTACAGTAAGTTTTCTTTGATTTTTGATACTATTATTTAAGTACGCAACTATCAGCTGCTAAGGCTCTTTATTTTGACACTCAAGCTATAAGTTACCAATTATTTTGAAACCGGCGTATTTCGGTATTGTAGTAGCACACAATCATTCTGGATTCACTCCTCTTTTACGAGTTAATCCCCAGTCCAACTAATTTTGATAATTTGCAAGTTATAAGAATTTAATTGCGCCACCTCGAATATTCTAGTCTGGGAATCTCAGCTAAATTTACAATAAGTTTTAGTTGATTTTTGATACCACTATTTAAGTATGCAACTATCAGCTGTTAAGGCTCTCTATTTTGAAGCTAGATATACGGTTACCAATTATTTTGAAACCTCCGTATTTTGATATTGTAGTAGCACACAATCATTCTGGTTTCACTCCCCTTTTATGTTTTAATACCTGGTTTCATAGCGAATATTTTTTATCATTTCCAAGTTATGAGGATTTAATTTCGCCGCCTCGAATAATCTAGTCTGAGGCTCTCAGCTAAATTTACAGTATTAGTTGATTTTTGATAATATTTAAGTACGCAACTATTAGCTGCTAAGGCTCTCTATTTTGACACGATAGATATAAGGTTACCAATTATTTTGAAACCTCCGTATTTCGATATTGTAGTAGTACACAATCATTCTGGATTCACTCCCCTTTTATGTTTTAATCCCTGTTTTCATAGCGAATATTTTTTAACATTTCCAAGTTATGAGGATTTAATTGCGCCACGTCGAATATTCTAGTCTTGTGTTCTCAGCTAAATTTACGGTCAGT
Source organism: Pardosa pseudoannulata (assembly GCA_032207245.1). Taxonomy (NCBI): domain Eukaryota; kingdom Metazoa; phylum Arthropoda; class Arachnida; order Araneae; family Lycosidae; genus Pardosa; species Pardosa pseudoannulata. The sequence continues at coordinate 68,227,485 of CM063507.1, read as the reverse complement.
TTTAGTTGATGTTTGATACTATTATTTAAGCAAGCAACTATCAGTTGTTAAGGCTATCTATTTTGACGATAGACATACAGTTAGCAATTATTTTGAAACCCGCGTATTTTAATACTGTATTAGCACACAATCATTCTGGCTTCACTCCCCTTTTATGAATTAATCCCCGTATGATAGCAACTAATTTTGATCATTTCCAAGTGATGAGGATTTAACTGCGCCACATTGAATGCTATAGTTTAGGGCTGTCAGCTAAATTTACGGTAAGTTTTAGTTAATTTTTGATACTGTTATTTAAGTATGCAACTATCAGCAGTTAACTCTCTCTATTTTGAAGCTAGATATATGGTTACCAATGATTTTGAAACCGGAGTATTTCGGTATTGTAGTAGCACACAATCATTCTGGCTTCACTCCCCTTTTATGAGTTAATCCCGTTTGATAGAAACTTTTTTTGATTATTCCAAGTTATGAGGATTTAATTGCGCCACTCGAATATTCTAGTCTGCTCTTCTCCTAATTCAATAAGTTTTTTTGATTTTGATACTATTATTTAAGTAGCAACTATCGCTGTTAACTCTCTATTTTGACATAGATATTTTTTACCAATTATTTTGAAACTTATTTATAGTAGTAGCACACAATCATTCTGGATTCACTCTCTTTTATGTTTTAATCCCTGTTTTCATAGCGAATATTTTTTAACATCCCAAGTTATGAGGATTTAATTGCGCCTCTATTTTCGATAGATATACAGTTAGCAATTATTTTGAAACCGGAGTATTTCGGTATTGTAGTAGCACACAATCATTCTGGCTTCATTCACTTCTATGAATTAATCCCCGTATGATAGCAACTAATTTTGATCATTTACAAGTTATGAGGATTTAGTTGCGCCACTTCAAATACTCTAGTCTAGGGCTCTCAACTAAATTTACGATAAGTTTTAGTTCATTTTTAATACTAATATTTACGTATGCAACTATCATCTGTTAAGGCTCTATTTTGACGCTAGATATACGGTTACCAATTATTTTGAAACCGGCGTGTTTCGATATTGTAGTAGCACAGAATCATTCTAGTTTCACTCCCCTTTTATGTTTTAATCTCTGGTTTGATAGCGACTATCTTTGATTATTTCCAAATTAAGAGTATTTAATTGCGCCACCTCGAATATTCTAGTCTGGGGCTCTCAACAAAATTTACGATAAGTTTTAGTTGATTTTTGATACTATTATTTAGGTATGCAACTATCAGCTGTTAAGGCTCACTATTTTGACGCTAGATATACGGTTACTAATGATTTTGAAACCGGCGTATTTCGGTATTGTTGTACCACACTATCATTCTGCTTCACTTCCCTTTTATGAGTTAATCCCTCGTATGATAGCAACTAATTTTGATCATTTACAAGTGATGAGGATTTAATTTCGCCACATTGAATACTCAAGTCTGGGGCTCTCAGCTAAATTTACGATATGTTTTAGTTGATTTTTGATACTATTATTTAAGTATGCAACTATCAGCTGTTAAGGCTCTCTATTTTGAAGCTAGATATACGGTTACCAATTATTTTGAAACCGGCGTATTTCGGTATTGTAGTAGCACACAATCATTCTGGCTTCACTCCCCTTTTATGTTTTAAATCTCTAGTTTGATAGCAACTATTTTTGATCATTTCCAAGTGATGAGGATTTAATTTCGCCACATCGAATACTCAAGTCTGTAGCTCTCAGCTAAATTTACAATAAGTTTTAGTTGATTTTTGATACTATTATCTAAGTATGCAACTATTAGCTGTTAAGGCTCTCTATTTTCGAAACAGAATCTTCGGTTATAAATTTTTTGATACATTCACTAGAATTACTATTTTGAAACCACATATTTCAGTATTTTAACACATCATTATTGTATTCATATTTTTTCGTTAGCATATTTTTTAATTTCAGTTGTTTGAGGATTTAATTTCTTGTTGGGCTCTCAGTCTAATACAATTTCATAAGTTTAATTTTATTGATTTTTGAACTCTATTATAAAGTATGTAAACCAATCAGAATTAAGGTCTCTCTATTTTGACGCTAGATATACGGTTACCAATTATTTTGAAACCGGCGTATTTCGATATTGTAGTAGCACAGAATCATTCTAGTTTCACTCCCCTTTTATGTTTTAATCTCTGGTTGATAGCGACTATTTTTGATCATTTCCAAGTTATGAGGATTTAATTGTATAACCTTGAATATTATAGTCTGAGGCCCTCAGCTAAATTTACGATATGTTTTAGTTGATATTTCATACTATTATTTAAGTACGCAACTATCAGCTGTTAAGGCTCTCTATTTTGACGCTAGATATACGGTTACCAATTATTTTGAAACCTGCGTATTTCGGTATTGTAGTAGCACACAATCATTCTGGTTTCACTCCCCTTTTAAGTTTTAATCCCTGTTTTCATAGCGAATATTTTTTAACATTTCCAAGTTATGAGGATTTAATCTCCACTCGTTGTTCTAGTCTGAGATTTTGCTAAATTTTCAGTATTAGTTGAATTTTTGATAATAATTTAAGTGCAACTATTAGATGCTAGGCTCTCTATTTTGAAGCTAGATATACGGTTACCAATTATTTTGAAACCGAAGTATTTCGATTTGTAGTACACAATCATTCTAGTTCACTCCTTTTATGTTTTAATCCCTGTTTCATAGCAATATTTTTTTGATCATTTCCAAGTTATGAGGATTTAATTGCGACCACCTGAATATTCTAGTCAGCTGGCTCAGCTAAATTTACGGTCAGTTTTAGTTGATGTTTGATACTATTATTTAAGCAAGCAACTATCAGTTGTTAAGGCTATCTATTTTGACGATAGATATACAGTTAGCAATTATTTAGAAACCGGCGTATTTTAATACTGTATTAGCACACAATCATTCTGGCTTCACTCCCCTTTTATGAGTTAATCCCCCGTATGATAGCAACTAATTTTGATCATTTACAAGTGATGAGGATTTAACTGCGCCACATTGAATACTATAATCTAGGACTGTCAGCTAAATTTACGGTAAGTTTTAGTTGATTTTTGATACTATTATTATTTAAGTATGCAACTATCAGCAGTTAAGGCTCTCTATTTTGACGCTAGATATATGGTTACCAATTATTTTGAAAATGGCATATTTCAATACTGTAGTACCACAGAATCATTCTAGTTTCACTCTCCTTTTATGTTTTATTTTCTGGTTTGATAGCGACTATTTTTGATCACTTACAAGTTATGAGGATTTAATTGCGCCACCTCCAATATTCTAATCTGGGGCCCTCAGCTAAATTTACTGTAAGTTTTAGTTGATTTTTGATACTGTTATTTAAGTATGCAACTATCAGCAGTTAAGGCTCTCTATTTTGAAGCTATATAAATGGTTACCAATTATTTTGAAACCGGCGTATTTCGATACTGTAGTAGCACACAATCATCCTGGCTTCACTCTTTTATGTTTTTTCTCTGTTTGATAGCATATTTTTTTGATCATTTTTCAAAATTATAAGATTTAATTCCCCTTGAATTTCTAGTCTGCGGCTCTAGCTAAATTTATAATAAGTTTAGTTTAATTTTTATACTAATATTTAAGTATGAAATATCATCTGTTTATCTCTATTTGAGGTAGATATACGGTTATATTATTTTAAAGGTGTATTTCGGTATCGTAATAAAACAATATTCACTTTTATCTGTCAATCCCCTGTTTGATATCAACTAACTTTTTCATTTTCAAGTTATGGTATTTTAATTGCTTTGAATACTCCTGTCTTTAGCTATATACACAGATTTTAGTGATTTTTATCTATATTTAAGTTTGAATTATCGGCTTTAATTTCAAGAGCTGTTTTTCAGTGTGAAAATTCGAACAATCTTTGACAATTTTTAATCTCAATTTTTTAACGCTAGAATTATCAGAGATTTTGAAACCGGCGTATTTGATATTTCGCTTCACTCATTCAGTTTTCATCTTTTTTTCATCTTTTTTGTTTTTCAGTTGTTTGAATTTTAACTTCAGTCTTTGAATTTTATCTGAGTTTTTGAATTTTTCAGTTTACATTTTTACAATGTTTTAGTGTTTTGGATATTTAAGTAGCAATATTCAGCTTTAAGGTCTCAATTTTGACGCTAGATGTACGGTTTGAATTATTTTGAAACCGGCGTATTTCGTACTGTGTAGCACATCATTCAGTTTTCACTTTTTTTAATCTGTATGATTCAACAAATTTTTATTTCAAGTGATGAGGATTTAATGCGCCATTGAATACTCTAGTCTGGGGATCTCAGTAAATTTACACAAGTTTTAGTTGATTTGATATTATTTAATGCAACTATCAGCTGTTAAGGTTCTCTATTTTGAGCTAAATATACGTTACCAATTATTTTGAAACCGATATTTCGGTATTGGTAGCACAATTATTCTTTCACTCCCCTTTTATGTTTTAATCCCGTTTCATAGCAAATATTTTTTTTTAACTTAAGTGATGAGGATTTAATTGCGCCACATGAATATTTAGTCTGGACTCGGCTAAATTTTTCACTTTTAGTTGATTTTGAGCTATTATTTTTATGTAATATCAGTGTTAAGGCTCTCTATTTTGAAGCTAGATATAAGGTTACCAATTATTTTGAAACCCGCGTATTTCGGTATTGTAGTAGAACACAATCATTCTGGCTTCACTCCCCTTTTATGTTTAATTATGATAGCAATATTTGATCATTTACAAGTGATAATTTAACTGCGACCTCGAATATTTTAGTCTACACTCAGCTAAATTTTTGGGTCAGTTTGTGTTGAATTTTTGATAATATTTAAGTATCAAACTATCGGTTGTTAAGGCTCTCTATTTTGACGCTAGATATACGGTTACCAATTATTTTGAAACCGGCGTATTTCGGTGTTGTAGTAGAACAGAATCATTCTGGTTTCACTCCCCTTTTATGTTTTAATTAATAATAAGAATTATCAGGTACAAGTTCAATAATTTTCACTTAATCTTCTACTATTTAATCTTTTTAATCTTCATACTCATCTAAAGTCTCCCGAAACTGAGAATGCAGTTTAGAATCACGTTGAATTCATTTCGAAGATAATTCAACTCGTGTGCAAAACATTAGACCGTAGAGCTCCTAACCAAACCAAACCGAAGATAATTGAAAGTTTTTTTTTTTTTTTTTTTTGCTACGTCGAAATTACCGTTAAGTTCTTTCCAATTATTTTTGTTGCTGTAATTAATGGAAGTGAAGGAATGAAACTATTATTTGTGTTACACCCTGGAGGGAGATAGAATTTATTACAGGTGATAAAATTTCCATTGCAACAAGAATAATCGATGATTAAATTTAAAATTATCACATATGTATCTAATCTATAATTTAAGCCAGCTATAAAATTATTTACGTAATATCTAAGATCAGTCATGAAATGCATGAAAATAATGCAGACGATATTTAAATTTATAAGAAAGGATTATATAAGAGCGTTAAAGGAATGACGTCATATTGCTAGAAAAAATGTTATTTTTACCTATTATGTGATAAATTGATAAATTTAATTGACTGCTGTTAATCAGGGAAATAAGGCTTGAAATAATGGCATTAAACACTCGAAACGGGACGAAGGGGTGGATTTCGAACGTTTTAAAGACGACAGTATTTTTAACTGTGATAAGAGGCAAATTTATACCAATTTATTTTAGAATCGGATCGACAGTTTAGGAGAAGATAAACTTTACTCGCTTTGAATTTTGCTAACCCTAACTCATCAAGTATCCAATATGGATACCTCTATCCATTCCAGGTCCAACCGCTGCATAAATTCGAGGTCAGACGGACAGATAACTTAAGATATTATTATAAAGGTGATATTTTAAAATTCAATGAGATAAAAATATAGAATTTTCAGTCCAAATTTCGCCAAGCTGGAAGTACACTGTCGCCTTAAGGAATATTCTATATTCTATTTTAAACATTTCTTCGTTGTGCTGATAGAAGCAAGACATTTTATGTGTTACTTTTTTGATTTTTTACTGAATAAGCAGTGCACGTTTTTTAGGGGATGCTGTTTTCGGAGTTAGTACGTGAATAAGATTTAAATCTGTTACTGCCACAGAAAGCGCTGAAGTAGTTAAAATTTGCTGTTATTGCAAATCGCGCGCTGTTTGTAAATTTTTCTGGCGTTATAAGGAATGCATGAATGTTTTTCTTTTTAAATTTCTTTTTTTTTTCTTTTTTAAAATATCTGTCTTGAAAATTCTGTTTGCTACGCATTGTAAAAGCGATGGGTTAATCTTAAGTCTTTGACTTTAATCCAGTTTGACCCTTGATAGATTTAGGCAGATCAAACTGATACCAAGTTAAGGCCGAGCGATGGCCGAATGGTTAGGGTGCTCACCTTTGGAACCAGAGTTCGTGAGTTCGAATCCCAGTATGGCATGTATGTTCGTAGCCGTTCGGAATCGGCTTTAAGCAGTAGGTCCCTGTCTTATAAGCCCTCGTGTTCTAAAAAGTATACCATAGTGCTCCAAACCAAACCAATAATAGAAAGCGATTCACCCGCCCAAATAAGTGTTGCCATTCGTAAATTAGTAAAATATTTATCTTCTAAAATCAGCAATAAATTACTGATAATTAAGTATTACAAGATCAGACCAGTTTTTAAATTATTAAAAAATACACAACAAAGAGAACCAAAAATGAAATTAAGACATATTACTTTATATTTAATTCATTCTATATATAGTAAAATTATAAATGGTGAATAAATATACAATAATTTTGATTTCTTGTATTAAAAGTACTATGAGGAATTATATATATGAAGAGAAAGTTATATAAGTAAAACGAAATAAGTTATTTACAGAAGACTAGGTTTTTGCTAAATGTCTATTTTTCTTACACAGTATTATACCGTTTAAATGATACCAGAATAGTATATGAAGTATACATGTAAAATATGATGTTTAATAATTTTTTAATTTACGGTTTAAAATATTAAAGGGTTTTTCCTCACTAGTTTTCTATCGCATTTTGCGGTTAAATTTTTTACTGATCTCTTGAGCATATTACAATGCCAATGAAGCAATCGTAAAATTTCCTGTTTGAATGCAAATCAGAGCTGTGATGTCGTGTTTTTTACTTATGTTGAGTAACATCTTCCGCGTATAATTGTTTTGAAATTCTCTTAAGTTATATCTTCGCATATTTATGCGAAGAAGTTTTACCAAATCAATTTTCCACAAAACCACAAGAAGTTATTTACAGAAGTATTGTTAGGAAAAGTAGGTTACGTTTGTTAGTGGAAAATATAAGCAATAAAGATGCTTTAAATATGTTGCTTGCTGAAGTCAGATATTTAGCGAAAATTTCTACACATTTCAGTTTATGGATTACATGTTTTTCAACTCCTCTTCTTAGCCCACTCTCCTGTTTCTAATCATGGATCTTGTTGGTGCTTCAACCACATTTGGCGATATTGGCGTGCTTGCAGCTTGCGTGCGTGGCGTGCTTGCAGCGTGGCGTTTGAAATCTGGCGAGGGGATCGTAACTCAAGAAATTGATACATAAACAAAAACGACATTTTGAGGAAAGATTTTACAAAAATTGAATATTTAAAATCTAATTGAATTAACAAAGAAAACACTTTGTTAACTCTTTGACTTAAGTACACAAGTCATACATTGACATTCTCATAGCAAAAAAAACTCTTTGACTTAAAAGAAACTGTATTTTGAGTGGAGGTTGAAGAAGAGTTGTAAAATTGAAAAATTGTTTTCAAATCTTATTAGATTTACTCTTCATTGGCGCACACTATATCGTATTCAAACTGCCAGATTGCTAAACAATGGACGTTTGATAAGGCACTGCTCTTATGTACCGCAGTTAATAGGTTTGGAATCTGCTTTAACCTTTTCAGGACGGGCATGTCTTATATGCAACACCTTTTAAATTTTCTCAATTGATTTTTTAGTATTGACAAATTCCACTATAACAAATATAAGGATACATCTTTTGGTTATAAGAAATATTAAACAAATGTTCTATAGAAAATATACATTCTGCAACTGTCCTCTGACTCAATTTGAATGATGTTGCATATATGATACGCTCGTACCCATCGGGTTAAGGAGTAAGTCCCCGCTTTCGTCTAGCAAAACAATAGATCGTAGCATTCCAAACCAACCAAAGAGTTGCTGATTTAACTACTTTGAGGACCTAAGCGTTTACTTCTTACTGCTCCATTTCCCGCAAAAAGTAGAAATAAAAATTAGAACTAAAAAATCTTATATTTTGATTAATAAAAAATACTGAATGTACAATAAATTTTACTTTTTTTTAGAAAATTTGAAATTGTTTTATAAATGTTAAGACTTATAAAAAAACATATTTTTCTACATAATTATGGAAGTTCATATATCTTCCTTAACTTGGGCAGCATCATTCACCTGACAAAACATCTACTTTGAAATAAAAATTGAAAAAGAGTTTTAAAGTTTCAGAACATCTCAGTTTCGTTTCTTTATGTTTGGCATCTTTTTCGAAAGCCTTAGTGTTTTTGTTAACTTATGCCATTTTGTTTTTCAACTCCTCTTCTTAGCCCACTCTCCTGTTTCTAATCATGGATCTTGTTGGTGCTTCAACCACAAAATTCGTGCTTGCATTGCGTGCTCGTGCTTAGCTTCGTTTGAAATCTGGCATTCGAACTCAAAACAAATTGATTCATAACAAAAAAAACATTTTAAAAATTTTACAAAAATTGAATATTTAAAAATCTAATTGAATTAAAAAAAAAACACAAGGAAACACATAACATTTACTAAATGACTGAAACATTCACTTAATCACAAATTAAATAAACTGAGTGTGATTTTCATCACAAATTTGTGATTTAGTGTAAATTGTAAAATTAATTTAAAAAAAAAAAAAAAATATTTTGATAGGTTTGGCAGTTTTTCGAAAGCCTTAGTTTTTTTTTAAACTTCTGTCATTTTGTGTTTCATGACTTAGCTTGTAATAATCTTTGACCATTGGAAACTTATCTTGAGAAACTTAATTACTGCGTAGCGTAGCTTGATGCCGTTAGACATGGTTTAGACCGGGTTTAGATTGTACTACAGTTAAATTTTGTAACTGCTCAAACCGCAGTTAGAAACAAGCGGTGTTTTGCAAAAAATTTGCAAAAAAAAATCGTAATTATTTTTTTCATATTTACACTTGTTTAATTTCTCTGTAAAGGCAGCTAAAAATATTCAAAGCTTACACTGTTCCTACCTAAGCTTACAACGCTCTGAAAGTAAGCCTTGCATTATCCTGGATGAGAAAGTAAGGAAGACTGTGAAGTGTACTGCAAGGAAATCTGAGCAGCATAAGTCATTCATCCCTAGTGTTCTACTTATCATAAGTCTGGTATACAAATCGAAGATTATATAATGCTAGTCTGAAAATTAAATGACCTTATAATTCTCCAGGATCATTGATACGGTTTATAAGCGGGATACGGTTCATATCCGGGATCATTGATAAGCTAATTACTTACACTAAACAAAATATTTTAGATCATGATTTAGTTTTACAAGAACTATTTTCAGAATGCTGTAATTTATGAAGTTCACAAAAAGTTTATTAAATTTACGAAATCGCTTTTGGTAAGTTAAAAATTTGGAGATGTTTTACCATAAATTGGATTGCTGGCTTATTTAAACTTTCTGTTTGCAGCTCTTTATGAAAAGAATGTTAGGGATTAGAAAATAAAGTAAAATGGGGGTAAAATCAATTGGTTAACCACGTACACCAGCTTGTGCTGAATATATATATATATATATATATATATATATATATATATATATAAATTAATGTAATAAGTTATTACTCATCTGTTATATCACGATCTAAGCATTGTCAGTTGCCTTAAACCTTCAAATTTATTATAAAACCTTTGTGAAATTTATCAATGCTGACATATAAGACCGCTAATTGCACCAGTTTCCTTAAATTCCAGCAATTCTTTACAAAATAGTCCTTTGTATCAAATAAAACAAAGCCATCTTGCTATTGTTCTGTTCTTTCAAAAACGGCATGGTTGTCTTTGACCTACATTTCTAAGATAATTTTCTAGACTCCTCGACAATAGGCATTTCTATTTAACTCCGCGGCGCAGTTTTCGATTGTACAATTGCGTAATTTCTTCCCGATTGCCGTAAACAAAATGTTTCATTATCCGATCGACGGAATCTTGATATGGATCGACTGTTTGTTTTTGTTCCCCTTTTTAAAATAGCCTCAAAATATCTGTTTTTGAGTCTTAAATGGCTCGTGAAGTCCGATAAAAAACACTAATAGCTGAGGTCTAGAGATCGTTTCAATGTTTTGACGCCAAATTGCGCGAAAGAGTGTTGTTTGGCTACCAACACGCTAGGAATTGCATGTATTTGTTTTATTTTAGTCTTCTCAAGGGCACTCGAATGTTTTGTAGATTAAATTGTTCAATGCTAATTCAAGGTCAATATGTTAGGAAATTGAAAAGCGTATAGTGATTTTCACTTTTATTTTTTTCCTGATTCCATCTATTGAAGCGTGGAATAATTGCTTCAAATTGTTTTAATAAACGGTAAAGTAACGTGCAACAATTTGAAAATAATAAAAGAAAATTTACTAAATGCTGAATCATGTGGTGATTTTTAATTTGATACTGAATACTTTAAGGTATCCATCTATGTTCGGAGAACTTTTTTCTTTAAACGTAGAAACTAGTTCATGTTTTTACATTTTTATATTTGTTTTTTATATTATCATAGAGAATTGCACTTAAAAATGTATTCCTTCAAAATTTTTTTTATAAAATTTTTAATAAATGAGGAAAATTTAGTAAAAAAAATCGGGTATTTTTCAAAAGGTCTAATTTTTTAATGAATTTATTTTAATATTTTTTGATGCAACACATTTCTTATACACTGGACTAGTGAATCACCCAAAATCTTTCCTTAATTTACACTTGATAAAAAATATTGGACCTTCAAAATCATACACATTGAATTTTTGATGAATTTTTCTTACCTTTATATCTAACTATGAATGTAACATCATTAAAAATTATTCAAATTTAAAGCTTTTAGGTCATTTACTAGTAAATACTATTAAAAGCATTCATAATAATTTTCAACAAAATATTTTAAGAACTTTTTGAGAAATCACATTTCAAGTTTCAACATTTTATTAAAAATACCGTTCTGAGAAAAACGCATTTGAAGTTTTTGAAAGCAACTTTAACTATTAAAAATTAAAATACGTGTTTAAAATTCCCCACACTTTCTTGCTTCAAAACTTTCTAATTGCCAAGTTGCTAATTATTAAAAATACTAGAAAAATGTTTAAACTAATCTTCATGAAAATTTAAAAAGTTTTGTCCAAAAAATGCTCTTTTAAAAGGCTTTCAATTTACAACTTCCGGTTTTAAAAATCGCTACTTCCGTTTTGTTTTGACAGCTGTCACTGATGTTTAAACAGCTGTAACTTTTCTTTAAAATGCCGTAGAGACAAAACAAAAACAGATTTAGAAGCCTAAAAGTTGAAATGTTACAATAGAAAAATTTAAAAAAAATGATTTTTGGTCAAAAAATGATGCTTTCAACGTAGACGGATACCTTAATTAGATTAGTAGAATATGTATATGGTGGTTAGGGTGTATATCCTTAAATTATAAAATTGCTGGTCAAGGAGAAAGCTAAACAGCTAGCAGTAACAAAAATGCAGTCGGCAGATATTGTAGAGAACGGCACAAGTCGAATTAAAACTTTATTTCAGAGCTGCTAAAAAGCACATCTTTACTACTCAACGACAGACAAAGGAAAAACGATCACGGAAAAACGCGGAGCCATTTGCAGGCGACAGCTGGGAAACGTGCTGACTATACAGAAAATTTACATATTTAGGATAGAAAGCTTTGGGAAGAATTTTAAGTCGAAGACACTCCTTTGGTTAAGACAATTAGAGGCTGGGAAAAAGATTTTAAGGAATTAGAATGGGCAGAGGTTTTTAAGGAAATATTAAAGTTAAATAAGTTTGATATATTACAAACATATATATATATATATATATATATATATATATATATATATATATACGCATATATATATGTGTGTGTATACAGTCTACAAAAAAGTAAATTTATAAACTAATTTATTTTTAATTAAGTTTAAATTTAAGAAAAATTTCATCAGTTTTGTTGACTCTATTTTGAAAAAGTGTGAAATTGCTTTAGTAATTTTGATGACGTTTAAATTTAAAACATATGCTTTTATAAATTTAAGGTTTTTGACAAAAAAAAAGACGTTTTTAACATAGACGGATACCTAAAGGGAACATAGGACGTTTCGAACTGAAATCTTACTAAAACTTATTTTTGATTGTGTAAAATAAGTGTAAGTTTTGCTCTGTTTAGAATAAAGATTTCTTAGATATGGGACTAACTTTGTAAAAATTGTTATACTTGAAACAATAAAACTTTTAGTGTAAAACTTTTGTTTCTACTGTAAAGGATCTTCATATTTTGTGGGTAATAATAAAAGTACATAATTATATAATAAATATGAATACTGATAAATTTTTCAATAATACCCTTATTATAATGGTTTGAAGAAATTAATGCAATATAGAACATACAAAAATTTTATTGTTATATGAAAAATATACATTTTATCAGCGAATATTGCGATGAGTCAAATTGAAACATTCAAATCAAATAAAAAGTGACGCAATCGGAACAATATGTCACCACTTTTTTAGTCAAATTCATTTGCTCTAGTTCTTCGTAGCTTCTTTGAATCCTTTCTTCCTATTCCAAATTTTATCTATAATCTCTCCACTAACTTTCATAAAAATCTAAACAATGATTTAATAATCTAGTCAATTATGACCCCGCTGATGCTTGCAATAGAAGGCCTTTCGCCATCCTTGCCAAAGATCTTTAAATTTTTTGTGCGTTTTGCCTTCAAAAAACGGAAAAAAAAATCTCCAAAAAAAAAAAAAATCATAAAATCTTTTAAAATGTAAGAAAAAAGCTTTAAAACTTTAAAAGGGACATGCATCATCATTTAGTAATTTTTATTTATCTATTTATTTATTTATTTTTACCAGCTTCGCATTTTATCTCATCCTTCTATTTTCGCTTTTCTTGGCTCTCCTCACTTTGGTGAGGGCGGAGCGTAGTATTCAAATTAGTTATTTTCAATACTGTTCTGATGTCTCTGGCAAAAAAAAAAAAAGTGTTTTTCTATCCCTAAACTCTCTATTCTTTAGTTACTGTGTTATGAACTCACGAATCCACCATTCTATCCTTATCTTTCATCTTTTATTTGTTTATGCTCTGCTCGTTGTCAATTTCTCTGCTTACTGTAAGAAATCTCTGGATTTCAGGGCTTGGTCCAGGTAATCCAGTTGACCCATCATCTTGAAGATCTTGAACCCTAAAAAATCAGAGTAATCACTTTGTAATTGAAACATGATTGTGTGAAAAAAAATACATCGTAACAATTGCCTATCGCGCTGTGGGAGTCACTGGTAACCCCTACCATGAACACGGCTTCAAGCATGATTTTATAACTCATTTCATCTGCTGCAAATATTTCATCATATGCATCGTATAATGAAAAGTTCACGTCAGGCAAACCATAGAAAATTAATCTAGCAATCAACGTGTTAAAAAACATAAATACTAAATATGAGGGGAGCAGAATTGGAAGGGCAATACATAAAGTGTATTAAGTTTATATATATATATATGTGTGTGTGTGTGTGTGTGTGTGTGTGTGTGTGTGTGTGTCTGTGTGTGTGTGTGTGTGTGTGTGTGTGTGTGTGTGTGTGTGTGTGTGTGTGTGTGTGTGTGTGTGTGTGTGTGTGTGTGTGTGTGTGTGTGTGTGTGTGTGTGTGTGTGTGTGTGTGTGTGTGTGTGTGTGTGTGTGTGTGTGTGTGTGTTGTATATATTATATGTATATATATATACATATATATATAGTGTGTATATATTGTATATATATATTATATGTATGTATTATATATATGGAAAAATAAGCTAGATCGGGAAACTAATGTAAGTATTTTGTATAAAACCCCAAATAGGGCCCGAAAAAATTCTCAGCGGATTTCAAATCTTAAGTCAAGGGCAAAAAACTCAGCGTCCTTTTGCTTTCCCCTTTTTAACCCGTAACCTAAATGGACCACTGGGGCTACAGTTCACGCTCTCAGAGAAAGGGTGCAACCAATTATAACTCTATATTGTAACGTACTGGAAATAGGTAGGCGAGGCCTTCAATGACACAGGCTAGAAATTAAGGTATTCTTGACTAAATATTTTATTCACTAGAATAAACTATGTACAGATATGTACAAATTCAATAAACGATAACATTCAGGGATCTCGTACAGAGATAATATGCACATACAAGGATGCGTGGGATACCGGAACAGTATGGCTAGGGCTTAAACACAAAAGCTGGAACTGATTAGTGCTGGGACTAATGTTGACTCGTTCACTCTCTGTCGATTAGCGCGGTTGGCTTTCACAGCAGGTTCGGAGGTTCCGAGTGCGTATCACGCTGGGATTCGTGAAGAAAACACAGGATGCAAGTCGATCCAAAATTAGAGTGCAAAGTCACTCTAGGCTGACTACTTCTATGCAAGAAGTTAACTATCAATCAGCAATAACGGGGAAGGAATTCCCAAGTCGAATGTTCGACTATCTAGCAACGGAGACGCTGGCGGTCTCAAAAAAAAAAAAAACTCCAGACACGGAGATAAGAGCGGTCCTCGATCGACCAGGCTCTAGCAGGTAGAAGCCTCGAGAGAAGAACAAAGCAAAAGCCCCCGTTCTAGTCCGGTCCTTTCCATTTATACTAAGCACTCCTTCCGCTTCTCGGTTCTTCGAGAAACTTCCCGAGCCAGGGTGACGCAATCTTGCGGTCACTCCCAAGTCTTAGATCAGCTGTCCTGGTTCCAGATGCAGCAATTCTCAGATTCATTAACTTAACCAACTTAATGCCCTTTTTGTAACCGCTAATGGGCGGCAAGGTGCACTCAATTATGTACACAGTAAAGGTCCATTCAACAGGTAACAATGTTCAGACAGTTCGGAGCCGTCAATGCACCGTTTTTCAATTACGGGTTTTTAGACCACCTGGTCCTATTATCGGCTACTCGTGAGTCCACGACGAAGGGTCACCTTTTGGGCTCCTTGTTCGTTTTGGGGTCATGTAACGGATCGTTACAATATCACCCTAGTGGCAAATTTAGGTAAAACATATATTTTATTTTTTTAATAGTCAAAGTTGCTTTCAAAAACTTCAAATGCGTTTTTTTTTCAGAACGGTATTTGTAATAAAATTTTGCAGCTTGAAATGTGATTTCTCAAGAATTTCTTAAAATATTTTGTTAAAAATTATGAATGCTTTATATGCTTTTGATAGTATTTACTAGTAAATGACCTAAAAGCTTTACATTTGGATAATTTTTAATGTTACACTCATAGTTAGATATAAAGTAATGAAAATTCGTTAAAAACGCAATGCGTATGATTTTGAAGGACCCAAATGTTTTACCAAATGTAAATTAAGCAAAGATTTTAGGTGATTCATTAGTCCAGTGTATAAGAAATGTGTTGCATGAAAAAAATATTGATATAATTTATTAAAAAATTAGATCTTTTGAAAAAACCAGATTTTTTTTACTAAATTTTCTACATTTATTAGAAATTTTATAAACAATTCTCCAGGAATAATTTTTTTAAGTGCAATTCTTTATGATAATATAAAAAATCTAAAAATGTAAAAACATGAACTGGTTTTTAAGTTTAAAGAAAAAAGTTCTCCGAACGTATCCGGATACCTTAAGGTGCGGTTATTTAAAATTTCATTGCTTGTCAGAGATATACTAATTTACAACGCATTGTATTGGGAACAGTTCTTATATAATTCATATCAAATCTAACTCTATATATACTTCAGATAAAAGTTATCGCATGTTGCACAGTTTTTATCTGAATTACTTAAACTGTGTAGGCAAATTTCAAACCAGAAAAGTTTTTGATTGCTTCACGATTCAGATATTTCCAAATAATAAAAAATGGTATCTGCTGTATAATAATCTTTCATAAATAAGACAGATAATGTGGCTTCATCTGAAATCTCATGTGACACTCCACAAGAAAGTGACGAAGCGTTAAATAAAACAAAAGCTTAACATTTTATAAACAGGGTATGCTCTGGCTTGTTAACCGCCCTTATCAATATAAATTCCTAAGATTAACAGCTTAGTACAATGTAACTACTACTTTTGACTACTCTTCAAAAATGCTATAAAAAATATTTATATATTTTCCGAACCTTATCGATATAAATTTCTCGAAAATTCATAGTTTAGCCCAATGCAACAACTACTTTTGACTACTCATCTAGAAAGTTATATAAAACATTTATATATTTTCCGAAACTTATCAATATAAATTCCTAGAAGATTCACTGCTTAGCCTAATGGCAACTACTACTTTTGACTACTCTTCGAAAATGTTATAAAAAAAAAACATTTATATATTTTCCGAACCTTAAGGATATAAATTCCTCGACATTTCACAGATTAGCCTAATGCAACTATTACTTCTGACTACTCTTTTTCAAAAATATTATATAAAACATTTATATATTTTCCGAACCTCATCGATATAAACTCCTTGAAAATTGACAGCTTAGCTCAATGCAAATCCTACTTTTGACTACTCATCAAAAATGTTATATAAAACATTTATATATTTTCAGAACCTTATCAATATAAATTCCTTGAAAATTGACAGCTTAGCTCAATGCAAATCCTACTTTTGACTACTCATCAAAAATATTATAAAAAAACACACACACATATATTTTCCGAACCTGATCAATATAAATTCCTAGAAAATTCATAGGTTAGCCCAATGCAACTACTTTTGACTACTCCTGAAAAATGTTATAAAAAATTTATTTTTTCTGGTCAGAATCACCCGTTTACATGAGCAATGATTTCAAACCTCGTTTTTGTAGGCATAGTTGTCAGAAGTCACGTGATCATAAGAAGTGCGCCAAACGCTGGCCGATTGGTTAGGGCGCTGATTGTCGGCACCGGAGTTCGTGGGTTCGAATCCCACTATGGCATGGATGTTCGTAGCCGTTCGGAATCGGCTTTAAGCAGTAGGTCCCGGTCTCATTAGCCCCCGTGTGCAAAACAGTAGACCGTAGCGCTCCAAACCAAACCAAACCATAAGAAAGTGCACTGCTGCCATACCTTGATTGTCATTCCAGAATTTTTGGTTTAAAATGCATCGGATAAACGACAGTTGTAATAAAAAATTTTTAATCTCAAAAGGTTGTGTAACCGTATGTTGAAAATGTTATAAATACCTCTTTTTAACGTAATATAAAATTACTTATTGTATAACTTTACCGATATGAAGGGTAATATAAAACCCTTAGGATATCTTTAAAGTTTTTTTTTTGAAAGATATTTTTTTAACGTTTTTCATACGAAAATTACACTATATATGTAGGTGCTGTAATTTTTACCAGGCAAAACCTTTTTTAGACTCCTTTATGATCGTGCTATCCCCAAAAGATTAGGCAGTTATCTCGAGATATTAAAGTTTCGTAAACATGAGCGACAGATATTGGGACTTTATCTGACACCTCAGCTATCACATGACAAGAATAGCGTCGAGGCATTGAACCCAGCATGGAAAAACTAATTTAGGCTCTTATGTAATGGCATCTCTCTTGAGGGAACGAGGGATATGCAATATATTTTTTAAATATTCAACCTTTAAACTCTTTGACATGCACAAATAAGACGGAATTTGTAAAGCCCGAAAAATATTATGGAATAAAAACCATAATGTAGGGGACAATACTTTTGCTGGCGGAATCTTCGCATTTAAGCATCGAACAATGATCGCAATCTTAGCATGGAACTTCGTTCGAGAACGATAAAAGAAAAGTATTTTCCTGAATGTATTACTTACCTGGAATCATGTAAAAGGCGCCCGAAAATCTCTTAGAGTCTGAGCTGCGATCGTATTGCGGTTATTATAATAAATGAATACTGCTTGTTTAGCTGGGCATATGTACACTTAAGAGCCAAAACATTATGACCATCCCTACATTTTGCAATGAACTCGCCTGGATGAAGTGGAAGGTACTTACTTGATCAGGTGGAAATGGTATTTAACTGCTGCTGAGAATCTAAAGAATCCTATTTTCACTTCTGTCTGTCATGGAAAAGACTGCTAAGCTGTCTAAGCGGTTTTCATAGAGGGCAGATTGTAATGGATCAAAAGCTCGGAACAAGTATTTCTGAAACTGCACGACTCGTACGTTATTCGCGATCTACAGTTGTTAGCACTTATGCAAAGTGGAGGAATGACGGTGAAACCAGCAGTAGACGACATGGTGTTGGACGTCCACACGCTATCAAAGAAAAAGGTCGTCGGAGACTGTCTTATGCAAAGTGGAGGAATGACGGTGAAACCAGCAGTAGACGACATGGTGTTGGACGTCCACACGCTATCAAAGAAAAAGGTCGTCGGAGACTGTCTCGCATGGTGAAGCAAAACCGAAGTCAGACAGTGGCTCAGCTGACATCCCAATACAATGCAGGGCCAAGTAGAATAGTATCGGAAAACACTGTTTAGCGGACACTATTGGATATAGGGCTATGCAGCAAACGTCCCAATGGTGTGCCTTTGCTGACCAAGCGTCATCGCCATCTGCGCCTTCTGAACCCGGGAACATCGCGACTGGTCCATGGATCAGTGGGAGAGAGTTGCCTGGTCAGATGAATCACGGTTTGTCATTCATCACGCCGATGGTCGTGTCAGGATACGCCATCTTCCAGGCGAACAGTTGATCCTTCAATTTACAGTAGGTCATACACAGGTAGGTGGTGACGGTATTATGCTTTGGGTGACGTTCTCTTGGGCATCTCTGGGACCCGTGGTTGGGGTAGAGCAGACCATGAATGCTACAGGGTATCAGAACATCATTGCGGAACATTTGCACCCTTACATGGCCTGTTTTTCCAGCTGGAAATGAAATGTTCCAACAGAACAACGTCCGTATCACAAGGCTAAAATTGTTTTGGAGTGGTTCCAGGGACATGATGCTGAATTCCAGTTAATGTCCTAGCCGCATAACTCGCCGGATCTCAATCCGAAGAACACATTTAGGATGTCATGGGATGGCAGCTCAGAGTTTAAAGACCACCAGTTCGCAATATCTGGGATTTGCGTAACCGATACTTAAACATCTGGTACAATCTCTCTCCGGCCATCTACCAAGGACTTGTGGCATCCATGCCAAGGCGGGTGGAAGCTGTGTTGCGCGTCAAAGGTTCGCCAACTCGTTATTGACAGGTGGTCATGTTTTGGTTTGATTGTAGTTAATACTCGTGATGTTACGAGGTGCAGTGAAAACACACCAAGTTTAAAAAAGAGTTCACAATAAACAATGTATACATCACTCATATAATACAGCAGGACAAGGAAATATTAACAATGTTTTGCACTGAGATAAATAATTGCTATTTTTGTTGTTTATATGATGTCTCTAGGTCAAACCAAACATGATCGAGCCACGATGCATCTACTCGTATTAACCCTCTGAGCGGTTTGCACGTACAATTCTGCCGGTTGCCACGTACAATTTTCGATCTCCAAAAACGTTCCGAAAAGAGATGTATTGTACATTTCTGACAATGCTTTCCCCCATGGAGTTTTGAGGTAGGGAGTCAGGTCAATTGTTTAGGAACTGCACCCCTCTTTGACTGACATTTATTGAGGGATGCACCCATACTCCCTGAGGAACAAAGACGCTGATAGCTTCTTATGACTTTGTCAATTTCTATTTCGAAGTATTTCATTTGTGGTAACAGATATATCTCTAATTGCACCACTTAAATATCTTGGATGACTTTCGTAAAAAAATATAAATATTTCTCTTAAAAATTATTTTTATTCGTACTTTTAGAATCCATTATTTCTTATGGGATGATCTTCGAGAGTTGGAGAGCTTTTATGTGTATTAAAAATTAACAATCTATAATACCTATTTATACATCTATTTATAACCGGAAGTAAAAGGACAATAACGAGGGTGGGTTTCACGTATTCCAATGTAATCGACAAAGGGTGAAGTAAAAAATCATAGAACACTTTGGTCACTGACACAATAAAACTTTTTTTCCTCGGCGTGTTCCACTCGGAGTGTTAAGGAGTTAAAACTAGTTTTATAAAAAGAAATCCCTATAAAATAAGCATTTTAATATAAAGACTAAAATTGCATAAATTATGTATATAAGTTGATGTTACTTAACCCCTTCCGGTATGATTTAATAATGAAAAACTGTGCATGAAATAACCACTTAATTTTTATTTAAAAAACTTGTTTCATTTTACAATTCTTACATATTCTTAATTAAAATCCACTTTTTACATAGTGTTAAATAATATCAGAAACAGTAAAATTAAGAAAATATCAAAGCAAAACATTAATAAGGTATACAGATAATAGTCTTCGAGCTAGTGGTACTTTTCAAAACAAAGTGCAAAAGAATTCTTAATTGTTTACACAGCCAAGTAGTCTCACTTTTAATTTGATTCTTGTAACACACACGGCATTTCTTAGTAGGTTTTCTTTTATTCTGACTCATTAATTTGGCAATGACTTGTACCAAGTAAACAATATGCAATAGTGACTTGTGATTTTCACAAGTGATAAAAGTGTTGCCAAATTCAGTACGCTAGAAATTTTAAACTAAATTAATTATCATATTTAACAGTAACTTTAATCGCATGACGAGTGTAGCTCGTCATTGTGCGGTATGGAATGAAAAACTAATGACGAACTGGACTCGTCATTTTACCGGAAGGGGTTAATATGTATTAATATAAATGTTTCATCAACAGAAATGAATGAAATATACAAAATACTAGAATTATAACTAGGAGAAAAAACTAATACTATACATGCTAAAATATAATTATAAAAACTATACATCTATATGTAATTTAAAAAGAAAATTGAGCAGTAATAATCCATATATAATAAAATTCGAAATTAAAATTGATTCAGTGTCGCAACTGAAATGCAAGAATCGCAAAATTTCTAAAAACCAGTTCTTTGGAGTAGCCATACTAAAAAACGGTGTTGCAAACATAGCGTTTGTGGTAAAGCTTAAGCCCGCTCGAGCTCTGGACCAGTCAACCTCTCAGTTACTATAACGCTGACTGAGCTACCGCGGCTCTAGATAAATATGCCGAAAGATAATTTCACTTTTTACTAAAACATCATTTTTGATCGTTCTGTGTACACAACCATCCTACAGGGCGAGATCTGAAATGTTTGCACTCTTTAGATTAGTGTAGCCGAACGATCGCCAGATCGCCGAGAAAAATCTGGGACTACGTGCCCTAGTCACCTTTAACGAACAAGGCGGATCTTAGGCGGGTTCGAGCTCTGGACCCGTCAACCTCTCAATTACGTGATAGCTGACTGAGCTACCGCGGCTCTAGATAAATAGGCCAAACGATAAATTCCCTTTTTACTAAGCATCATTTTTGATCGTTCTGTGTACACAACCATCCTACAGGGCGAGATCTGAAATGTTTGCACTCTTTAGATTAGTGTAGCCGAACGATCGCCAGATCGCCGAGAAAAATCTGGGACTACGTGCCCTCAGTCACCTTTAACGAACAAGGCGGATCTTAAGCCCGCTCGAGCTCTGGACCAGTCAACCTCTCAGTTACTATAACGCTGACTGAGCTACCGCGGCTCTAGATAAATATGCCGAAAGATAATTTCACTTTTTACTAAACATCATTTTTGATCGTTCTGTGTACACAACCATCCTACAGGGCGAGATCTGAAATGTTTGCACTCTTTAGATTAGTGTAGCCGAACGATCGCCAGATCGCCGAGAAAAATCTGGGACTACGTGTCCCAGTCACCTTTAACGAACAAGGTGGACCTTAGGCGGGTTCGAGCTCTGGACCCGTCAACCTCTCAATTACGTGATAGCTGACTGAGCTACCGCGGCTCTAGATAAATAGGCCAAACGATAAATTCCCTTTTTACTAAGCATCATTTTTGATCGTTCTGTGTACACAACCATCCTACAGGGCGAGATCTGAAATGTTTGCACTCTTTAGATTAGTGTAGCCGAACGATCGCCAGATCGCCGAGAAAAATCTGGGACTACGTGCCCCAGTCACCTTTAACGAACAAGGTGGACCTTAGGCGGGTTCGAGCTCTGGACCCGTCAACCTCTCAATTACGTGATAGCTGACTGAGCTACCGCGGCTCTAGATAAATAGGCCAAACGATAAATTCCCTTTTTACTAAGCATCATTTTTGATCGTTTTTTTGTACACAACCATCCTACAGGATGAGCTCTGAAATGTTTGCACTCTTTAGATTAGTGCAGACAAACGATCGCCAGATCGCAGAGTATAATTTGGGACTATTTTCTTTGCATAAAACTTCAATTTTCTTGTATGATTCAAATTGCCCCACTTCAGTAAAAATAGGTATATGATCAACATCCGTAAATCTAGTGTTAAAGAAATCCTTAATTTCAAATCACCGAGAATTAGAAAACTTTTCTCACATGGGACAGCATGGTGTTGGATAACATTCAAATTGCGTCCCACTAACCACATGAAGAATTTAAAAATTTAATTTGCAAAGTTACGACGATGGATTACTCCAAATCGGAACAGAAGCATGCGACAATACAAAAAATAAATCAGCACAAATGTCTTGATAAAATAGTCCATTTACTTTAATAGAATGT
Organism: Pardosa pseudoannulata; assembly: GCA_032207245.1. Lineage (NCBI taxonomy): Eukaryota > Metazoa > Arthropoda > Arachnida > Araneae > Lycosidae > Pardosa > Pardosa pseudoannulata. The sequence goes on along the minus strand of CM063507.1, from coordinate 68,204,591 downwards.
ATTTTGAGCGACAAATTACAAGCTATTTAATGACCCATACATTTTTTTTGTTTGGAGAAGTCTGATTTTGTTGCGCTTCGCCGACGATGTGTGACAATGTCATTATCCACTCAGTACAACAGAGAAAAACAATGTTTCGACAATATTCTCCTAGCAAAGAAATGACCAAACGCGTCAAATTACTCGATTACTGATTTGCATGAATAACATTCGAGAGTAATTGTTTTAAAAAAGTTAAAAAATAGGTTTGAACTCGACAATGGGAGATATTCAAAATGGAAAGAGTATAGGTTTGTGACGGCTGACCACAAAAGCTCGGGAAAGTATAGCGTTATCAGCCCGTCATATGACGGGATCGGTAAAATTTTTAATTTTCCAGAATTGTAAAGTACCCTATGAGGCAGGTAAAAAATGGTTTGTTTTTTGGCTCAGAATTATCTGGTACACGCTTAGAAATTTGTTTATCTTTGTACTCCTCTAATGTCTCCCAATATTATGAATGTAGTTTAGAATCACGTTGAATTCATTTAGTCAAATCGCGTGGTTATGTATAAAAAAAAAACAGAGGAACAAACTTCTTAATTTTCAAAGATATATAACTGTAGATATTTATTAGTAAACGAAATAGACTTCTACACTTACATGAAAAGAATTTGTTATTAATACAGATGATAAAAGTTTCATAGCAACAAAAAATAATCAATGATTAAATTTAAATTCGAGAGAAAAACAGTTTTTCGACAATATTCTCCTAGCAAATAAATGACCAAACGCGTCAAATTACTCGATTACAGATTGTATGTATAACATCCCCTATGTAATAATAGCCTAAGTTATCTGTCAAATCTATGAAGCGGTTGGATATGGAATGGATAGAAGCATCCATATTGGATTCTTGATGAGTGAGGGTTTGCAAAATTGAAATAGAGTCTTTAAAACGTTCGAAATCCACCCATTCCGTTTATTGCCATTATTTCTAGCTCTATTTCCCTGGTTAAGAGCAGACGATTAAATTTACCAATTTATCACATAATAAATAGGTAAAAATAACATTTTTAATTTTAAATTATTTAAATATCGTCTGCATTATTTTGATACTTTTTATCGCTGAACTTCGATATTATGGAAATAACTTTTTAACATTTGGTTTAAATAATACATTTTGCACATATGTGATGAATACTGTTTTTTTTTAAAACGTTCGAAATCCACCCCTTCAACCCATTTAATGCCGTTATTTTAAGCCCTATTTTCCCCGGTTAGGAGCAAGTGATTAAATTTATCAATTTATCGCATAATACAAGATAATTCTAAAATCACATTACAAGATAATACTAAAAATATGCTTTATATTGCAGCGAAAAATGTCGTCTTCACAATGTTCGAAATCCACCTCTTCCTCCTTTTTCGATCGTTTAATTCCATTAATACGAGCCCTATTTTCCTCGGTTAAGTAAAGGTGATTAAATTTATCAATTTACCATAAATAGGTAAAAATATTATTTTCTAGCACTATGACGTCATTCCTTTAACCAACTCGTTTAATCATTTCTTATTTTAAATTATTTAAATATCGTCTGCATTATTTTCATACTTTTTCATCGCTGAACTTCGACATTATGGAAATAATTTTCTTTTACATTTGGCTTAAATAATACACTGGGTACATATGTGATAACTTTAAATTTAATCATCGATTATTTTTCGTTGCAATGAAAATTTTATCACCTGCATTAACAACAAATTCTTGCCATAAAAGTCTAGGAGTCTATTTCACGGACTAATAAATATCTAGCGTTTAAGTTATATATCTTTGAAAATTAAAAAGTTTGTCCGTTTGTGTGTTTGCTTATAATACATAACCATACGGTTTGCCATACATTCGCTCCATTTTGGACGTCATTCATGTACTTCAAACCTACACGATCTTACAAAATACACGTGTGGGAAGCGCAAAACTCATTCTAATATATTTATCTTGTTATTGAAGCTAGGGGAAGACCGATTCCCGCTTCGGTTTTGCGCTATCATCAATTGTTCGATCGACTGAATAAAATTAGCAGCTCTGTTTTGAAAGTTTGGAAACGTGGAAGAAATAAATGACCCGCGAAAGGGTTAAAAAAACAGTAGGCCGTAGCTTTCCAAACCAAACCAAACCAAACCAAACCAAACCTAATGGGATGAAGTAGAGTTGTCACGAAGCATGCATACAAATAATATATATATATATATATATATATATATATATTATATATATATATATATATATATATATTTATATATATATATTTATATATACTAGTACCGGGTGACCGAGCTCCGCTCGGAGAAAAACAGGTATCGAAGCTAACTCGAAGATTTAAATTTTCAATTTATTTATCAAAACAATCATGCCATAAGAAAATTTGTGAAACCATTAGTGAAAAGATAACCGGTTAAAGTGCACCATTGTAAACTATTCTAAACAAAGTTGTTTGGAAAGGGAACTATTCTATACAAAGGTAAAGTTTGAAAAGTCATAGAAAATAAAATGTAATTGATAACAAAAAATTATACAATTAAAGAAATGGTACAAAGTGAGCAGTGTAAAGATTGAAGTGTGTTGAATGGAGAAGCATTCTGACAATGACGGTATCTTCTAGTTGTCCATTTGCGGGTATAATTGAGTTGATCGCTTGTTGTTCCAAAATTCCGGCTCCTTGAAGCATTTCATGTAGAGGTGCGTTCTGCATGTTGAAAATGTAGCTTGAAATCTGATGAATGTTGAAATGTCGAACTTTGTTGACGGTGATTTGAAATCGAAATCAGTTCCTTAACACGTTCGCTGCCACCGACGCACTGGCGCGTCAGAGCGGCACCTCCTGGTATGCCGACGACGCACTAACGCGGCGACGGACTTTGATAAGTTATATGCTCTGTGTTTAGTGTGGCTTTGGAAATTGAACGGCGAGGTTGTTTCGGCACGTTAGTGAAGCATTATTTTTTAATTTTTTGTGGTTGGTTTTCAAAATTTTTGTTTGCATTATTTTTTTTTACTATATCGTTTATGTGTTATATATACTTTGCTACATTAATTTAATATTTAGAGTTGATAGAAAATAAAAATGGAAACCGATATCAAGGAATAAAGACAAATCAATAAAGACTTTTATTATTATTATTATTATTAATTCGTCAGAACTACAGCCAATCGATTCCTCGTGGTCGAAAACCCCCGGGTACCAATTTTCACTTGGTTTGGACGCATGAGAAAAAAGTTTGCCCGCACCGGGGTTCGAACCCGGCCCTATCTGTAGCGCCGAACTACGTGACCTTAGCGCGTCAAAACCGATGCCAATCGATTCCTCGTGACCAAAAACCCCAGATCCCCAAGTTTACTACAGTTTATTAATTCTGGGGCGATTTTCGACTTGACAACCATTCCTCGTATTATAGTATAGGATATATATATATATATATATATATATATATATATAATTTATTTTTTTAATAAAAAATATTTATATAAAATTTTTATATATAAATAAAAATTATATTTATATATAAATATTTGCACGTAAGTAAATTTTGCATTTCTAACGGCTTGTTGCCAAAATTTTTGGTGCCTTATTTTTGTCGCCAAATTTGGTAATATGTTGGATAATTTGGCTATAACACGTTCTAGGAATAATTTAATTTTCCACTAGAGTTTTGGGAGATTAAATATTCTAAGAGGTGATATTAGACGAGACTTCAGAAGAGTATGAAGATAAATTATTGAGCGTGTAACCAGTTAATTTTCATCCAAAAAACGAATCATTTATTTACCGGCCTCATAAAGTACTTGACAATTCTGAAAAATTAAAAATTTTACTGATCACGTCACATGACGGGCTATATACTAGTTTATTTTTATAATAAAAAAATTGCAACTATAAAAGATTAAAGTTATTTTATCGCTCAGATTCATAGTTGTTTCCAAACCATATTATACATACATCAGCAGAGCAGAGATTGACTGAAGTCAAGGCCGATACAATCTTGACTTTGAATTCGGGTCATAACAGTCTGGCCAGTCAGCAACTATGAGCTGCAAACGGGTTTCTCTTCTCAACCCCGTGGAACAGAAATCGAGCAAAAGTCGGGCAAATTCTGGTATTTTTTCCCCCCTTCAAACCTCTTCTGGTTTGGAAGCGACGAAGCTTGTCTATTAATAACACGATCGTGACCCTATTTCGCCTAGGAGGTTTGGTAATTAGGCTGCTTCTTATCAATGAAATAATTATATCTTTTATGACGTTCTGTTTATGAAGTATTATGCACAGATAAAGCGTTGGAGAATAGAATAAAGATATGAAATATGAAGAGGAAATATTATGCTTAGACAAATGCAATAAACTATGTAATAGTTTTTATTTTAGAATCTAATGAAGCATATTTATAAAAGTAATTTTTGTTTCGACAGTTCATTTATTTTAGTTTATATTTTAACCTTACTATCTTTTATTTTTATATTTAGTTCTAAAGTGATAAATTGATAAATTTTATCTTCTGCTCTTAACCGGGGAAAATAGGGTACGAAATAATAGCATTTAACGCTCGAAAAGGGGAAAGGGGTTCTTTATTATATTATCTTTATTAGGGATTCTTTATTATATTATCTTTATTATATCTTAATTTTTTATTATATTATCTTTATTATATCTTATTTCTTTATTATATTATCTTATATCTCAATTGTTTATTATATTATCTTATTATACCTTAATTCTTTATTATATTATCTTTATTATATCTTAATTATTCATTATATTATCTTTATTATGTCTTAATTATTCATTATATTATCTTTATTATATCTTAATTCTTTATTATATTATCTTTATTATATCTTAATTATTTATTATATTATCTTTATTATATCTTAATTCTTTATTATCTTTGTTATATCTTAATTCTTTATTATATTATATTTATCACATCTGAATTCTTTATATTATCTTTATTATATCTTAATTATTTATTATATTATCTTTATTATATCTTAATTATTTATTATATTATCTTTATTATATCTTAATTCTTTATTATATTATCTTTATTATATCTTAATTATTTATTATATTCGAATGTTTTAAAGACGATAGTACTTTTTCCTGCGATATGAAGCATATTTATACTAATTTATTTTTGAATCGGATCGGTAGTGTAGAAGATAAACTTTTCTCGTTTTGAATTTTGCTAACCCTAACTCATCAAGAATCCAATATGGATACCTCTATCCATTCCAGGTCCATTTGTTAACACTCTATTTTCTGTTACACAGCGCCAAATATTCCCCTAACGGTAACTTTTAGTATTAATTTGTTTTTACGCGGAATCTTTTCTTCCCCCGTCTTGTTTAATCTTCCTAAAAAAATCTGGCGTCATTCTATCAAATAGATCGCGCTACAGAACACTGTCAAAACAAAATGTAAATCGATTATAAAGCAGATACAAATCAAAATTACAAATTATAAAGCAACTAGAATAAAATATTTCTTTGTTGACCTATTTAGGAATTGAATTTAGAATTTTTCTTTTATATTGCTTGGTCAGAATTACTCTTTACGCATTCGAATACTTCCACCTATCAAGACAAAATGTAAATCGATTATAAACCAAATACAAATCAAAATTACAAATTATAAAGCAACTAGAATAAAATATTTCTTTGTTGACCTATTTAGGAATTGAATTTAGAATTTTTCTTTTATATTGCTTGTTCAGAATTACTCTTTACTCATTCAAATATTTCCACCTGTCAAAACAAAATGTAAATCTATTATAAACCGAATACAAATCAAAATTACAAAGTAACTAGAATAAAATATTCTTTGTTGACCTATTTAGGAATTGAATTTAGAATTTTTCTTTTATATTACAGTATATTTTCTTTTATTTTACTTTTATATTCTTTTATATTGTTCAGAATTGCTCTTTAAGCATTCAAAATTTTCCACCTGTCAAAACAAAAAATAAATCTATTATAAACCGATTACAAATCGACGCAGGAGTGACTACACTGCTTCAAGATTCAACGCTGAATCGAACTCGTCATTTCCCCCCCTTATATTTAGGCAGTTTCCGCTTCACTGCGTTCGACGTACTACTCTTGCTTCTAAATAAACAGCTGTTTAAATTACTACCTGTTCTTTAAACGGGCAGACGACATTTTCTCACACGTGGCGCGATTTTGTAAACAAACGAGGTGGAAAAAAATATGGCGGTGGCATAAGGAAAGCCTGTGGTTGTCTCGTACTTTATCTGTCAGCATTTTCCATAGCGGGAAATCTTCGTTATCGAACAGGAAATTGGGAGTCGTAAAGCCTCTGTTATTCTGAGTAAGTGAACTATATTTGACAGTATATGCAAGTGCTCCGTGTAACAAGTGCCTACTCCCTTCTACTTTCGCTGTGTGTTTGGATTTACTTTGCTAGTACTACATCCAGTGTATGATATATCCAGGCCCAGGGTTGGCAAAAACCCGGGTTTTTTCAGAAAAAAAAACCCAGCCCAGTGGGTTTTTTCAGGGTTTTGGGGCTTTATCAGGGTTTTTTACTATACTTTAATGGGTTTTAGGTGCTTTTTTGAGGATTTGAAAACTATTCCGGTTTTTTGTTATGTAAGAAGACATGATATATAAATAATTGTATGATTAAAATAAATTTAAAATGTTAATCACTTTTTAAAATTGAAAAATTTAAAAATCAATTTTAAACTATGCAGAAGAAATTTTTGTCTAAATAAAAGGAAATTTTGAAATCTTAAAATAAATTTTTTTCACATTATAAAATTTTTCTAGCATCAAAAAACTAATTTTGAATGGCGATTATTTTATGCTAAAAGTTCGCTTTGAAATAGTTGCATTTGAAGTTTTTTTCTTTTCAATAAAATGTATTAACCCCTTCCGGTATGATTTAATAATGAAAAACTGTGCATGAACTAACCATTTAATTTTTATTTAAAAAACTTGTTTCATTTTACAATTCTTACATATTCTTAATTAAAATCCACTTTTTACATAGTGTTAAATAATATCAGAAACAGTAAAATTAAGAAAATATCAAAGCAAAACATTAATAAGGTATACAGATAATAGTCTTCAAGCTAGTGGTACTTTTCAAAACAAAGTGCAAAGGAATTCTTAATTGTTTACACCGCCAAGTAGTCTCACTTTTAATTTGATTCTTGTAACACACACGGCATTTCTTAGTAGGTTTTCTTTTATTCTGACTCATCAATTTGGCAATGACTTGTACCAAGTAAACAATATGCAATAGTGACTTGTGATTTTCACAAGTGATAAAAGTGTTGCCAAATTCAGTACACTAGAAATTTTAAACTAATTATCATATTTAACAGTAACTTTAATCGCATGAAGAGTGTAGCTCGTCATTGTACGGTATGGAATGAAAAACTAATGAGGAGCTAGACTCGTCATTTTACCGGAAGGGGTTAAATTATTGCTCTATATTTATTAGCAGTATTGTGTTATTAAAGCATTCAGAAGATATTTTTTAGTTAATTTCTAAGTTATATATGATAAGTAGCAGAATTAATTATATATATTATCCCCATGTTTATTTGCAGTTGTTATACATATTTTTTTTTTCCAATTTTTCTTGTCCATTTTTCAATTTTATTACATGTAATACTTCAATATTCTTATTTTTTTCAACATACAATCTTATTAACTTTGTTTAATTTAGATTTTATTGTATTTGTTATACAGATAACTATTTTTCCCTGAAAACTTTTTAAGTTTCTGTTTTTTCTAGCAGTATAGACCCCCTCAAATTAAACAAAATCTAGGACCATTGTCAAAGATGAAATATGTAATATATATTATATATTTAATTCAATACATTTGTTATTAGTTAAATATGTGGAATTTTAAATAAAGATTTTGAGAACCCAATTTTGAAAAAACCCACTTGGGTTTTTTCATGTGGGTTTTTTTTAAAAAAAACCCGCCCGGGTTTTTTCTGGTTGGGCAAATGAAGCCAACCCTGTCCAGGTCAGTAACTAGGTCCTTTAGGACTAGCGGGAAAAAAACTAGTCTGCGCTCCTACCACCAAATGTAGTGAAAAAAATATATAAAAATTGTTTTCTATATCACATTTATAATAGATTCAATATTTTGTTAATTCTTAACCCTTAATTAATAAGATGCTTTTTCAAATATTTTTTAATTTTAATTTCTGTTATTTTCCCATGTCTGTATAGACATTAGAATCTCTGTAAAATAAACAAAAAAAAATATCATTTTCCATTTTTGAGATAATTAATTTTCACTGCGGCGAACACTGACAATTATGTTATATAGCAATTGCCAAACGATGGCCAAATGGTTAGGGTGCTGACCTTCGGCACCGGAGTTCGTGGGTTCGAATCCCACTATGGCATGGATGTTCGTAACTGTTCGGAATCGGCTTTAAGCAGTAGGTCTCGGTCTCATTAGCCCTCGTGTTGCAAAAAGTACACCGTAGCGCTCCAAACCAAACCTATATAGTAGTTATAAATATACATGTCCGGTGTAGCGGCCAGAGTTAGCCAAATTAAGGGTTAAAATGTACCTGACTATTTAATTTTAATTTTTCTTCTATTTTTACCTTATTGATACTTAAAAGTATTTTTTGAATACTTTAGGGATATTATTTTGCTGATACAGTGAATAATTTATTTGTTAGGGGGGGGGAGTATATGTGTTATCTAGAAGTTAAATTTTCATAAGAAAATTTGGGGAATTTCTAGGTTTAAATATAGTTTGATAACTCTAGCAAATTCAAAATTTAAAACAAACACCCAGATTTATATTAAGGTATCCGTCTACGTTAAAAACGTCATTTTTTGCCAAAACTCATAATTTTTTTATTTCTGCATTGTAAAATTTCAACTTTTAGGCTTCTAAATCTGTTTTTGTTTTATCTCTAAGGCATTTTAAAGAAAAGGTAGAGCTATTTAAACATCAGTGACAGCTGTCAAAACAAAACGGAAGTAGCCACTTCGGAACCGGAAGTTGTGAATTTAAAACCTTTTAAAAGCATTTTTTGGACAACTCTTTTTAGATTTTCATGAAGATTAGTGTAAACAATTATCTAATATTTTCAATAATTAGCAACTTGTCAATTATAGAAAGTTTTGAAGCAAGAAAGTGTGGAGAATTTTAAACATGTATTTTAGTTTTTTTACAGTTAAAGTGGCTTTCATAAACTTCAAACGCGTTTTTCTCGGAACGGTATTTTTAATAAAATGTTGAAACTTGAAATGTGATTTCTCGAAAAGGTCTTAAAATATTGTGTTGAAAATTATCATGCACGCTTTTGATAGTATTTACTAGTGAATGACCTAAAACCTTTAAATGTGGATAATTTTCAATGTTATACTCATAGTTATATATAAAGGTAATGAATATTCCTTAAAAATTAAATGTGTATGATTTTGAAGGATCAATATTGTTTACCAAATATAAATTAAGCAAAGAGTTTAGGGGATTCACTAGAAAGCAAGAAAGCGTGGGGAATTTTAAACATGTATTTTTATTTTTTAATAGTTAAAATTTCATAGACTTCAAATGCGTTTTTCTCAAGACGATATTTTTAATAAAATGTTGAAACTTGTAATGTGATTAATCAAATAGTTCTTAAAATATTGTGTTGAAAATTATGAATGCTTTTGATAGTATGTACTAGTAAATGACCCAAAATCTTTAAATTTGGATAATTTTTAATGGTGTTACACTCTTAGTTAGATATAAAGTTAATGAAAATTCGTTAAAAATTCAACGTGTATAATTTTGAAGGACCAAAATTGTTTACCAAATGTAAATTAAGCAAAGATTTTAGGTGATTCCCTAGAAAGAAAGAAAGCGTTGGGGAATCAAAACATGTATTTTTAATTTTTTAAAAAATTGCTTCATAAACAAATTTTTTCTCAATTTTTTAATAAAAATTAAACTTGAAATGTGCTCAAAAATTTTTAAATAAAGTTCTTAAATATGTAAATTATATGAATGCTTTGATAGTATTTACTAGTAAATAACCTAAAAGCTTTAAATTGGATAATTTTTAATGTTATCCCGTAGTTAGATGTAAAGGTAATGAAAATTCGTTAAAAATTCAATGTGTATGATTTTGGAGGACCAAAATTGTTTACCAAATGTAAATTAAGCTAAGAGTTTAGGTCATTCACTAGAAAGAAAGAAAGCGTGGGGAATTTTAAACATGTATTTTTATTTTTTAACAGTTAAAGTTGCTTTCATAAACTTCAAACGCTTTTTTATCAGAACGGTATTTTTAATAAAATGTTGAAACTTGAAATGTGATTTCTCAAAAAGTTAAAGTATTTTGTTGAAAATTTTTATGAAGGCTTTTGATAGTATTTACTAGTAAATGACCTAAAAACTTTAAATTTGGATAATTTTTATGATGTTACACTCATAGTTACATATAAAGGTATTGAAAATTCGTTAAAAATACAACGTATATGATTTTGAAGGAACAAAATTATTTACTAAATGTAGGTGATTCACTAGTCCAGTGTATAAGAAATGTGTTGCATCAAAAAATATTGAAATAATTTAACTTATTAAAAAATTAGACCGTTTGAAAAACACCCAATTTTTTTACTAAATTTATTTCATTTATTAGAAATTTTATAAAAACTTCTCCAGGACTAAATTTTTTAAGTGCAATTATCTATGGTAATATAAAAAATCTAAAAATGTAAAAACATGAACTAGTTTCTACGTTTAAAGAAAAAAGTTCTCCGAACGTAGACGGATACCTTTAAAATATCCCTGTTTCGTAGAAAGGGAAGATAATAAAAATATTCCTTGTAGATCTCAAATTTCTGGGAAGCAAGAACTCTCTCTTTGGCCTTGAAGCTCGAGATCATTTTTCTTGATTGAAAACTAGTAACTGGAGAGCTCGATTAGAAACTGTTTACAGGTTTCCGCGTCCTTGACTCGGTAAGTTTTGATATGCGAAATTTTTGTGGGAGTCCGTTTCGAAATGGGTTGCCGAAATGGAACATCCCTGTGTTGTTTTTGGGTTTTTTAATCCTCGTTTGCTTGGTTTCAGATATATATTTTGCATCCCTTACCCTGACATTATTACCTATATTCAATAATTTGTTGATTTATGACGTGGTCATGGTTGATCGAAAGCGAAAATTCATTGATTGTCAATTGTAGGTGTTTTGATGGGAATTTCGTGACCGATATATTTGAAGTTATGATTTATTTGTTTAAAATAACCGAAAGTATCTCTCCGTGCTCCACCACTTTATGGTGTAATATTACCTAAATTTGCCACTTTTGACCTGTAAGTTATTTCAGATTGATCTGAAACCCAATTTAGTGAGCAAGTGAAGGCTAAACTGATACAGGAAAATACTAATGAACATCGGCATAGAAATTCCAGAAGTAATGTACATGTAGTTTGGTTTGGTTTTGGTGCGCTGCAGTCTACTTTTTGCAAAATGAGAGCTAATGAGACTGGAATCTAATGCTTGAAGCAAATTCCGAGCGGTACATCCATACCAAAGTGGGATACAAACTCCGGTACCGATTATCAGCGCCCTAACCGTTCTGCCATCCCAGGAATAATGTACATGTAATAGCGATCATTAGAAAAATCGATAAGTTGATTAAGTAACAAAGTGACTGAAGATATATAGAACCGAAATAAATCTATTTTTTCGGTTCTTTTCCGGTTTTCGTTCTGACAAAATTTTTTTTTTTTTTTGGTTAGTAGTTTCTTTCTGATTCGAAGCCCTGGTGCAAATATGCATTTATTTTTTATTATCCCACGATATTTTTTTCGGTTCAGTTCCGGTTTTCTTTCCGACCTTAATGCTTTTTTTCTGTTTTCGGTTCATTTCCGGTTAGAAGACCTGGTGCAACTATGCATTTTATTTTTACTTTTAAACGATATTTTTTAAGGTTCAGTTCCAGTTTTCGTCCCGACCAAAATAACTTTTTTTTTGGTTCATTTCCGGTTCGATGACCTGGTGCAAATTTGCATTTTGTTTTTATTATACCACGATATATTTTTCGGTTCAGTTCCAGTTTTCATTCCAACCAAAATAAAGCTTCATTTCGGTTTTCGGTTCATTTTTGTTTCGAAGCAATGGTGCAAATATTTTTTTTATTTTTACTATACCACGATATTTTTTTCGGTTCAGTTACAGTTTTTGTTACTACCAAAATAACGTTTTTTTTTTCGGTTTTCGGTTCATTTCCAGTTCGAAGCCCTGGTGCAAATATACATTTTATTTTTACTATACCACGATGGTTTTTTTTTTGGTTCAGTTTCAGCTTTCGTTCCAACCAAAATGCTTTTTTTCGGTTCTCGGTTCGAAGCCTTCGTGGCCAATATGCATTTTATTTTTATTATACCACGATATTTTTTTCGGTTCAGCTTCTGATTTCTTTCCAACCAAAATAATAGTCTTTTCTGTTCGAAGCCCTGGTGCAAATATGCATTTTATTTTTACCATACCACGATATTTTTTCAGATTTAGTTCCAGTTTTCGTTCGGACAAAAAACGTTTTTTTTTCTTCGGTTTTCAGTTTATCTCCGGTTCGAAGCCCTGGTGGAAATATGCATTTTATTTTTATTATTAAACCACGATATTTTTTCTGTTCAGTTCCGGTTTTCGTTCCGACCAGCGAATAACGGTGTTTTCTATTCATTTGCGGTTCAAAGCCCTGTGCAAATATGCATTTTATTTTTATTATACCACGATATTTCTTTAGGTTCATTTCTGGTTCAAAGCTCTGGTACAAATATGTATTTTATTTTTAATTATACCACGATATTTTTTGGGGGGTTCAGTTCGGTTTTCGTTCCGACCAAAATGACTTTTTTCAGTTTTCGGTTCATTTCCGATTTGAAGCCATGATGTAAATATGCATTTTACTTTTATTATACTGTTACGTACTTCAAAACTGTGTTCGGGGATTGAATGGCCTTTAAAGACTACAGCACGGGAAGAATGATTTATTGGCAATCACTTCAGAAATACAACGTCATCGCGGAACTACTTGAGCAGAATGCCGCGGGCTCACGTTCCTCTTTCAGAATCGAACAATAAGCACCGGTGAAACACAACACACCGTGCGTACTTCTTACACCGAGAGATCCACTCAACGACTCTACTCTGCATGGGACTCTGTCTGCCTTATACAGGCCCGAAGAAACTGCTGGAATATTCCAGAAACCGGAACCGGAAGTTGTCACGTGATGTCACACTTGGCGACGAATTTGGTGATGAACTTGAAAACAAAAATAGGTTGCCAAAACTGTCGCCAACGAGCCGATATCCCCGCCAATTTGACGAGATACCTATATAGTCCCATGCTAAATTTGCGGTTCACTAAACAAATTCGTAACAATATCATCGTGTTAGAGTTCGAGTGTTCGAATCCCACTGCTGGTATGGTTGTTCGTAACCGTTCGTAATCAGCTTTAAGCAATAGGTCCCGGTCTAATTAGCCCTCGTGAGCAAAACGGTAGATCATAGCGCTCCAAACCATACCAACGTATGTTTAGTTTTTGTTTCAGTATTAATTTTTTAATGTTTTCAATTATGTACGCTTACACCCGCTTTTAGTCTTATTAAGCTCCCTCTAGAGCATAAGCCTTACAGATTAATAATCGGTTATTTTGGGTGCACAAAATGCTTATATTTAAAGATATCTAAAGATCTCATTTTCTGACGATTACAAGACTTCTTTGTTTATACTTTGTAAACGAAAAGGAAAAAAAGTACATCAAAAAGCCCCCAAGAGGGTTGACCAGTAGGGTCCGCCTTATTTCTTTCACGACCCGTCATCTCCGACACGTGCCAAAGACATTCGAACCAACTTGGATCCAAAACATGGACCTTAATTGATTTTAACAGCTGGGGTAAATTAAAGCGACCTAAATAACTATTGATCCCTGATTGCCGGGCTTCCCTGGGAGAGGGGGGGGGACGAAAGAGATCTCCAATCCCGCCACCGAAGCATTACAGACGTTCGATCTGACCTTTTAATGAACGTCCGTTGCGATCCAAGAAATTTAGACCTTTTGCTGATTTTGGAATGCTCAACTCTGGCTTTTACAGTACACTACAGGACATTTTTTTTCAGTTATGTTGTTCGCAGATTAGATAAATTTAACCCTTTAAAGTCGGACGTGTCATATATGCAACGTCTTCTACATTGTCTTGAACATTTATCTAGAAATGAGTAATTCCACTATGATAGACGTAAAGCTACATGTAATTTAAATAAGAAAATTAATAAATGTTTTATTTTAAAAAAGATGCATGATATTCTCATTCGAATCAATTTCGAAAAAAATAAACACAAATTATAAAAAATAAATACAACTTATTCATAATTTATACAAAACATTTATACAAATATTTCATATTTTATTGCAGTAATTTTTATTTATGCAGAATTAAGCTAAATTGTACAAATTAATGCAGTTAAATAGGTATAAACTAATGGGATATTAATTAACAGTGTGCGGGTACTTTTCGCAGCAGAATTGTACCGGGAGCGGCCGTTTTGCGCGTAATTTTCATTATTCAGTTAAATCTCAATAGATCGAAAATTATTTCATTTTTTAACCAACTTTTAGTAATTTATATTGAAATATATAAGCAAATATATAAATAGAAATATATAAATAACCATAAGATTTTTGTAAACAAAAAATATATTTTTACTGGATAAATTTGTAATAGTATCGTATATATAAAAAATCAAATAGAAATAGTAATATATAGTTTTAATTTTTTCCCGTTCTGTGGTTCCGCATCGACTGATGTAAAAACTATTTTTATTTGTCTAAATTTTTCCAGAATCTATGTAATATACAAGCACATTCGGCTTCGTTTTTCTGTATATACCGTTATTTTTGTACCCACAAACAAACCAGGTTGTTACACTAACCCGTACTAATACGTGACCCGCGCTCAAGTATCAATCGTCACAACATATACTAGTACGCGTCCCGCATACATGTATTAAACAACACCAATCTTGTCTACCCATGGTATGGTCGAATGGTAAAGCGATGCTCTTCGGAACCGTAGTTCACGGGTTCGAATCCCGCTGCAGAAATCGATATTGGTAGCCGTTCGGATTCGGCTTTAAGCTGTAGGTCCCGATCTCATTAGCCCTCTTGTGTAAAACAGTATACCGTAGCGCTCCAAACCAAACCAAATCAAACCTACCCACGGTATGAAAAGTTCTCATTTATTCCATTTATAAGGTTCACAGATGGTTATTGTATCCACTGTAATATGTAGGCAAGGTGAGGGGATTTGGTAGTCCGGTTCCCTCTCGAAATTCTAGAAGACCATTTCGTTAAAAGAAAATGTTGTGCATATGTGTAGGTTCCATCTGCCTAGCTATTTAAGAACATAAAAAAAAACTACGCTTCGGCTTTGTTGTTACACTAGCCTGTACTAGTACGTAACCCGCGCTCAAGTATCAATCGTCAGAAAACATAATAGTATTTAATCCGCTCTCACGTATCAATAGTCAGAAAACATAATAGTATTTAATCCGCGCTCACGTATCAATAGTCAGAAAACATAATAGTATTATCCGCGCTCACGTATCAATAGTCAGAAAACATAATAGTATTTAATCCGTGCTCACGTATCAATAGTCAGAAAACATAATAGTATTTAATCCGTGCTCACGTATCAATAGTCAGAAAACATAATAGTATTTAATCCGTGCTCAAGTATCAATCATCAGAAAACATAATAGTATTTAATCCGCGCTCACGTATCAATAGTCAGAAAACATAATAGTATTTAATCCGCGCTCACGTATCAATAGTCAGAAAACATAATAGTATTTAATCCGTGCTCACGTATCAATAGTCAGAAAACATAATAGTATTATCCGCGCTCACGTATCAATAGTCAGAAAACATAATAGTATTTAATCCGTGCTCACGTATCAATAGTCAGAAAACATAATAGTATTTAATCCGCGCTCACGTATCAATAGTCAGAAAACATAATAGTATTTAATCCGCGCTCACGTATCAATAGTCAGAAAACATAATAGTATTATCCGCCCTCACGTATCAATAGTGAGAAAACATAATAGTATTTAATCCGTGCTCACGTATTAATAGTCAGAAAACATAATAGTATTTAATCCGCGCTCACGATTCAATAGTCAGAAAACGTACTAGTACGTGTCCCGCTTACAATGTGTTAAAAGATGTTGCCTACATGATACACCCGTCTTTCAATGATTAAAGGGAGAAGGGCCTTGAAAATAACAGAATTTATCACGTTGACTGCCATGGGAGCACTCGACTTCAGCTGCGTTAGGATTTGGAGAATGTACTGTCTGTGTACCTTGTTAATTACTTAAATGCTGGTTGTGAAAGTTTTGTGACGTGTCACTGAAATTAATGAGCCGTGGGTTTTGGTTTATCTTTTATACTAAAGGGGTCATACGACTGCTAAAAGTACAAAAAAAAAATTCCATTTTTAAGATAGAATATTTGTGAAAAGAAATTCAATTTTGAACATCCCTCATATAATAATATCCTAAGCTATCTCTCCGTCTGTCCTCGAATTTATGAAGAGGTTGGACCTAGAATGGGTAGATGTAGTCGTATTGAATTTTGATGAGTTAGTGTTAGCAACGTTCGAAATCCTCCCTTCCCCTTTTTGTTTCACCTAATGCTCTTATTTCAAGCCCTATTTTCCCCGGTTAAGAGCAAACTATTAAATTTATCATTTTCTCATATAATAAATAGGTAAAAATACCATTTTTTTTCTTGCATTATGACGTCATTCCTTTAATCATCTCCTTTAATCCTTTAATTTAAATGATTTAAATATCGTCTGCATTATTTTCATACGTTTTATCGCTGAATTTAGGTACGACGTAAACAATTTTCTTTTCTATTTGGCGCCGAACGATGGCCGAATGGTACAGAGCTGCTCTTCGGAACCGGAGTTCGTGGGTTCGAATCCCGTTGCTGGCATGGATATTTGTAGCCGTTCGATATCGGCTTTAAGCTGTAGGTCTCGGTCTCATTAGCCCTCGTATGCTAAACAGTAGACCGTAGAGCTCCAAACCAAACAACTTTTATATTTAAATAATAGATTGGGTACATATGTGATAATTTAAAATTTAATCATCGATTATATTTTGTTGCAATGAAAATTTTATCACTGTTATTAACAGCAAATTCTATCTACCTCCAGGGTATAATGGAAATGATAGTGTCTTTCATTAATTACTGTGGCAAAAAAATGGGAAGAAATTGAGAATAATTTCGACGTAGATAAGAAAACATTGAATTACCTTTCTAAATGAATTCAACGAGATTCTAAATTGTATTCACAATATCGGGAGACTTTAGAGGAGTGTGAAGATAAACAAATTATTGAGCGTGTACCAGATAAATATCAGCCAAAAAATAAACCATTTTTTACCTGCTTCATACGATACTTTATAAAAAAATTAAAACTTTTACTGACCCCGTAATATGACGGGCTAAATGCTAGTAATGTAATAGTGATGCACACATCATATTTTTCTCTTTAAATAATCGTTGAGTTGTGCTAGCGCTTCTGCCACAAAATATCACTTCGCGTCTGCCAGCAAGGTAGCTTGGATGCCCTCCAAAATAATTTGGCTGCCACTGCTTTCATAATCAGATTAATGTGAACAAGATAAAAATGATACACGTGGCAATAACACGATTTACGGCCTGTTTATGGCTAATGGAGGAACCGTGTTTTGCCCGGGGTAACGGCCACCGGGGACGGCCTGTCAGTGCTGTTATTTACCCATAAGCTGTGCTTTTAACTAATTTGGGTGTCATAAAAGTTTAATGCCGACAGAGTGGAGGGAAATGCCTCTTCTAGTGCCGCGTTAGGATTTGGAGAATGTACTGTCTGTGTACCTTGTTAATTACTTAAATGCCGGTTATGAAAGTTTTGTTGTGACGTGTCACTGAAATTAATGAGCCGTGGGTTTTGGTTTATCTTTTATACTAAAGGGGTCATACGACTGTTAAATGTACAAAAAAAATCCATTTTTAAGATAGAATATATGTGAAAAGGAATCCAATTCTGAACTTCTCTCATATAATAATAGCCTAAGCTATCTGTCCGTCTGTCTTTGAATTTATAAAGCGGTTGGACCTGGAATGGATAGAGGCATCCATATTGGATTTTTGATGAGTTAGGGTTAGCAAAATTCAAAGCGAGGAAAGTTTATCTTCTCCTGAACTATAGATCCGATTCTAAAATTAGTTGGTATAAATATCCTTCATATCATAGCGAAAAAACTGTTGTTTTGAAAACGTTCGAAATCTACCCCTTCAACACTTTTTTTAGCATTTAATTCTATCGTTTGAAGCCCTATTTTCCTCGGTTAAGAGCAGACGATTAAATTTATCAATTTATCACATAATAAATAGGTAAAAATAACATTTTTTTCTAGCTTTATGACGTCATTATTTTAACCATCTCATTTATTCATTTCTTATTTTAAATTATTTAAATATCGTCTGCAATGTTTTCGTACGTTTTATCACTGAAATTATATATGACGTAAATAATTTTCTTTTAATAATATTTGAATTAAATAATAGATTAGATACATGTGTGATAATTTCAAATTGAATCATCCATTATTTTTTGTTGCTATGAAAATTTTATCACCGGTATTAACAAATTATTTTCATAAAAGTCTAGAAGTCTATTTCACTGACAGATAAATGTGTAGTGTTTAAGGTTTATATCTTTGAAAATAAAGAAGTTTGTTCTTTTGTGTGATTGTTTATTATACATAATAAAACCATTTGCAATCGATTCGCTCAATTTTGGACATCATTCGTATATACCGCCAAATAATCACTGTGAATATTAAAACCTCTACTGTCCATCCTATCACGTAATATGACAAGATAAATAAAAGTTGGCAACTAACATGCGGTCAGAAAAGATAAACAAATTATTGAGCGTGTACCAGATAAATATCAGCCAAAAAATAAACTATTTTTTACCTGCTTCATAAGGTACTCTATTAAAAATTAAAAATTTTACTGACCCCGTCATATGACGGGCTATATATATGCTAGTAATGTAATAGGGATGCACACATATTTTTCTCTTTAAATAAATGTTGAGTAGTGCTAGCGCTTCTGCCACACACTTCGCGTCTGCCAGCAAGGTAGCTTGGATGCCCTCCAAAATAATTTGGCTGCCACTGCTTTCATAATCAGATTAATGTGAACAAGATAAAAATGATACACGTGGCAATAACACGATTTACGGCCTGTTTATGGCTAATGGAGGAACCGTGTTTTGCCCGGGGTAACGGCCACCGGGGACGGCTTGTCAGTGCTGTTATTTACCCATAAGCTGTGCTGTTACTAATTTGGGTGTCATAAAAGTTTAATGCCGACAGAGTGGAGGGAAATGCCTCTTCTAGTGCCGCGTTAGGATTTGGCGAATGTACTGTCTGTGTACCTTGTTAATTACTTAAATGCCAGTTATGAAAGTTTAGTTGCGACGTGTCACTGAAATTGAGTCATGGGTTTTGGTTTATCTTTTATAATAAAGGGGTCATAAGGCTGTTAAATGTACAAAAAACTCCATTTTTAAGATAGAATATATGTGAAAAAGAATTAAATTCTGAACATCCAGTATTAATAATAGCCTATTCTATCTTTATGTCTTCGAATTTATGAAGCGTTATTGAAATGGATAGAGGCATCCATATTGGATTTTTGATGAGTTAGGGTTAGCAAAATTCAAAGCGAGGAAAGTTTATCTTCTCCTAAACTATAGATCCGATTCTAAAATTAGTTGGTATAAATATGCTTCATATCATAGCGAAAAATACTGCTTTTAAAACGTTCGAAATCCACCCCTTCAACCCTTTTTTAGCATTTAATGCCATTATTTTAAGCCCTATTTTCCCCGGCTTTTTACAATAGAATTTTCAGCCGATTGAACCTAAATTTTTTTCCTATATTTCCAAAAGTGTTTTTAATGATAAATTTTTAAATATAAGAATAAATATAAAGAAATAAAATTGAATGAACATCCCTTATATAATAATAGCCTATGCTACCTGTCAGTCTGTCCTGGAATTTATGAAGCGGTTAGAATGAATGGAGAACATCTATATTAGATTCTTGATGAGTTACTGTCAGCAAAATTCAAAGCGAGGAAAGTTTATCTTCTCCTAAACAACAGATCCGATTCTAAAATTAGTTGGTATAAATATGCTTCATTAACGAAAAATACTGTTTTTAAAACGTTCGAAATCCATCCCTTCAACCCTTTTTTAGCATTTAATGCCATTATTTTCAGCCCTATTTTCCCCGGCTTTTTACAATAGAATTTTCAGCCGATTGAACCTAAATTTTTTTCCTATATTTCCAAAAGTGTTTTTAATGATAAATTTTTAATTTCTAATTAAAAAAAATCATATTTTCACTTATTTTTAAAAATGTGTTTTAAATATATACAAATTTAGATTCAAAGTTATTTTTACATATTGTAATACAGTCGAACTCGATTATCCGAACCTCGATTAACCGAGAAGTGTTATGGTTAGGTTTGTAGGGTACCTAATCTATTATATAAGCCAAATTTAAAAGAAAATTATTTCCGTCTTATCTAAGTTCAATGATAATACGTATGGAAACAATGCAGGCGATATTTAAATAATTTAAAATAAGAAATGGTTAAATGAAATGGTGAAAGAAGTGACGTCATAATGCTAGAAAGAAAATGTTATTTGTTTCCTATTTACTATGCGATAAATGGATAAATTTAACCGCCTGTTCTTAACCGGGAAAAATATGGCTCGAAATAATAGCATTAAACGCTCGAAAAGCGGGGAAGGGGTGGATTTCGAACGTTTTAAAGACGACAGTATTATTCACTGTGATATGAAGCATATTTATATCAATTCATTTTAGAATCGGATCTGTAGTTTAGGAGAAGATAAACTTTGCTCACTTTGAATTTTGCCAACACAATATACTATTTTCTGCACTATTTTTATGCGTTTTGCTGCTGAACTTAAATATTCAGTGAATAATTTTCTTTTATATTTGGCTTAAATAATAGATTAGGTACATATGTAATAATTTTAAATTTAACCATGGATTAGTTTGTTACAAGATTATACTAAAAATATGCTTCATATCGCAGGGAAAAATGTCGTCTTCAAAATGTTCGAAATCCACCTCTTACCCCTTTTATGAGCGTTTAATTCCATTATTTCGAGCCCTATTTTCTTAGGTTAAGAGAAGACTATTAAATTTATCCATTTATCATATAATAAATAGGTAAAAATAACATTTTTTCTAGCATTATGACGTCATTCTTTAACCGTCTGATTCATCATTTCTTATTTTAAATTAGTTATATATCGTATGCATTATTTTCATACGTTTCATCACTGAACTTAGATATTACGCAAATAATTTTCTTTTATATTTGGCTTAAATAATAGATTAGGTGTATATGTGATAATTTTAAATTTAACCATCGATTAGTTTGTTACAAGATAATACTAAAAATATGCTTCATATCGCAGCGAAAAATAATTTCGTCTTCACAATGTTCCATTGTTTCGAGCCCTATTTTCCTCGGTTAAAAGCAGACGATTAAATTTATAAATTTTCCATATAAACAGGTAAAAATAACATTTTTTCTAGCATTATGACGTCATTCCTTTGACTATCTCATTTAATCATTTCTTATTTTAAATTAGTTATATATCGTATGCATTATTTTCATACGTTTCATCACTGAACTTAGATATTACGCAAATAATTTTCTTTTATATTTGGCTTAAATAATAGATTAGGTGTATATGTGATAATTTTAAATTTAACCATGGATTAGTTTGTTACAAGATTATACTAAAAATATGCTTCATATCGCAGGGAAAAATGTCGTCTTCAAAATGTTCGAAATCCACCTCTTACCCCTTTTATGAGCGTTTAATTCCATTATTTCGAGCCCTATTTTCTTAGGTTAAGAGAAGACTATTAAATTTATCCATTTATCATATAATAAATAGGTAAAAATAACATTTTTTCTAGCATTATGACGTCATTCCTTTGACTATCTCATTTCTTATTTTAAATTATTTAAATATCGTCTGCATTATTTTCATACGTTTTATCACTGAACTTAGATATTACGCAAATAATTTTCTTTTATATTTGGCTTAAATAATAGATTAGGTGCATATGTGATAATTTTAAATTTAATCATTGATTATTTTTTGTTGCTATGAAATTTTTATCAGCAGTATTAACGAATTCTATCTACCTCCAAGGTGTAGTGGAAATGATAATTTCATTCCCTTACATTCATTAATTACTGTGGTTAAAAAAAGAGAAGAACTTAAGATTAATTTCGACATAGCTAAGAAAACTTTGAATTATCTTTATAAATGAATTCAACGAGATTCTAAACTGCATTCACAGTATCGGGAGACTTTAGAGGAGTGTGAAGATAAACAAATTATTAAGCGCGTACCACATAATTCTCAACCAAAAAACAAACCATTTTCTTACTTGCCTTATAAGGTACTTCACAATTCTACAAAATTAAAATTTTTACTGATCCTGTCATATGACAGGCTATGATGACGAGCTATGACGGATTTTGATGAGTTAGCGTTCGGAACGTTCAAAATTCCCCTCCTTCCACCTTTTTTTAGTATTTAATGCCATTATTTTAAAGTCTGTTTTCCCCGGTTAAGAGCAGACTATTAAATTAATCAATTTATCGCATAATAAATAGGTAAAAATAACATTCTTTTATCTAGCATTATAATTTCATTCATTTAACCATCTCATTTAATCATTTATTTTAAATTATTTAAAAATCGTCTGCTTTATTTTCATACGTTTTATCACTGAACTTAGATATTAAATAACTTTCTTTTATATTTGGCTTAAATAAAAGATTAGGTACATATGTGATAATTTTAAGTTTAACCATGGATTAGTTTGTTACAAGATTATACTAAAAATATGCTTCATATCGCAGCGAAAATAATTTCGTCTTCACAATGTTCCATTGTTTCGAGCCTTATTTTCCTCGGTTAAAAGCAGACGATTAAATTTATAAATTTTCCATATAAATAGGTAAAAATAACATTTTTTTCTAGCATTATGACGTCATTCCTTTGACTATCTCATTTAATCATTTCTTATTTTAAATTAGTTATATATCGTCTGCATTATTTTCACACGTTTCATCACTGAACTTAGGCATAACGCAAATAATTTTCTTTTATATTTGGCTTAAATAATAGATTAGGTACATATGTGATAACTTTACATACATGGTTTCCTCGCACCTGGAAAGTCAGGGAAAGTCATGGAAAATCATGTGTTTAGACAATGGATTAATTTTGTCATGGAAAGTCTTGATTTTTCAAGCAAAATGAGTAAAAGTCATGAAAAGTCATGGATCCGCTAAACTACCGATTAAAAAAAATGCATTGAATTGTTTAATTCTATTTTTGCTTGTCATTTGACTGAAGTTACTGAGTTTGGTATTTATGTATTATCCTATTGATCCTATTGCCAAGTAAAATTTGTTCACCAATTAAACTCAAAGCAAGAAAGCTTAATATGTGGGTAAATGTATATTATTCTGTTTTTTTTTCTTAAACTGTCGATTAAAATTTTATTAATACAATTATTTTTTAATAAAAATTAGTTAAACTTATATTTTGTGCAAAAATCTTATCTCTAGGGATATTGTATATAAACATTATACGGTTATATTTGGCTATTATTCGTGGTCACCTGGATAATACCAAAGTACCCTGAATTCAAATTGGAAACAGTTGGATTGAAAAATTGCTATATGATTAAACTTAGGTATGTAGATACAACAATTTATTTTTATGTGAGTTTATTAACACTTATTAAGTAAGTTTATAGTTTTTTTATGATAAAATTCCTGTAATTTCTCTAAAAGCATATATTTTATTTGTATGTACATTAGAAGTTTTATTCATATATACTTTTAACGAAAGCTTCTTATAGTCATGGAAAATGATCTGCTAAGTCATTGAAAGTCATGAAAAGTCATGGATTTGAAACATTTTATTTTGGCAGATACCCTGTAAATACCATCGATTAGTTTGTTACAAAATATTGAGCCAAAAAACAAACCAATTTTTTACCTACCTCATAGGGTACCTCATAGTACTGTTGTATCGATATTTTACCATATCTCTCTCTTGTTAAGTGAAAATTTAATCATCGTTTTCCTTAGTCAAAATTTGAAATTTAGCTGCTTAATTTTTCTTAATTCCATTCCTAACCTAGCAACTTTTCCTCGGCCACGGTTGCAGCGAAATTGGAAAATCAATGGGGACAGCTGCTAAGTAATACTTCATACCAGCTGTCAAGATCAATTAAGGTCAATGATTTTGAATTCTAACCGTAAGTCTAAGGTTTTTACTAATAAGGCACTCTAGACGGTCAAGCAGCCGTTCATTGAAAGGTCAAGAGAGGGAGTTTGACGTCATCCTGAATACTTCAAAACTTCACTTATTTTGGGAGCAAGTGTAGGACTAGATGCAATAATAGGTTTTTTTTTTATGCCTCACCGGGGAAAAAATTCCGGTAATTTTAATTTAAAGCAAAGTTAATTTTTTTCTTTTTTAAATTGTGGTGTGTGAAGAGCTAATTAGAGTCGAAAAGGAAAAAGTTAAAAATGATAGCAAGACGTTGCCAGGAGTGTTCTTTATTTAGTATAAAAATTAAGAGCTTTATCGTATCGCAGAAGCTGGATAAAATTAAATTTCTTACAAGTTCTTGAGAGACATTAATGCTAGAAATACTCAGTCAGTTCAAATGGTGTTTAATTTGGTTTATTTTGATTAGTAACACATTTAATCGAGTGTTGAGTGAGATAAATTTAAAGTAACACAGAATTAAAGGAAAACTAGAAATTGGTTTATGACAAATCGGGATATTAAACTATGTTTATGACCACTATTAACACATTGTATGCGGGACACGAACTAGTACTTTTTCTGACGATTGATACTTGAGAGCGGGATACATACTAGTACGTTTTCTGACGATTGATACTTGAGCGCGGGGCACGTACTAGTACGTTTTCTGACGATTGATACTTGAGCGCGGGACACGTACTAGTACGTTTTCTGACGATCGATACTTGAGCGCGGGAC
>CM063507.1:68161827-68174327 GCA_032207245.1 Pardosa pseudoannulata | reverse complement strand
TGCCTCTATCCATTCCAGGTCCAACCGCTTCATAAATTGGAGGACAGACGAACAGATAACTATTATTATATAAGGGATAATGGTTTCACCTTATTCCCATATTTCTCATCTCACATTCATGTTATGATTTTAGTGTTTTGAAATTTTTACTCCCGTCAGTATTTGCACCCTTTGAATATAAACTTTTATTCTATTCATGTCTGTTCTACTGTGTTTCAGCTTTTTTACCTTTCTTCTGACGCATTTAGTCTTCATTGGACCTGCGCCATTAAACCTCATCCAACCAACCAACCAACTAGTGTGAATTCTTTAATAATTTCTTATTTTGGTGTGAATCCATACCTTATGAACAGTTTAGCCTTAGTCTGAATTTTTTTTATTTTGGTGTGAATCCGTACCATATGCAGAGTTTAGCCTTAATGTGAATTTTTTTATTTTGGTGGGAATCCGTACCTTATGGAAAGTTTAGTCTTAGTCTGAATTGTTTTATTTTGGTGTGAATCCGTACCATAGGGAAAGTCTAGCTTTAGTCTGAATTTTATATTTTGGTGTGAATCCGTACCTTATGGAAAGTTT
The DNA here is from genome assembly GCA_032207245.1 of Pardosa pseudoannulata. Lineage (NCBI taxonomy): Eukaryota > Metazoa > Arthropoda > Arachnida > Araneae > Lycosidae > Pardosa > Pardosa pseudoannulata. Next base: position 68,173,751 of record CM063507.1, on the reverse strand, counting down.
AGCCTGAGTCTGAATTTTTTTTATTTTGGTGTGAATCAGTACCTTATGGAAAGTTTAGCCTTAGTCTGAATTTTTTTATTTTGGCGTGAATCCGTACCTTATGAACAGTTTAGCCTTAGTCTGAATTTTTTTTATTTTGGTGTGAATCCGTACCATATGGAAAGTTTAGCCTTAGTCTGAATTTTTATTTTGGTGTAAATCCGTACCATATGGAATGTTTAGCCTTAGTGTGAATTTTTTTTATTTTGGTGTGAATCCGTATCTTATGGAAAGTTTAGCCTTAGTGTGAATTTTTTAATAATTCTTTATTTTTGATACGAATCCTTACCTTATGAACAGTTTAGCTTTAGTGTGAATTTTTTATTTTGATGAGAATCCTTGCATTGTATTTTACTTGTAGTTTTCTTTTTATCTTTTCCATTTTTACCCTTTATTATTGGTGCTTTATGTACTGTTGTTTTAATCTTTTGGTGGCGTGTCATTTGCTTACTTCAATTTTGCTCCATTAAACCTCAACCAACCAGCCGACATATAAGTGTCTCTAAAACCTCAATATCAATTTATCGGTAAAAAATCTCATTTTCAGAATGCACCAAAACTTCATTAAGAGATATGATACGCCTGAAATGCAAATACGGGATAAATTCATTTAGCGATAATTAGCATAGAAAAGGAGATAAATAAATTAACAGAGAATTGATATCACCCAAGAAAAATAAATAAAAGCCTTCTAGTATTATCTCGGCGATGTTTGAGCAGAGGGGGGTAAAAGAGACAAATGTAGTGGATCTCAGGTGTTTTAAAAAAAGGAAGAAGCACTTTAGAGAAGTGCCTTGGGGATGTTTACCAGAGGAAGTGGGAGAGAATACAATGAAGTCTAGATGTTTAAAGTTGCTTTGTACTCCGGAAAAAATGTTGAAAAAAATCTTGTGTTCTGAGGTGTTATAAGAAGAAAGATTTCTGAGTCGAGAACTGTTCAAACACGATGGCCTGTCAGTCGCTACAAAAAGGGAGAAATTTTCGACGAGGCTTTACGTTTTCAATTGACCACTTGGCAGGTTTTTTCTTTACCGTCCTGTCTCTGAAAGAGTAAATATTTGATGGATAACTTTATGTATAAATTGATGATATCAGGTAAACTGTTGTACCTTGAACCTATTTATGCTTTATTGCATTTTTCTTCCATTTTATGAAGAAAATCTGGTGTATTTTTTGTACTATAGGTTATTAGTTATTTCTTGTAATCTATCTATAAAATCCTTTGCATGCCAAATGCAAAGGATGCAAATTTTCGACGAGGCTTTACGTTTTCAATTGACCACTTGGCAGGTTTTTTCTTTACCGTCCTGTCTCTGAAAGAGTAAATATTTGATGGATAACTTTATGTATAAATTTGATATCCGGTAAACTGTTGTACCTTGAATCTATTTATGCTTTATTGCAAGTTTCTTCCGTTTTACGAATAAAATCTGGTGCATTTTTTGTGCTATAGGTTATTAATTATTGCTTATAATCGCTCTATAAAATCCTTTGCATGCCAAATGCAAAGGATGCAAATTTTCGACGAGGCTTAAGGTTTTTAATTGACCACTTGGCAGGTTCTTTTTCCTCTACCATACTGTCCTTGAAAAAGTAAATATTTGATAACTATGTGAAAATTCAAAATATCAGATAAACTGTACTACCTTGAACCTATTTAAGCGTTATTGGATTTTTCTTCCACTTTTCGAAGAAAATCTGGAGCATTTTTTTGTACTAGAGGTTATTAGTTATTGCTTGTAATCTATCTATAAAATCCTTTGCACGCGAAATTCAAAGAATGCAAATTTTCGACGAGGCTTCAGGTTTTCAATTGACCACTTGGCAGGTTCTTTTTTCTCTACTGTACTGTCCCTGAAAAAGCAAATATTTGATGGATAACTTTATGTATAAATTGATGATATCAGGTAAACTGTTGTACCTTGAACCTATTTGAGCTTTATTGTATTTTTCTTCCATTTTAAGGAGAAAATCTGGTGCATTTTTTTGTATTATAGATTATTATAGTTATTGCTTGTAATCTATCTATAAATCCTTTGCATGCCAAATGCAAAGGATGCAAATTTTCGACGAGGCTTAAGGTTTTCAATTGACCACTTGGCAGGTTCTTTTTTCTCTACTGTACTGTCCCTGAAAAAGCAAATATTTGATGGATAACTTTATGTATAAATTGATGATATCAGTTAATTGTTGTACCTTGAACCTATTTAAGCTTTATTGCATTTTTCTTCCATTTTAAGGAGAAAATCTGGTGCATTTTTTGTACTATAGGTTATTAATTATTGCTTATAATCGCTCTATAAAATCCTTTGCATGCCAAATGCAAAGGATGCAAATTTTCGACGAGGCTTAAGGTTTTTAATTGACCACTTGGCAGGTTCTTTTTCCTCTACCATACTGTCCTTGAAAAAGTAAATATTTGATGGAAAATTTTATGTATAAATTGATATCAGGTAAACTGTGTACCTTGAATATTTAAGCTTTATTGCAAGTTTCTTCCGTTTTACGAATAAAATCTGGTGCATTTTTTGTGCTATAGGTTATTAGTTATTGCTTGTAATCTATCTATAAAATCCTTTGCATGCGAAATTCAAAGGATGCAAAGTTTCGACGAGGCTTTACGTTTTCAATTGACCACTTGGCAGGTTTTTTCTTTACCGTCCTGTCTCTGAAAGAGTAAATATTTGATGGATAACTTTATGTATAAATTGATATCCGGTAAACTGTTGTACCTTGAATCTATTTATGCTTTATTGCAAGTTTCTTCCGTTTTACGAATAAAATCTGGTGCATTTTTTGTGCTATAGGTTATTAATTATTGCTTATAATCGCTCTATAAAATCCTTTGCATGCCAAATGCAAAGGATGCAAATTTTCGACGAGGCTTAAGGTTTTTAATTGACCACTTGGCAGGTTCTTTTTCCTCTACCATACTGTCCTTGAAAAAGTAAATATTTGATGGAAAATTTTATGTATAAATTGATATCAGGTAAACTGTTGTACCTTGAATCTATTTAAGCTTTATTGCATTTTTCTTCCATTTTACGAAGAAAATCTGAAGCATTTTTTGTACTATAGGTTACTAGTCATTGTTAGTAATCGATTTATAAAATCCATTACATGCCAAATGCAAAGGATGCAAATTTTCGACGAGGCTTTACGTTTTCAATTGACCACTTGGCAGGTTCTTTTTCCTCTACCATACTGTCCTTGAAAAAGTAAATATTTGATGGAAAATTTTATGTATAAATTGATATCAGGTAAACTGTTGTACCTTGAATCTATTTAAGCTTTATTGCATTTTTCTTCCATTTTACGAAGAAAATCTGAAGCATTTTTTTGTACTATAGGTTACTAGTCATTGTTAGTAATCGCTCTATAAAATCCTTTGCATGCCAAATGCAAAGGATGCAAATTTTCGACGAGGCTTAAGGTTTTTAATTGACCACTTGGCAGGTTCTTTTTCCTCTACCATACTGTCCTTGAAAAAGTAAATATTTGATGGAAAATTTTATGTATAAATTGATATCAGGTAAACTGTTGTACCTTGAATCTATTTAAGCTTTATTGCATTTTTCTTCCATTTTACGAAGAAAATCTGAAGCATTTTTTTGTACTATAGGTTTTTATAGTACAAAAAGTTATTATAGTACAGGTTTCCGCGCTCCTGGAAAAAAGTCATGGAAAATCATGGATTTAGACACTGGATTAATTTTGTCATGGAAAGTCTTTATTTTTCAAGTAAAACGAGTAAAAGTTATGGAAAGTCATGGATCCGCTAAACTACCGATTAAAAAAAAGTGCATTGAATTGTTTAATTCTATTTTTACTTGTCATTTGGCTGAAGTTTCTGAGTTTGGTATTTATGTATTATCCTATTGACCCTATTGCCAAGTAAAATTTGTTCACCAAGGAAACTCAAAGCAAGAAAGCTTAATGGGTGGGTAAATGTATATTATTCTGGTTTTTTCTTAAATTGTAGATTAAAATTTTATTAATATAATAATAATTATTTTTTAATAAAAATTAAGATTTTTGCAAAAAATATAAGTTTATCTCTATGGATATTGTATATAAACGTTATATGGTTATATTTGGATATTATTCATGGTCACCTGGATAATACCAAAGTACCCTGAATTCAAATTGGAAACATTTTGATTGAAAAATTGTTGTATGATTAAACTTAGGTATGTAGATACGACAATTTATTTTTATGTATGTGAGTGAGTTTATTAACACTTATAATGTGAGTTTATAGTTTTTTTATGATAAAATTCCCTTAATTTCTCTGAAAGCATATATTTTTTTTTGTATGTACATCAGAAGTTTTATTTATATATACTTTAACGAAAGCTTTTTAAAGTCATGGAAAATGATCTGCTAAATCAGGGAAAGTCATGAAAAGTCATGGATTTGAAAAATATTATTTTGGCAGATACCCTGTAGTTATTGTTTGTAATATATCTATATAATCCTTTGCATGCCAAATGCAATGGATGCAAATTTTCGACGAGGCTTAAGGTTTTCAGTTGACCACTTGGCAGGTTCTTTTTTCTTTACCGTACTGTCCCTGTAAAAGTAAATATTTGATGGATTACTTTATGCATAAATTGATGATATCAGGTAAACTGTTGTACCTTGAACCTATTTGAGCTTTATTGTATTTTTCTTCCATTTCATGAAGAAAATATGGAGCATTTTTTGTACTAGAGGTTATTAGTTATTGCTTGTAATCTATCTATAAAATTCTTTGCACGCGAAATTCAAAGAATGCAAATTTTCGACGAGGCTTAAGGTTTTCAATTGACCACTTGGCAGGTTCTTTTTTCTTTATCGTACTGTCCCTGAAAAAGTAAATATTTGATGGATAACTTTATGTATAAATTGATGATATCAGGTAAACTGTTGTACCTTGAACCTATTTATGCTTTATTGCATTTTTCTTCCATTTTATGAAGAAAATCTGGTGTATTTTTTGTACTATAGGTTATTAGTTATTTCTTGTAATCTATCTATAAAATCCTTTGCATGTAAGTGTAGAGGAAATTCACATTTTTATAAAGACTCTAACTTTTATAATTTTAAACCGTAGCTCTTCGATCGAAACCAAACCAAAAACATAAGATGCATACACTGATTTATCTAAAAAAGGAAAAATTAACAATTGAGCTATTGTAACTTTGTCATTGTAGTACCGTTCAAGGTACAACAGTTTACCTGATATCATCAATTTATGCATAAAGTAATCCATCAAATATTTACTTTTACAGGGACAGTACGGTAAAGAAAAAAGAACCTGCCAAGTGGTCAATTGAAAACCTTAAGCCTCGTCGAAAATTTGCATTCTTTGAATTTCGCGTGCAAAGAATTTTATAGATAGATTACAAGCAATAACTAATAACCTCTAGTACAAAAAATGCTCCATATTTTCTTCATGAAATGGAAGAAAAATACAATAAAGCTCAAATAGGTTCAAGGTACAACAATTAACTGATATCATCAATTTATATTGTTATTTTATTGTTACCTATCCTTTGTTCTCCCAAAAAATTCAAAGTTTTAAAAGTATATTTTTTACAGAGTACAACAGCGGTACTTTCATAATAAACACATTGTGTGCGGGTACATTTCGCAGCGAAATTGTACCGGGAGCGGGCGTTTTGCGCCTAAATTTAGTTACTCAGTTAAATCTCAATAGATTGAAAATTATTTAATTTTTTAACCAACTTTTCATATTTTATATTGAAATATATAAACAAATATATAAGTAGAAATTTATAAATAACAACCATAAGATTTTTGTAAACAAAAAATATATTTCTTAGTGGATAAATTTATAATAGTATCTTAAATATGAAAATTCAAATAGAAATAGTAGTATATAGTTTTAATTTTTTTTCACGTTATGTGGTTCCACATTGACTGATGTAAAAACTAGTTTTTGTCTAAATATTTCCAGAATTTATGTAGTAGACAAGAATATTCGGCTTCGTTTTCTTCGTGTTAGAAAAAAAAATAGGTATTTTTTTATACCAGGATTGGCATAATTTTTTTGACAATTTGGTTAATTCTTATGTCTTAGTAAATTTTTTGGAAATCATTCAGTACCAAAATTGATAAAACAGCTATTTTGAAAAACAAGTTATATGAATTGTTTTTGTACCAAAATTGATAAAATAACAGCTGTTTTGAAAAACAAATTTTACGAATTGTTTTTCTACCAAAATTGATAAAATAACAGCTATTTTGAAAAACAATTTATACGAATTGTTTTTCTACAAAAATGGATAAAAATAACAGCTATTTTGTAAAACATATTATACGAATTGTTTTTTACCAAAATTGATAAAATAACAGCTATTTTGAAAAACATATACGAATTGTTTTTCTACAAAAATTGATAAAATAACAGCTATTTTGAAAAACAAATTATACGAAGTGTTTTTCTACAAAAATGGATAAAAATAACAGCTATTTTGTAAAACAAATTATACGAATTGTTTTTTACCAAAATTGATAAAATAACAGCTATTTTGAAAAACAAATTATACGAATTGTTTTTCTATCGAAATTGATAAAATAACAGCTATTTTAAAAAACAAATTATACGAATTGTTTTTCTATCAAAATTGATAAAATAACAGCTATTATGAAAAACAAATCATACGAGTTGTTTTTCTACCAAAATTGATAAAATAACAGCTATTTTGAAAAACAATTTATACGAATTGTTTTTTACCAAAATTGATAAAATAACAGCTATTTTGAAAAACAAGTTATACGAATTCTTTTTTACCAAAATTGATAAAATAGCGGCTATTTTAAAAAACAAATTATAGGAATTGTTTCTCTAAAAAAATTGATAGAATAACAGCTATTTTGAAAAACAAATTATACGAATTGTTTTTCTACCAAAATTGATAAAATAGCAGCTATTGTAATAAATAAATAGTAATAATAGTACGAATTGTTTTTGTACCAAAATTGATGTATAAAAAATAGTGACCAGCCGATGTTCTAGTAAAATTTACTGACCGCTAGTGCTGGAATGTCGTCTCTGTTGAAAATTTCACAAAAACAAAAAATGACACATCCCAATGAAATATTTATAAAACATTGTAATCAACAATTTTTATGCTTGTGAAATCTGTGACAGTTCTTAGAGAACCTCTAATTGTGACTACATTCGGCTTCGTTTTCTTCGTTTTAGAAAAAATACGTATTTTTTATACCAGAATTGGCATAATTTTTTTATAACAATTATGTTAATTCTTATGTCTTAGTAACTTGTTCGGAAATCATTCAGTACCAAAATTGATAAAATAACAGCTATTTTTAAAAACAAATTATACGAATTGTTTTTCTACCAAAATTGATAAAATAACAGCTATTTTGAAAAACAAATCAAGGAATTGTTTTTCTGCCAAAATTGATAAAATAACAGCTATTTTGAAAAACAAATCAAGGAATTGTTTTTCTGCCAAAATTGATAAAATAACAGCTATTTTTAAAAACAAGTTATACGAATTGTTTTTCTACCAAAATTGATAAAATTACTAACAGCTATTTTGTAAAACAATTTATACGAATTGTTTTTCTACCAAAATTGATAAAATTACTAACAGCTATTTTGAAAAACAAATTATACGAATTGTTTTTCTACCAAAATTGATAAAATAACAGCTGTTTTGAAAAACAAATTATACGAATTGTTTTTCTACTAAAATTGATAAAAAACAGCTATTTTGAAAAACAAATTATACGAATTGTTTTTCTACCAAAATTGATAAAATAACAGCTATTTTGAAAAACAAGTTATACGAATTGTTTTTCTACAAAAATTGATAAAAAATATCTATGAAAAACTAATTATACGAATTATTTTTCTACCAAAATTGATAAAAAAACAGCTATTATGAAAAACAACTTATACGAGTTGTTTTTCTACCAAAATTGATAAAATAACCTATTTTGAAAAACTAATTATACGAATTATTTTTCTTCCAAAATTGATAAAAAAAAACAGCTATTATGAAAAACAAATCATGCGAGTTGTTTTTTACCAAAATTGATAAAATAACAGCTATTTTGAAAAACAAGTTATACTAATTGTTTTTTACCAAAATTGATATTTTATCAATTTTGTAATCAATTCGTATAATTTGTTTTTCAAAATAGCTGTTATTTTAACAGCTATTTTGAAAAACAAATTATACGAATTGTTTTTCTACCAAAATTGATAAAATAACAGCTATTTTGAAAAACAAGTTATACGAATTGTTTTTCTACCAAAATTGATAAAATAACAGCTATTTTGAAAAACAAGTTATACTAATTGTTTTTTACCAAAATTGATATTTTATCAATTTTGTAATCAATTCGTATAATTTGTTTTTCAAAATAGCTGTTATTTTAACAGCTATTTTGAAAAACAAATTATACGAATTGTTTTTCTACCGAAATTGATAAAATCATAGCTATTGTAATAAATAAATAGTAATAATTGTACGAATTGTTTTTGTACCAAAATTGATGTATAAAAAATAGTGACCAGCCGGTGTTCTAGTAAAATTTACTGACCGCTAGTGCTGAAATGTTGTCTCCGTTGAAAATTTCACATAAACAAAAAATGACACATCCTTAATGAAATAGTCCTAAAACACTGTAATCAAATTTTTACGCTTATGAAATCTGTGACAGTTCTTAGAGAACCTCTAATTGGGCCGCATCAAGCTCGCGGGCCGCAGTTTGCCCGTCACTAACACAAGAAATGCCCTCTCTCTGTACCCAATCGGACCTTGATCTGTGTCAAGAACGATACCACTCTACCTCCATTCTGATAAGTGCTGCCAAGCAAGAATTTGGGGCTTCACAGAGGGGCGTGGATCGAATGCGAAAGAAACGCTGCTCCCCTGTTCCACATTTCCTTAATGAGTATGGGCTTGCCTAGGAAAGTACCTATCAAAGCGGGATAGGATGTGACGCGTCGCTGCAGATTAAAGCCCGGGGCATGTCACTTTCTATCGGGGAAAATAATGGAAGGGGAAAACTACGCTTCGAGGGTCGTTGGGATTCATATCTTGAACGATGAAATGTCATACCGCGGGACATTTACGTCGTTAGGCGTTGGATAGGGGAGACATCGGGAGTATAAACATCATGGGCATGAGCACTTCTCCGATGACACCACACCCATGGGTCTTTACGAAGTTCTTGGACGACTAGATATAATCTAAACTCATTCTTTTATAGCAGTTTTTTTTATCTTGCGCATGAAGTATTGAGCGTGCAAAAAATGGCAAACTCAGAATTCGAAGATATTGTCCTTTTAGACTTAAGTTTCTAAAACTATTTATGGAGTTATGTATGGGTGTATGAACAGTATTAAATAAAACTTAACAATTTACAAGAGTTGTAACTATTCGTTTACGAAATCATTGAACGCTTACAGTTTTACAAATATTTTGCTGAACGTATTTGGAAAATAAAGCGGTACACACTCTATGTAAGGTTGTGTATCCGTTCATATAAATAACTAGCATTTAACCCGTCATGCGACGGGATCAGTAAAATTTTTAGTTTTCCAGAATTGTAAAGTACCCTTTGAGGTAGGTTAAAAAATGGTTTGTTTTTTGGCTGAGAATTATCTGGAACACGCTCAGTAATAATATTTATCTTCATACTCCTCTGAAGTTATTTGCCCTTCTGTCCTCGAATTTATGAAGCGGATAACCTGGAATGAATAGGGGCATCCACATTGGATGCTTGATGAGTTATGGTTAGCAAAAATCAAAGCAAGTCTTTAAAACGTTCGAAATGCATTCCTTTTCCCCTTTTTGAGCTTTTAATGTCATTATATCAAGCTCTGTTTTCCCCAATTAAGAGCAGGTGATTAAGTTTATCACATAATAAATAGGTAAAAACATTTTTTTCTAGCATTATAACGTCATTCCTTTAACCACCACATTGAATCATTTCTTATTTTAAATTATTTAAACATCGTCTGCATTCATTGCATAAGTTTTATCACTGAACTTAGATATCACGTAAATAATTTTGTTTTATATTTGGCTCAAATAATACATTAGGTACATATGTGATAATTTTAAATTGAATCATCGATTACTTTTTGGTTCGATGAAAATTTTATCACCGGTATTAACAGCAAATTCTTTTCATAAAAGTCTAGGAGTCTATTTCACGTACGAAAAATATCCAGCGTTTAAGTTTATACATCATTGCAAATTAAGAGGGTAGTTCGTTTGAGTTTGTTTTTTATACATAGCCCCACTGTTTCATTAAATGAATTTAATTCGATTCTAAACTGCATTCGCAGTATCGGACGACTTTAGAGGAGTAGGAAGATAAAGAAATTATTGAGTATGTACCAGATAATTCTCAGCCAAAAAACAAACCTGCATCATAAGGTAATTTACATTTCTGGAAAATTAAAATTTTACTAATCCTATCATATGACGGGCTATATGATAGCGTTTTAATATCATTAACACTTCGCGTGCGGGCAGCGTATTTTTACGTTGTTTGCAGTCTGTCACTGGAGTGCGGGTCACGTAAAAATACGTATTTATTAGATTTGTGGTGGATACCCGCTTACCACCACAAATCTACTAAATACGTATAATTATATGTATGTGTGACATTATATGCGGGTTGTTTGCTTAGCTATGCAACGCTTTGCTTTTTTCTTTCCACAATTTATGATTGTCGAGTGACTCGGTCTTTTGTTGCGTTATTTCGTCTTCAATCGAATTCCTAACACGAGAACGTACAAGTTGTGTTTGTCAATCTGAAGTTTGGTTTTTTTTTTAATGTTGAATACAAAATTGATAAGCCGAATGAGGGCCGAATGGTTAGGGTGCTGACTTTCGGATCCGGAGTTCGTGGGTTCGAATCCCACAGTGGCATGGATGTTCGCAGCAGTTCGGAATCGGCTTTAAGCAGTAGGTCCCGGTCTCATTAGCCCTCGTGTTGCAAAAAGTAGACCGTGGCACTCCAAACCAAACCAAACAAAACAAAATTAATAAAATGAGCCGTTGTGACAAAGATCGTGATGAAGAAACATGCGCCGACAAATTATCGGACTGTCATTTTAAAAATCGTTTATTTTTGTGATTTCGTAAAAATACTGTTTTGTTTTGTTAAATAATCATGTAGTATATATTAAAGTGTAAAATAAACTTTCGTTCATAAAAACAAACTAGTTTTTGATTTACTGCGATTTTTCTGAATAACTAAACTTTCGCGAGCTTTACGAAAAGACGCCCGCTACACGCGTAATTTGGCGGTGAAGTATACCCGCATACCAAGTCTTAAAAACATTTATATGTCGAACGTTGGCTGATTGGTTAGGGTGCTGGCCTTCGGTACCGGAGTTCGTGGGTTCGAATCCCACTGTGGCATGGATGTTCGTAGCCGTTCGGAATCTGCTTTAAGCTGTAGGTCCCGGTCTCATTAGCCCTCGTGTTGCAAAAATTAGACTGTAGCACTCCAAACCAGGGTTGGAAAAAAATCGATTTTTTTTTAAAAATCAAAAAAATCAGATTTACTTGATTTAAATCAATTTTTTGATTTAAATCGGATTTTTTTATTTTTTTCTGAATACTCATAATTGTTTTTTATGATTTTTGCAATATATATATAGAATAGTTTGTTATTAGAAGTAACATCTTATCTATCTAGTATATTCTACACACTGATTACCTAAAATTAAATATATAAATTTTAATCTAAATATGTTCCGTTATTTTGTAATTGGATAGTGCAAACTAAATAAGATGTCAATTGAAAGAATAAATTAAATATTTTTATATATATAATAACTTTTTTTAATCTCAACCAACATCTAATCTAAAAAATGTAAA
>CM063507.1:68131827-68154327 GCA_032207245.1 Pardosa pseudoannulata | reverse complement strand
GAGTCTAGCTCGTCATTGGTTTTTCATTCCATACCGCACAATGACGAGCTACACTCGTCACGCGACTAAAGTTAATGTTAAATATGATAATTAATTTAGTTTATAATTTCAAGTATACTGAATTTAGCAAGACTTTCGTTACTTGTGGAAATACCAGGTCACTATTACATATTATTTATTTAGAATTTCTTGGTACAAGTCACTGCCAAATTGATGAGTCAGAATAAAAGAAAACCTACTAAGAAATGCCGTGTGTGTTACAAGAATCAAATTAGAAGTGAGATTCCCTAGCGGTGTAAACAATTCAGTATTCCTTTGCACTTTGTTTTGAAAAGTACCACTAGCTTGAAGACTATTATCTGTATACCTTATTAATGTTTTGCTTTGATATTTTCTTAATTATACCTTTTCTGATATTATTTAACACTATGTAAAAAGTGGATTTTAATTAGGAATATGTAAGAATTGTAAAACGAAACAAGTTTTTTAAATAAAAAATAAATGGTTACTTCACGCACAGTTTTTCATTATTAAATCGTACCGGAAGGGGTTAAACTACAGCATAAAGCTGCAGTGCTGGCTAGTCACAAATGCTTAAGCAATACAAATTGCTTTTAAATTTGCATATAGAATTAGGTTAACACTGACGGTAAAATATATCCCGATTAAAGTTAACACATCAGATGAATGAGGGTTAACCACAACACGATGCATGCGTTTTGCTTTTTCCACTTGCTCGCTTTCCCATAGAAAAGTGTGAAAGGTAAACGTTTGGTCTAATTTTTTACCTTAATATTTTGCATTGCACATACATTGAAATTTCTTCCATTTTTGATCAATCTTTACCAATTTGATTTTTCGTTCGATAATATTCAAAATTATGCACTGAAAGGACGAAATCTAATCCCATGGACAATTCACTGTATTAACCCTTTCGTGGGCCGTGGGAAGATTACGTCCCATCTGCACGATGTTACAAAATACACCTGTGGGAAGCGCAAAACCCATTCTAATATATTGGTCTTGTTGTTGAAAAGACGGGAAGACTGATTTCCGCTTCGGTTTTTCACTGTCATCAATTATTCGATAGATTGAATAAAATTAGCAGCTCTGTTTTGAAAGTTTAGAAACGTGGAGCGAGAAATAAATAGCCCACGAAAGGGTTAAAGCAGGGTATACTTGGCGCAGAGTTATTCAAGTCGAATTTTGTGAAAGAGTTCAAATTTTTACTGGTAAACAGTCAAATTCTTGTTATTCAGGCTTCAGTTAAAGCAGAAAACAAAAATATCATCGGAATCCTTAGTGACATACATCCCACGCTTTTGCATCAGTGTCCGAGATTACGGGGATCTCTAATGAGACATCCCTTCCAAGCCGGAGTTTCAACTCCATTTGTAAGAGGAGGAGAGAGTGGACTACTCACACAGCTGTTCATCGATATATTTGTGATTTATAATTAGGATACGTCCTGCACTTGTAGTGGGTTATTAGTGCTTCGGAGCTACGAATTCTGTTGGGTTCCGACTCATGTGGGTATAAAGGGGAATGAAATGGCTGATAATGCTGCAGAATTCCTCGATGTTCTTCTCCCTTCCAGTGATTGAAAAATATATAAAAGGTTGCTTTCTTAAAATTTTGCAGAACGCTTGGGATGTGAATATTGATAATAAACTGCGTAATATTCTTGCCCCCTTTAAAAGCAAAATGTGCCGATATTCTAGAAACGAGCTCGATAATTCTATGAAATAAAACAACGAATCTTATTTGCAGTTGGACACTTGAATGAAGAACCTACTTTCCCGTTTTTAAATTGTATTCAGAAGCCCCTGTTTTAATGCGCAATTATGCGATTCACAATTACATCTCTTCACTGCTTCAAGGATATCCTCAGTGACAGATATCCTAACGCTTTTGCATCAGTGATTCAGATTACGGGGATAGCTAATGGGACATCCCCACTTCCAAGGCGGATTTTCAACTCGATTGGGAAGAGGATTAGAGACACCGCTGTTCATTGGTAGGAGTATTTGTGAATTTATAACTAGATTACGACCTGGACTTGTAGGGTGATATTAGTTCCTGAGCGACGAATCCTGTTTTGTTGCGACTCATGTATGTTTTAAGGGGAATGAAATGGCTGATAGTACTCAAAAATTTGCAATTGAGTACCTCGGTGTTACTCTTCCTTGCAAAAAGCAAAAATACGTAAAATGTTTCTTTCATAAAATTTTGGAGACGGTTTGGGATGTGAATATTGGTAATAAATTGCATAATATTCTTGTCTTCTAAAAGAGTAAAATGTGCCGATCTTTTATAAACGAACTCGACAATTGAATGAAATAAAACAACGAATCTTATTTGCGGTAGGACGCTTGTATAAAGAGTCCTCCTTTCCCGATTATAAATTGTATTCAGAAGCCCCTGTTTTAATCAGCAATTATGCTATCCACAATTAGATCTCTTCAGTGCTTCAGGGTTATCCTCAGTGACAGATATCCTAACGCTTTTGCATCAGTGTTTGAGATTACGGGGATAGCTAATGGGACACCCCCACTTCCAAGGCGGATTTTCAACTCGATTTGGAAGAGGATTACATACACCGCTGTTCATTGGTAGGAGTATTTGTGAATTTATAGCTAGGATACGACCTGCACTTGTAGTGGGATATTAGTGTTCCTGATTGACGAATTCTGTTAGGTTCCGACGCATGTGGGTATTAAGGGGAATGAAATGGCTGATAGGGCTGTAAAATCTGCAACTGTGTTCCGCGATTTACCTCTCCCTTGCAGTAATGCAAAAAAAGTACATGTAAGGTTGCCTTCATAAAAGTTTGCAGAGCGCTTGTGATATGAGTATTGATAATAAATTACGTAATATTCCTGTCCCCTTAAAGTACAAAAAGTACTAATCTTTTATAAGCGCGCTCGGCAATATAATGAAATAAAACAACTAATCTTATTTGCGGTAGGACGCTTGAATAAAGAGTCCTGATTTCCCGCTTGTACATTGTATTCAGAAACCCCTATTTTAATCAGCAATTCTGATATCCACAATTACATCTCTTCACTGCTTTATCCGAATCCTCAGTGACAGATATCCTCCTCTATCGCATCAGTGTTCCAGGTTACGGGGATCGCTAATGGGACACCCCCACTTCCAAGGCGGATTTTCAACTCGATTTGGGAAGAGGATTACATACACCGCTGTTCATTGGTAGGAGTATTTGTGAATTTATAACTAGGATACTACCTGCTCTTGTAATGGGTTATTAGTGCTCCTGAGTGACGAATTCTGTTATATTCCGACACATGTGGGTATTAAGTTGAATGAAATGGCTGATAGTACTCAAAAATTTGCAATTGAGTACCTCGGTGTTACCTCTCCTTGCAAAAAGCAAAAATACGTAAAAGGTTGCTTTCATAAAATTTTGGAGACGGCGTTTGGGATGTGAATATTGGTAAAAAAATTGCATAATATTCCTTGTCCCCTAAAAGAGTAAAATGTGCCGATCTTTTATAAACGAACTCGACAATATGAATGAAATAAAACAACGAATCTTTTTTGCGGTTTGACACTTGAATAAAAAGTCCTCCTTTCCAGTTTATAAATTGTATTCAGAAGCCCTATTTTAATCAGCAATTATGCGATCCACAACTAGATCTCTTTAATGCTTTATCCGAATCCTCAGTGACAGATATCCTCCTCTATCGCATCAGTGTTCCAGGTTACGGGGATCGCTAATGGGATATACTCCCTTCCACAAGGCGGATTTTTAACTCGACTGGGAACAGGAGGAGAGTGAGTGTATTACTCACACAGCTGTTCATTGGTAGGAGTATTTGTGAATTTATAACTAGGATACTACCTGCTCTTGTAATGGGTTATTAGTGCTCCTGAGCAACGAATTCTGTTGGGTGCCGACGCATGTGGGTATTTAGGTGAATGAAATGGCTGATAGGGCTGTAAAATCTGCAACTGTGTTCCGCGATTTACCTCTCCCTTGCAGTAATGCAAAAAAAGTACATATAAGGTTGCCTTCATAAAAGTTTGCAAAGCACTAGTGATATGAGTATTGATAACAAATTGCGTAATATTCCCCTTAAAGAACAAAATGTGCTGATATTTTATAAACGAGCTCGACAGTTGAATGAAATAAAACAACGAATCTTATTTGCGGTAGGACGCTTGTATAAAGAGTCCTCCTTTCCCGTTTATACATTGTATTCAGAAACCCCTATTTTAATCAGCAATTCTGATATCCACAATTACATCTCTTCACTGCTTTATCCGAATCCTCAGTGACAGATATCCTCCTCTATCGCATCAGTGTTCCAGGTTACGGGGATCGCTAATAGGACATCCCCCCCTCCAAGGCGGATTTTCAACTCGATTGGGAAGAGGAGTATACTGAGGACTATTTACATCGCTGTTCATTGGTAGGAGTATTTGTGAATTTATAACTAGGATACTACCTGCTCTTGTAATGGGTTATTAGTGCTCCTGAGCAACAAATTTTGTTGGGACTCCGATTCATGTGGGTATTAAGGGGAATGAAATGGCTGATAGAGCTGCAAAATTTGAAACTGAGTTCCTCTATGTTCTTGTTCCTTGCAGTGATGCTAAAAAAGTTCAGAAAAAGGTTGCCTTTCATAAAAATTTTGCAGAACGGTTGGGATGTGAATATTGATAACAAATTGCGTAATATTCCCCTTAAAGAACAAAATGTGCTGATATTTTATAAACGAGCTCGACAGTTGAATGAAATAAAACAACGAATCTTATTTGCGGTAGGACGCTTGTATAGTCCTCCTTTCCCGTTTATAAATTGTATTCAGAAGCCCCTATTTTAATCAACAATTCTGCGATCCACAATTATATCGCTTCATTGCTTCATCCAAATCCTCAGTGACATATCACCCCGCTTTTGCATCCAAGTGTTCCAGATTACGGGGATCGCTAATAGGACATCCCCCCCTCCAAGGCGGATTTTCAACTCGATTGGGAAGAGGAGTATACTGAGGACTATTTACATCGCTGTTCATTGGTAGGAGTATTTGTGAATTTATAACTAATATACCACATGCACCTATAGTGGGTTATTAGTGCTCCTGAGCAACAAATTTTGTTGGGACTCCGATTCATGTGGGTATTAAGGGGAATGAAATGGTTGATAGAGCTGCAAAATTTGAAACTGAGTTCCTCTATGTTCTTGTTCCTTGCAGTGATGCTAAAAAAGTACAAAAAAAGGTTGCTTTCAAAAAATTTTGCAGATTGTTTTGAGATGTGAATATTCATAATAAACTTCTGAATATTCTTCTCCCCTTTAAAAGAAAAATGTACTGATCTTTTATAAACGAGATCGACATTGTAATGAAATAAAACAATGAATTTCATTTGCGGTAGGACACTTGAATAGAGTCCTCCCTTCCCGTTTATAAATTGTATTCAGTAGCCCCTATTTTAATCAGCAATTATGCAATCCACAATTAGATCACTTCACTGCTTCACCCGAATAATCAGTGACAGATATCCTCCCGCTTTTGCATCAGTGTCCCAGATTACGGAGATCGCTAATGGGACATCTCAACCAAGCGAATTTTCAACTCGATTTGGAAGAGGAGGAGAGATAGACTTCTTACACAGCTGTTCATTGGTAGGAGTATTTGTGAGTTTATAATTAGGATAAACCTGGACTTGTAGTGGGATATTAGTACACCTGAGCGACGAATTCTGTTAGGTGCCGACGCATGTGGGTATTAAGTTGAATAAAATGGCTGATAATACTCCAAAATCTGCAACTGACTTCCTCGATGTTCCTCTCCCTTGCAGTGATTATAAAAACATATATTACAGGTTGCTTTAATAAAATTTTACAAAGCGCTTGGAATGTTAAAATTGATAAAAAAAAATTGCATAATATTCCTGTCCCCTTAAAGAGCAAAACGTGCCGCTCTTTTATAAACGAGCTATACAATATAATGAATAAAACAACGAATCTTATTTGCTGTATGACGTATAAAGAGTCCTCCCTTCCGGTTTATAAATTGTATTCAGAAGCCCCTATTTTAATCAGCAATTATACGATCCACAATTAGATCTCTTTACTGCTTCATCTGAATCCTCAGTGACAGATATCCTCCTGCTTTTGCATCATAGTTTTCCAGATTACGGGGACCGTTAATGGGACATCCCCCCCACAAGGCGGATTTTCAATTCGACTGGGAAGAGGAGGAGAGTGAGAGGATTACTCACACAGCTGCCCATTTGTGGGAGTATTTGTGAATTTATAACTAGTATACGACCTGCACTTGTAGTGGGTTATTAGTGCTCGTAAGTGACAATTCTGTTGGATTCCTTTATATATGGGTATTAGGGGGAAAGGAATGGCTGATAATGCTGCAAAATAGGCAACTGAGTACCTCGATGTTCCTTTTCATGGCAGTGATGGCAAAAAGGTACTTATAAGGTTGCCTTCATAAAAGTTTGCAGAGCGCTTCGGATATGAGTATTAGTAATAAATTGCGTAATATTCCTGTCCCCTTAAAGAACAAAATGTGCCGATCTTTTATAAACGAGCTATACAATATAATGAAATAAAACAAAGAATCTTATTTGCGGTATGACACTTGTATAAAGAGTCCTCCCCGTTTATAAATTGTATTCAGAAGCCCCTATTTTAATCAGCAATTATGCGATCCACAACTAGATCTCTTCACTGCTTCATCCAAATCCTCAGTGACAGATATCCTCCCGCTTTTGAATAACAGTGTTCCAGTTTACGGGGATCGCTAATGAGGCATCCCCCCAAGGCGGATTTCCAACTCGATTTAGAAGAGGAGAATAGAGAGGACTACGCACACCTCTGTTCATCGGTAAGAGTATTTGTGAATTTATAACTAGGACACGACCTGGACATATAGTGGGATATTGGTTCTGACCAACGAATAAATAGCTATTGTGGTAGAGGTATGGTTGAACGCGGAGGGACTACCTCTGTACCGAGCAGCCTAGATGTGTCTCGCTTTGCATTCACCTGCCAACTTTTGAATATTCAAAATTGTAGCACTTCACAACTTTTGAAATCAAAAATAATTTGCACATTAATTTGCGAGGTAGGTTGGATAGCGAATTTTTACACCATAAATCATGGGTAATCGCACGTGTGCTATAACACAATGCACATACTAAATGATTGTGCTTAAGACGTTTACTGCTCAAACAAAACAATCAATTCTACTAAAGTATCTAAAATCCCATATAAAATTTCAAATAGACAATATTTCATTTTCAAAATATCATATACATTTATATACATTTCTGAATTGAAAACCCCCATTAAAAGTGAAATGAAGTATTTTATTTAGATTTATTTTAGTTATATTTTAATGTTATTTCGCACCTCTACCTTTTTATAGTAAGAAATAATTTTAAAAAAAATGTCAGAAATGTACTGAGGGACGAACTCAAAAATATAGTATTACATTATAACCATTATTATCAGACAAAAAATCTAATTTTTAATCCAAAAATTTCTACGTTCGAGAGAGTATGGTATCGCACCTAGTTACACGAGAATTGATCGGAAAGGTATATTATGGATTTCCTTATATTGTTTGCGAAAATGTATCTATTCATTTTGATTTTCCGGATGCGATGTAATTGTTTTTTTTTCCTGTATATATTTTTTGACGAAAAATCTTTTTTTTTCGTTAGATTTTCGTAGGATCGTTATTTGCTAAATTCGTAGAAACTACGATTTTTTCGTAGCAGTTATCAGGTCTGCATTTATGAAGTGTTCTTACTATTTCCAGATCGGGGTTCATTTCAGAGGTGTCAGCTTGCTGATAACACCATGTAATTTTTAAAGGACCATAGCAGTTTGGACAGAACAATCATCAATTATAACATGCATTTTTCCATGCATCATAAAATGTTATGCTCCTAGTAGGTTATTGAATTCTTTTACAGACATTTCCATAACTCTCTAATAAAGAAAATAATTAATGTCCGAGGCCAAAGTTAAAAGTGAATGAACTTTATAGAGAGCAGTGGAAGTTTGTCATATAGCTTTGCATTCATCACATGGAGTTAGCAGCAAGCAAGCTTAAGTAGACATAACACCTGCCAAACTGAAATATTCATTAGAATAGCTTTATTTTTCAATTCAATGAAATGATCTGGTGTATTTTAGAATGAATTTTTTGATAATGCTTTAAATAAAAATTCAATTTTGTCATATTTTTATAACAAAATAATGCACAGAGCGAAAAGAAATTTAATCTCTTGACACAAGTGAAATGTTTTTTTTAACTCAAAACTTCACATGCATTTCTAACATTTTAAATACCTACGGTTCAGTGCAGACTCTCATTCATTATTCTTTCTTCTGCAGAAATTTACGGACATGGATTTTAAATTTAAGAATTACTATTCACTTTAACTCAAATTTACTTGATTGGAAATAAAAAAAAAATTTGGAGCTCAAAGTGTTAAAATTTAAAATATATTCTAAATTTGTTTTAAATTGTAGCGATCTAATTAAATATTCATAAAATTTTAATTTAGGCTTGTAAATGTGCCTCAAATATAGTATGTACAAACTTTGATGAGTATCATACCTGTTATCAAACTTAGCTCTGAGGGGGAGAATATCCAAAAAACATTTTCTAATTTTTCTTGTATTCTCTTGGTGCAGCGACTAATTAAACACAAACCATTGGGATAATTTTTTTGGGATCTGATTTTGTGATCTAAGTATCTGATCCAATTTAGATACGTAGAAAATCCATTAAGCTTTAATATTTGATACTTATGAATAGGCTTTAACTAAAGGATGGTATATTTTGAAAGGTAACACCATTGTTTTCCAAGTTTGCCTTCAAAGTGAGAGTACCCGAAAACGTTCTGTAATCTTGCTTAGATTTTCTCTTGGCAAAACAACTAATTGCAAACCAACAATTGGGATTTTTTTTTCATATCTGATTTTACGATTTAAGTATATGATCTAAAGTAGATTAGTTTTTAATTTGTAGATTTGTAGAATATGCGACTTGATGAAGCGACTAATTAAACACAAACCATTGGGATAATTTTTTGGGGATCTGATTTTGTGATCTAAGTATCTGATATAAGTTAGATATGTAGAAAATCCATTAAGCTTTAATATTTGATACTTATGAATAGGCTTTAACTAAAGAATGAAAAATTTTGAAAGGTAACACCATTGTTATCCAATTTTGCCTTCAAAGTGAGAGTACCCCAAAAGGTTCTGCTATCTTGCTTAGATTTTCTAGTGGCAAAACAACTAATTGCAAACCAACAATTGGGATATTTTTCATATCTGATTTTACGATTTAAGTATATGATCTAAAGTAGATTAGTTTTTAATTTGTAGATTTGTAGAATATGCGACTTGATGAAACGACTAATTAAACACAAACCATTGGGATAATTTTTTGGGGATCTGATTTTGTGATCTAAGTATCTGATCCAAGTTAGATATGTAGAAAATCCATTAATCTTTAATATTTTATTCTTATGAATAGGCTTTAACTAAAGAATGGTATATTTTGAAAAATAACACCATTGTTATCCAATTTTGCCTTCAAAGTGAGAGTACCCCAAAACGTTCTGTAATCTTGCTTAGATTTTCTAGTTGCAAAACAACTAATTGCAAAACATCAATTGGGATATTTTTTTTCATATCTGATTTTACGATCTAAGTATATGATCTAAAGTAGATTAGTTTTTAATTTGTAGATTTGTAGAATATCCAGTAAACTTTAATATTTCACGCTAGAAAATGATTTTCAAATACAGTATTATTAAGTTTTAATAGTATCATCACTGTTTGGTTTCATACTGCAGGTAAGCATATCCGAAAATATTCTGATATCTTCCTTATATTTTCTCGTGGCAAACGACTGATTGCAAGTAATTGGTTTCTTTTCATAACTATGTGCCTGATCCAAGATGGATTCGTTTTAAATCTGTAAAAATTTAGGTAAACTTTCATCACTTATATAATAATAGCATAAGTGTTCTGTCCGTCTGTCTTCAAATTTTTGAAGCGCTTGTACCTGGAATGGATACAAGCATCCATATTGGAATCTTGTTGAGTTAGGGTTCGCAACGTTCGAAATCACCCTTTCCCCCGTTTTTCTAGCATTTAATGCCATTATTTCAATCCCTATTTTCTTCGGTTAAGAGCAAGCGATTAGATTTATCAATTTGTCACGTATTTAATAGATAAAAAAAAACTTTTTTCTAGCATTATGACGTCATTATTTTAACCATCTCATTTACTCATTTATTTTAAATTATAAAAATATCGTCTGCATGGTTTTCATACGTTTTATCAATGAACTTACATATGACGTCAATAATTTTCTTTTATATTTGGCTTAAATAATAGATTAGGTACACATGTGATAATTTTAAATTTAATCATCGATTATTTTTTGTTGCAATGAAACTTTTATCACCGGTATTAACAACAAATTCTATCTACCTCCAGGGTGCAGTGGAAGTGATAATTTCTTTTCCCTACTACCATTAATTACTGTGGAAAAAAATTTGGAAGAATTTAAAGATAATTTTGAAGTAGCTAAGAAACTTTGATCTATCTTTCTAATTAAATTGAACGTGATTCTAAACTGCATTCACAGTATCGGGTGACTTTAGAGGAGTAACAAGATAAACAAATTATTGAGCGTTTACCAGATAATTCTCAGCCCAAAACCAAACCCTTTATCAGCGTAATAGGGTACTTTACATCTCTGGAAAATTAAAATTTTACTGATCCCGTCATATAACGGGCTATATGCCAGTATTTTATGCTTGTAAATGTACTTCCTGTAAAATATTACAAAATTTGATAGGTATCACCCCAGTTATTTGATTTCGTATTGCAGGTGTGAGTATTTGTAAAACATTCTAAAATTTTGTTCATATTTTCTCGTGGTGAAGAAACAAATCGTCAAACACCTCAAAGAGCAATGGGAATATTTCACTTCAGATTTCATCTTCCCCTCCTGTATTCTTTGACGTTCTGTACAACAAAAAGAAATCGTATCAGCACCCCCAGGCGTATACATAATTTATAAACCTCATTCCTGTCATTGTTTCCAGCACAAAGCTGCCATTTCGAACTCACCATCAGCGGAAAGCCGTGCCATTTTCAGGGCACAGGCGGGTAGGGGGAATGAAAAGGCACATCCGACTGAAGTTGCAACCGTAATGCTTTTATGCGCATTACCGTTGACGCCTTCGTCTTTCTTTAATGGATGACCAGAACATCCCCCTCTCTCAGTTCCTAATGCAGCCGACCAGAAAGCCCCCTTTTCGGTGTCCTAATGTCGAAGAATTTATAGCCAGAAATCAGGACTGGTGTTAGATTTGGGTTTGGATTCCGCGCCAAGTGATTGCTTGTTGAATTCCGCGATGGTTCTGGTATTTGCGCGTTTTAGCGTAATGCCCACGCATCAAGTGGGATTTCAGGGCAACTCTCTCGCGCATTACTTATCTCTACAAGTGACAGCTAGTGGAAGTGAAGATCAAAAGTAAACATATGTTCCGCAAGCTACATAAGGCGTCTTTAAAATATTTTACGGCCCATGGCATAATTCGTTAAATTTACAATTCAAATTATTATTGTATTCATTGTAGTATATTATAATCAATTATATTATAGTATATTTTCTTATAGAAAATTATATTACAGTATATACAGATTATAGCAAATACATTGACATGCCACAGAAGTCATGAAATTATTATCGTATTTATTGTAGTAAACTAGTAAACTATGTTATAATCAACTGTAAATGTATATTATAATATATTATAGTATATATTATTATAGAAAATTATATTACAGTAAATAGAGATTATAGAAAATGCATTGACCTGCTACAGAAGTCATGAAATTTACAATTGAAATTATTATCGTATTTATTGTAGTAAACTATATTATAATCAATTGTAAGTGTATATTATAATATATTATAGTATATTTTATTGTAGAAAATTATATTACAGCAAATACAGATTATAGTAAATGCATTATGCAGATTATAGTAAATACATTGACCTGCAACAGAAGTCATGAAATTTACAATTGAAATTATCGTATTTATTGTAGTAAACTATATTATAATAAATTGTATTATAGTAAATCTATATTATAATATAGTATATTTTATTATAGAAAATTATATTACACTAAATACAGATTATAGAAAATACATTGAATTGCCACAGAAGTCATGAAATTTACAATTGAAATTATCGTATTTATTGTAGTAAACTATATTACAATCAATTATATTATAGTAAATCTATATTATACTATATTTTATTGTAGAAAATTATATTACAGTGGACTACTGTTAGATTTGGGTTTGGATTCCACGCCAAGTGATTGCTTGTTGAATTCCGGGATGGTTCTGGTATTTGCGCGTTTTAACGTAATGCCCACGCATCAAGTGGGATTTCAGGGTAACTCTCTCGCGCATTAGTTATCGCTACGACAGATGTCAGCTAGTGGAACTGGAGATCAAAAGTGAACATATGATGGCATGCAAGCCACATAAGGAGTCTTTTATAAATATTTTGAGGCGCATCGCATAATTCGTTAAATTTACAATTGAAATTATTATAGCATTTATTGTAGTATATTATAATCAATTATATTAATGTATATTATAGTATATTTTCTTATAGATTTACTGTAGTAAACTATAGTATAATCAATTGGAAATGTATATTATAATATAGTATATTTTATTATAGAAAATTATATTACAGTAAATACATATTATAGTAAATACATTGACATGACACAGAAGTCATGAAACTTACAATTGAAATTATTATCGTATTTATTGTAGTAAACTATATTATAATCTATTGGAAATATATATTATAAGATATTATAGTATATTTTATAATAAAAAATTATTTTACAGTAAATACAGATTATAGTAAATACATTGACCTGACACAGAAATCATGAAATTTACAATTGAAATTATTATCGTATTTATTGTAGTAAACTATATTATAATCAATTGAAAATGTATATTATAATATATTATAGTATATTTTATTATAAAAAATTATTTTACAGTAAATACATATTATAGTAAATACATTGACATGACACAGAAGTCATGAAATTTACAATTGAAATTATTATCGTATTTATTGTAGTAAACTATATTATAATCAATTGGAAATGTATATTATAATATATTATAGTATATTTTATTATAGAAAATTATATTACAGTAAATACAGATTATAGTAAATACATTGACCTGCTACAGAAGTCATGAAATTTACAATTGAAATTATCGTATTTATTGTAGTAAACTATATTATAATCAATTATATTATAGTAAATGTATATTATAATATATTATAGTATATTTTATTATAGAAAATTATATTACAGTAAATACAGATTATAGAAAATACATTGACCTGCCACAGAAGTCATGAAATTTACAATTGAAATTATTATCGTATTTATTGTAGTAAACTATATTATAATCAATTATATTATAGTAAATCTATATTATAATATAGTATATTTTATTATAGAAAATTATATTACAGTAAATACAGATTATAGAAAATACATTGACCTGCCACAGAAGTCATGAAATTTACAATTGAAATTATTATCGTATTTATTGTAGTAAACTATATTATAATCAATTATATAGTAAATCTATTATAATATATTAGTATATATAAATTGTGTTGTAGTTTGCACAATAAAAGATTCGACCAAATTTAAATAGGCTAAATCTCTAAAAGTTCGCGTATTTCTAAAATATGATATAGCTTTACAACCGTTTAAAATTCCCTCTAATGCGATATAGTATAAATCACATTGTTCTAAATCTTAATTTTTTATATTTTTTTTTCAACGAGATTTGCTCCGACTACGTTTCGTGTAAATGTTACTTTTTTCTAGTTCTTTATTCCTGCAGATGTTTCAACTGTATTTAAATAAAAGCTGAGATGAAAAGTATTAAACTTGAATAGACACCTTCAGTTATTTACTTCCAGAAGAGTTAGTTCAAAATTATGCTTAGTTCGTCTTTGTTCTACTTAGTAGTATCATTGCAAACTGGAAAATGAGTAATATAGCTTCTACTAAATTAAAATTACTTTATTGCAAAGACCATTCCTTGGTTTACTTTTCCTGCAAATGTTGCTTCACTGTATTACTCTGTGGTACTTTATATTTGCCGTTGTTTGACATGTATTGAAATTTGACTCTCCGATAAGCTTTACTAGACGCCTTGAGCTCTTTACTCCAACTAAAGTAATATAATAATTGTGTTTAACTTTGACATTGTTCTACACAATTCTATCATTGCAAACTGGAAAATGAGTAATATAGCTTCTACTAAATTAAAATTACTTTATTGCAAAGACCATTAATTGGTTTACTTTTCCTGCAAATGTTGCTTCACTGTAGTACTCTTTTGTACTTTATAGTTGGCGTTGTTTCACACGTGTTGAAATTGTACTAGCCAATAAGTGTTAAACTTTTACTAGAAGCCTTGAGTTATTTACTCCCACTGTAATAAGATAGAAATTGTGTTTTAGTTCAACCTAGATCTACACAATACTATCATTATATTGGAAGATCAGAAATATATCTTCCTCTAAATTGAAATTACTTTTTTGCAACGACCATTCCTTCATTTACTTTTCCTGTAGATGTTGCTTCACTGTAGTACTCTTTTGCACTTTATAATTCCCATTGTTTTTAAATAAATTTAAATTGTACTCCATGATAAGAAATGTTAAATTTACTACTATATCTTGAGATATTTACTACAGTTATACTTAGATATAAATTGTGTTGCTTTAGTTCCACCTTGTTCTACACGATACTATCATTGCAAAATTGGAAG
Organism: Pardosa pseudoannulata; assembly: GCA_032207245.1. Classification (NCBI taxonomy): domain Eukaryota; kingdom Metazoa; phylum Arthropoda; class Arachnida; order Araneae; family Lycosidae; genus Pardosa; species Pardosa pseudoannulata. The sequence continues at coordinate 68,139,391 of CM063507.1, read as the reverse complement.
GTGAGAAATATAGCTTAAACTAAATTTAAAATTACTTTTTTACAACGACCATTCTTCCATTTACTTTTCCTGTAAATGTCGCTTCACTGCAACACTCTTTTGTAATTTTTATTTGCAGTTGTTTCACATGTATTGAAATTGGACTCCCTAATAAGAAGTGGTAAACTTTACTAGACGCCTTGAGCTATTTACTCCCACTAGAATAAGATCGAAATTGTGTTTCATTTTGAGTTTGTTCTACACAATACTATCATTGAAAATGAGTAATATAACTTCCACTAAATTGAAATTACTTTTTTGCAGTTTACTTTTCCTGTAAATGTTGCTTCACTGCAGTACTCTCTTATACTTTTTAGTTGCCATTTTATCACATGTATTGAAATTGGACTCCCTAATAAGAAGTGTTAAACTTTACTAGACGCCTTGAGCTATTTACTCCCACTAGAATAAGATCGAAATTGTTTTTCAGTTTGAATTTGTTCTACACATTCTATCATTGCAAATTGGAAAATGAGTAATATAGCTTCCACTAAATTAAAATTACTTTTTTGCAACGACCATTCCTCCGTTTACTTTTCCTGTAAATGTTGCTTCACTGTAGTACTCTTTTATACTTTTTAGTTGGCGTTGTATCACATGTATTGAAATTGGACTCCCTAATAAGAAGTGTTAAACTTTACTAGACGCCTTGAGCTATTTACTCCCACTAGAATAAGATCGAAATTGTGTTGTTTCTGTTTGAATTTGTTCCACACAATACTATCATTGAAAATGAGTAATATAGCTTCCACTAAATTAAAATTACTTTTTTGCTACGACCATTTCTCCATTTTCTTTTCCTGTAAATGTTGCTTCACTGTAGCAGTCTTTTGTACTTTATAGTAGTTGCCGCTGTTTCACATGTATTGAAATTGGATTTCCCGATAAATGTTAAACTTTACTAGAAGCCTTGAAATATTTACTCCCACTAGAATAAGAACAAAATTGTGTTTTAGTTCAATCTAGGTTTACACAATACTTTCATTGCAAACTGTAAAAAGAGAAATATAACCTCTAATAAATTGAAAGCTATATATCATCTCCGAGAATCTTTACACTAAAAGAATCTTTGTAGCTCAAGTGTAATATTTATTTTGTGTGTTTTACCTGAAGTTCAAATTTAAATGTTATTAGCTTTGTTTGGAACAGGAAAATCCTTGTGAAAATTTTTTCATAGTTAAAAAAACAAGATTCAAAATCAAATAATAGAAACATTTATTTTTTACGATCAGCAGGTATTGCTTTGTAACAGTAAAATGACATTTTTACCCTTTGTGAACTTTTTGAATATTTTTATTTAACTTTCTACATTTTATGTTACTCCAATAAGTCATTGTATCAGCATGTATACTGGTAGCATTATATTTTGATTCATTGAGAATTTTTAGAGCTTTTATTTAACTTACTGTGTTGTATGTCTTTTACAATAGTAATATATTTGATGAATTTTTGTTCAGCTAGAGTTCCAATATATGTCTCAATTGACTTTGTCTGCAACAGGAAAATATTGGTAATCTTATAGTTTAAAAAACAAAAGGTTTAGTATCAAATAGTACAAAAATATTTATTATCAACATAACAGCTACTATATATTTTTAATCACTAAAACTACATTTTGACATATTGTGAATTTTTAACACTAGATTAACGGACCGAGCCAATTTCACTCATTAAAAATTTGATCACTATATATATATATGTAATCCATTTTTTATAAAACTCCTTCACAAGGAGAAAGTTCACCAGCTAGCATTCATAAAGTACAAAGATGCAGTCGGGTCTCATATTCAAGAGAACTCAGAAGTCTAATTTTAAACTTTATTTCAGAGCGGCAACACGGACATCTGTCCTTCTGGACAATACACAATCAAAAGCCACAGAGTTCACTCTGCTCTCACACAAGTACACCCAAGAACGCTGACAACAAGATTTTTCCCACAACAAAACAACTTACTAAGCGAATTGACTGCAATATCAGCAAAACACGAACACATGTTGGAAACGACACACCTGGGAAACTGCTGTATAGACAGAAAGTTTACAGTTTTATGACAGAAAGGAATGTTAAGTGGAAAATACTTCATTGACCAAACCATTTAGAGGCTGGGAAAGAGATTTGGATGAATAAAAATTGGAGAGAGGAGGTTTTTGAAGAAATATTAAAGTTAAATAATTTTGATATATTACATATATATATATATATATATATATATATATATATATATATATATATATATATATATATATATATATATATATATATATATATATATATGCGTGTGTGTATATGTATATATATATATATATATATATATATATATATATACATATATATATGTATATGTATATATGTATATATGTGTGTATATATATATATACATATATATATATATATACATATGTATGTGTGTGTATATGTATATATGTATATGTGTATATATATATGTATATGTGTATGTATATATATATATATATATATATATATATGTATATGTATATATATATATATATATATGTGTATGTATATATATATATATATATGTGTATATATACACACATATATATATATAAATATATATATATAGCCCGTCATATGACGGGATCAGTAAAATTTTTAATTTTCCAGAATTGTAAAATAACCTATGAGGCAGGTAAAAAAAATGGTTTGTTTTTTGGCTGAGAATTGTCTTTCGACAAACATAAATTATTAAAATCATCACATATGTACCTAATCTATTATTTAAGTCAAATATAAAAGAAAATTTACTTAATATCTAAATTTAGTGATAAAACGTATGGAAATAATACATAAGATATTTAAATAATCTAAAATAAACGATTCAAAGAGATGGTTAAATGAATGACGTCATAATGATAAAAAAATTGTTATTTTTATCTATTTATTATGGGATAAATTGATAAATTTAATCGCCTGCTCTGAAAATGGGATTTGACATAATGGCATTAAACTTTCGAAAAGGGGGATGGGTTGGATTTTGGACTCGTTTTTAATTTTACTAACCCTAACTCATTATTACTCCCAGTAGAGTAAGCTAGAAATTGTGTTTAGTTCGCTCATGTTCTACAAAGCGCTATGGTTACAAATTAGAAAATGAGTATAAGCGATTTTGCTAAAACATTTATTTTCTTCACTTGATCACACTATACAATGCCGACATACAACATTAATTGGATTATATATACAAAGCATAAAATATTTTTTTTATAAATATGGGACTTTTTAGAGACGTGCCTACACAATTCCACGTACAATGAGGCGATTTCACGCAGTAGGGCAAATTCTCAAATTATGACAATTCTGGCTTTAGTTTCAAATGGAAGGGCAGTTTGTTTGTCTATTGGCTGTTGTAAACTTGAAAATGAATGGAAGGGCATTATAGTAGTTCGTGACGTTACGAAAAATTGCCTTATAGGCGTGCAAAGAAATCAAAGTATATGCATGAGATATTTTAAACTAACTGTTTATAATTAGAAATTTAAATAAAAAAAGTAAATTCAGCCGAAGCGTATATTATGTTATACGTTATCTGTAAATTCAGAAGTTGAAATTTTTGATCCGTAAATACAGCAGATGCATTTTTACATGAAAATATTGACTAAATAGCTCTAAAAGCTTAATGGAATTCTTTGTAAAAATAAGCTTTTTTATGTATAAAATTACTTCTTAAAATGTGTACATTTTAAGACTTATTTCAGATTTGCACCCGAAAGACATTTTTCCCTTCTTCCCATTTTATTAAAAAAAATCTGGAACAATAGCATTAAATCTAACGTCACTTAAGTACTTTGACAAGCATTTTCGTTAAAGTATTTCATTTTTAACCATACAAATGGCCAAATAAAATTCAAACAAATAGCTTAAGTTTGAAATACTTGATGCCATTTTTTTTATCTTTTTTTAGCCTCCTAAGAATTTATTACAGCAATATTTAAAAGCAGACGATTTATTTCTTTAAAAAATACAAAGCGAGAATATATTGTGCACTGTAGATAAAATTTCTTTACTCCAGAGCATTTTGCTCTCTCGTTTGCATTGAAAACTTTGGAATTTGTTTTTTTTTAAATGGCGTGGGCTCTTTCGATTTGCTTTGTTTAGTAACCAAGAATGTTTCGTTTAATGTTACTGATATTTAAAAAAAAGTTCAAGACAACTAATACTACTTCGCCTCTTTAATTAATTCGATGCTACTTTTATTTCGCCAATATCAGTTTTAATTAAGGATCCATTACCGGAATATTACAAATGGCGTTCTTTTTCTTATTCAAATTTAGTAATGGGTAGAGAAAAAATAAAAATTCTTATAACCTTTTTTGTCAATCTTCATTTGTGTGGTTACGGTTAAAGATATCGTATTCCTTTTATTGTATACATATACTTTGAGAATTTTTTTTAACGTTAACTGTGAGTTTTACTGGGTTTTTTTTTTCTCAACTTAGTTAGCTCTGTTAGGGAGTAATATGATTCATTGTTTATCACTAGAATTTATACCTATTAGAGTGGCAACTAAGTGATTGTGGATTATAAATAAGAAAAATTCAAACTTTTTGCTTGAAAATATAACTTTATTCAATTAGGTTATGCCCAATTTGGCCGTATCCCAGTTCGGGGAGCGAACCAAGTTTAGTGGGCACGCCAAGCGTGGGCGATGTCGCCAAATTCTAGAACCCAGTTTTCTGGCAAACCTTGCTCTATCTTTTTTTTTTTATTTGTATTTATCTTAACAAATTTGCAATTTTTTTTTCAAAATATGCTTTGAAATTATGTATAAACTTAATACAAAACGGAGCACAAATTGTAAACATTACTTAGCGACAATTTGGCAATCACTTGTACAAGTAGAGTAAGCTAGAAATTGTGTTTAGTTCGCTCATGTTCTACAAAGTACTATGGTTACAAATTAGAAAATGAGAATAACTCAAAAGAATAAGCGATTTTGCTAAAACACGTTTATTTTCTTCACTTGATCACACTATACAATGCCGACATACAACATTAATTGGATTATACAAAGCATAAAATATTTTTTTTATAAATATGGGACTTTTAAGAGACGTGCCTACACAATTCCACGTACAATAGGCGTGCAAAGAAATCAAAGTATAAACATGAGATATTTTAAACTGTGACTTTTTTAAATGAGAAATTTAAATAAAAGAAGTAACTTCAGCAGAAGCGTATAGTATGTTATGCGTTATCTGTAAATCCAGAAGTTGAAATTTTTGATCCGTAAATACAGCAGATGAATTTTATGTGAAAATATTGACTTAATAGCTGTAAAAGCTTAATGGAATTCTTTGTAAAAGTAAGCTTTTTTATGTATAAAATTACTTCTTAAAATGTGTACATTTTAAGACTTATTTCAGATTTCCATCCGAAAGACATTTTTCCCTTCTTCAAATTTTATTAAAAAAAATCTGGAACAATAGCATTAAATCTAACGTCACTTAAGTACTTTGACAAGCATTTTCGTTAAAATATTTCATTTTTAACCATACAAATGGCCAAATAAAATTCCAACAAATAGCTTAAGTTTGAAATACTTGATGCCATTTTTTTATATTTTTTTAGCCTCCGAAGAATTTATTACAGCAATATTTAAAAGCAGACGATTTATTTCTTTAAAAAATACAAAGCGAGAATATATTGTGCGCTGTAGATAAAATTTCTTTACTCCAGAGCATTTTGCTCTCTCGTTTGCATTGAAAACTTTGGAATTTGTTTTTTTTTTTTTAAATGGCGTGGGCTCTTTCGATTTGCTTTGTTTAGTAACCAAGAATGTTTCGTTTAATGTTACTGATATTTAAAAAAAAAGTTCAAGACAACTAATACTACTTCGCCTCTTTAATTAATTCGATGCTACTTTTATTTCGCCAATATCAGTTTTAATTAAGGATCCATTACCGGAATATTACAAATGGCGTTCTTTTTCTTATTCAAATTTAGTAATGGGTAAAGAAAAAATAAAAATTCTGATAACCTTTTTTGTCAATCTTCATTTGTGTGGTTACGGTTAAAGATATCGTATTCCTTTTATTGTATACATACACTTTGAGAATTTTTTTTAATGTTAACTGTGAGTTTTACTGGATTTTTTTTTTCTCCTCTCAGTTAGCTTTTATGGAGTAATACGATTCATTGTTTATCACTAAAATTTATACCTATTAGAGTGGCAACTAAGTGATTGCGGATTATAAATAAGAAAAATTCAAATTTTTTGCTTGAAAATATAATTTTATTCAATTAGGTTATGCCCAATTTGGCCGTATCCCAGTTCGGGGAGCGAACCAAGTTTAGTGGGCAGGAAAAGCGTGGGCGATGTCGCCAAATTCTAAAACCCAGTTATCATTCAAACCTTGCTCTATTTTTTATTTTCTATTTCTTTTTTTAATTTGTATTCATCTTAACAAAATTTCAAACCTTTTTTTGTTCAAAATATGCTTTGAAATTGGGTATAAACTTAATACAAAACGAAGCACAAATTTTAAACATCACTTGGCGACTATTTGGCTATCACTGGTACAAAAATAGAGCCAAAAACATGGCGGCTGGCTCCCGGAACTGGGATTCTACCCCCAATTTTCTTTTGCTATTTTTCAGGCAGTACTATAATTCCTTGTTCATAATTTTCTGAGTTTTTTGGGGCTTAACTGAAGAACAGGGTGCCCCCGCCAACTTGGCGATAAAGCTCTGAGCATGGTAGCCTAACATTATTCTCTGATCTCGCCGTGTCCATACAATCTGTATCTATATTTTAATTTATATTATATTTGTATCCAGCTCTTCTTGTTCAACCCATTTCTGTTATATTAAATGCACGTAATGCTTAAAATATTCGATTATTTTGTGTTTGTTTGTTTCTTTGTTTTTGTTTGTGTTTGTTTGTGTGTTTGTTTGTGTGTGTGTTGTTTGTGTGTTTGTGTTTGTGTGTTTACACACAAATATAAGTCCGGAAATTTCCAACTAGGCACAGTAAGGAATTCATCAAATTTATCAAATTTATCAGGCTGAATAGAATAAGATGGGCTGGACATCTATTGCGAATGAACGCAGATCGGGCTACTTTAAAATTTTTAAGGAGTCCTTTTCAGGACTGCGACCAAGGGGCAGACCAAAATGACGGTGGATCGACTGCCTGGAGTCGGACTTTGGTCTTGAAGCAAGCGCTCTAACGTAGCTTACTACTGGCTCTCGGAAAGGTTGCCACTTTTAAGTTAGAGGGTAAACATTCAATTGTGATACTGACCCAACTCTTGCCACTTGCTTAATTTACCTAATTATGCTGACACACATGTAAAAAAATATTTATTATTGCTACTAAAAAAAACAATATAACTACTAGCTTGTGGTAACAAAAAATTAATGCAAACTATAGAACAATATTCTTCACGACGAATATGCAGCAACTCAGCAGACTTGATTTCTACTCCCTGCAGCAGCGTGGCGAACATCCAGTCGTAGGGGTCACTTCAAGGTCGCACTGCTAGCTGCGGAGTCGGAGCGAGG
>CM063507.1:68054327-68126827 GCA_032207245.1 Pardosa pseudoannulata | reverse complement strand
ACTCATAATGCATGAATACTTTTTAGAAATTTTACTTTGGCTTAGGTTTTGGATATATATAATATTTTTATCACATTGATATAGAAAATATTATCAGCTACATTTGGTTCGACTTTCATACGGAAATTAATATTATCCTAAAAAATAAAAATATTGCCTTTGCCGGAAATAAAACCCATCTTCGCTGACTGGTGTTACCTTTCCAATCTCTCCTTTAATCAGAAAGAATAATATCTGTTTTTTTTTCCACTCGTAAGTTTCTATATCAACTATTTTCCTCTTTTTCTTGTACATAGCTTACGGGCATTTCCTTTCCCAGATTTCCAAAATCTGTTCTAGAGTGTTGCCACATGAGAGAAAATGAATGAACTAGTTAAGAATATCCCGAAGTCATTTCTAAGGTGTGGAAAGTATCTCCCGGAGTAATAAGTTCGCCATTAGCAGATGTCAAAACTCGAAGAATCCACCTAGAAGTTAACTTCGTTTAGGTTTAATTTATAGAGGATGGATTTGTTTGTAGTAGAAATAAGTGTAAAAATCTTTTGTTTTGAGCCATTTTTCTTTTCCCAATCAAGTTTATTTAGAATTAGTAATTTATTTTGGCAGTATAGATGGTTGGAAAAAACACATTTTGAGTAGAATTTTATGATTTGAGATTTGGTATGTTATTGGATTCTATTTAATCTTCAGTATGTAATGCGATTATTTGATGACATTTAAAAAATAATTTGTAAAACTTGCGAGACATAAGTTCAAATCGAGAAGAAACGCTGTACGTCAATAAATAAATACAGGTACACAAACATATATGTATACACACATTACACAAAATCTGTAAAATTTAACACATTGCGTAGATCAATACGGAAATTAATTTCTTAATTGTGCTAATGGATGCAACGTGAAATTGGAATAAAGAACTTCTTCTTCTGCTCAGCCTACGTGATATTGCAGATCACGAGACTTTATCGGTGTTTATGTAGATTTTACGCTTTTTTAAAAGAGTTGACATATTGCACTTGAGCTAAATCAGAAAATGTGCATAATAAAAGGTAATTTTATTTCGTACTAATTTGCATTTGTTAACACTCTATTTTCTATAACACAGCGCCAAATATTCCCCTAGCAGTAACTTTAAGAACTAATTTTTTTTTCGCGGAATTCTTTGTTACCCGTCTTGTATAATCTTCCTACAAAATGTGGCGACATTCTCGCAAATATATCGCGCTACAGAACACCGTGAGCACTGTCAGTTTAATTATGGCCACCCGGTTTATAAAGTATAAAAAGCATTTTTCAGGAAGCAGATTTTAAAGTTACTGCTGTTAATTATATAATATCCCCTTATTATATATATATATATATAATATAATATATATATTATATATATATTATAAATAATATATATTTATATAAATAGATATATTGTATATAGATTTATATTATATATATAGAATATAGATATATATAGATATTAGATATAGTATAGAAATAGATATATAAATGAAAAGAATATATAGATTATAGATATATAAAAGTTATAATTTTGATATAGATTAGATGTATAGATAAAAGAATTTGATATTTGATATTAATAGAAATATATTATTGTATATAATTTAGATATTAAAAATATATATGTATAAAATATAAAGTAAATATTATATTATATAGTTTTATATAGTTTTGATATATTTTTTTAATATATATTGATTTTTATATTATTTTATATTAATATATATATAATTAAATATATATATATATAGATATAGATATAGATATTATATTTAAAAGTATTAATATATATATATAATAAATACGGTGTAATATAAATAAAGTTTTATGTTAAGATAGACAAATCCTAATAAGAAGTAATATTACACTTCAGATATGTATATTGTGAAAATTAAGAAAACCAACACTATGAAGAAATTTTGACGAATTATATGGCTTGAAGGTTAAAATCTTTTTATAAGGAATACCTTGTATATAATTTAAAAGTGTATAATCAAGAAATTAATTATAGAGTACTATAGGGTGGTCAGCAGTACATGCACAGCTGAAATTTCCAAAAAGAATTTAGGACTTCGATTGTTGACTTCGAGGTTAGGGACCCCTATGTAGGAGGTATATATCACGGAATGAAACAAACGAACGGTCAAGCTCGTACAGAGATGTAACCGTGAGTTATCTGTAGTAAAAGTCATTTCACAAAATATTTTAGTGAGCCCACTTGCACTTCCAAAGGGGGTGCAGATGTTTGAAAATTTCACCAAACAAGCAATTGGCAAAGAAGAAAAAGGGGCGTTAAAGCCGAGGTGAGGATTTGGGAAAGTGAGTTAAGAAAAAAGGAGTCGAAGTCGGGATTCAAGAGTAGCTGGACATCGAAATAAGTATAAACGTGAACGCCCGGATAAACATAGCATGAGGAAAACCTAAATGTACTCTTACTGGAGGTAAAACAGATTTAACATATTCATGACGGTCATTTAGGCCTCTGTTAGTAATTCAATATTGTGATTAAGGAATAACGCATAACTAAAGAGAAGTGTAATACTTATGGTGTAAATATGAGTATAAAACATAAATAATTCCTGGTTAAGTTATACGGTAATCAAGGATATCAATTTGTTAATAGTGTACAGAATAAATGTCTTAATCTAAATATCATATTTTTACTGTGTTTCCCCTTTGCAGAGGAATACTGTTGTTAGTGTAAGTACATTACAATAATAATTTTAACTTTTATAAAATGTACTGTAAGTCGACAAGTTTATAAATTTTTAATTTATACAGTGATTAGTGTTGATCATTTAAAATATGTATAACAAGTAAAAATTGTTTTCAGAATTTTTTTTTTTTAATTTTTGTTATTAGTTGCATAATATCAATTTACAAATATTATATAAGTGAATATTAATGAATACAAAATATCATGTATATGTACATACAATGAAAATTAAGTTAGCTAAGGGAATAAAAGCTGTGTGTTTTTAAAGAATATTTCGGAATTTGATCTGTTATGTTCCATTGTTCTAATGTATTGTTCACTTTTTAGTATTTCGTTGTATCAATAAGTAATTCTTTAAATAAATTTTACGAGTTGCAGTCACTAAGTAATCCTCAATATTTTTCCCTTAAAGGGAATAGAACGTTCGGTATATTAAAAGGCAATCCTAATGAAGTAACAAAGAGCTCCTGTGGGGGGAGCCGTCGGAGAAACTTTTGTTCGATAATCGAATTTTAATTACGCAACATATTGAAACATCTGCCTCATTAGGTCTCTGTTCTCCTCTTTATTTAATTCAATACTCTCCCAATTTAAACTGCGTTCCCTTTCGAATTCACTGGAATGAGACAAACTGTCTGTTCGAATTTCGAACGCGGAAGAATTGAAAGCTACTCCTCGAGGGCAACTAAAAGAATTGTTTAAAAATTTTTTGAATTTGACGTTGGACTAAGTCAATAAGCAGCAAGTCGCCACGAACACTTGTTTAAAGAGCCGAGACAATTATGTTAAGAGTGTTGCCATTGGCTAAAAACTAAAAGGTGTCGGTTCGGTAGAAGATTTCTGGAATATTTTTAAGGTTTGGGATATTTTTAAGTGAGTGGCTATCTATTAAGATTTCCTTCCATTTTCTGGTAAATTGGACTCTATTGGGATGTAGAAGAACATTCTTGAGTAGAGAAATCTTCTTAAATCTATTTTAGAATCTAGCTAAGCACATTTATCTATCTTTGAATTAATGGGAATTTTTTTTCAATCGTAATGCGTTGAATTTGTACTGCTGTAAATCAGGCCTTTTATACAACTAGGGATATTAAGTTTATGCAACCTTTTATGCGTTATATTTATAAGTCATAAATCAAATGCGGATATAGTAAAACCCAGCTTAATGCTGTTTCGTTTAGCGCTGTTTCGTACATTACAATAATAATTTTAACTTTTATAAAATGTACTGTAAGTCGACAAGTTTATAAATTTTTAATTTATACAGTGATTAGTGTTGATCATTTAAAATATGTATAACAAGTAAAAATTGTTTTCAGAATTTTTTTTTTTTAATTTTTGTTATTAGTTATATAATATCAATTTACAAATATTACATAAGTGAATATTAGTGAATACAAAATATCATGTATATGTATACACAATAAGAATTAAATTAGCTAAGGGAATAAAAGCTGTGTGTTTTTAAAGAATATTTTGGAATTTGAACTATTATGTTCCATTGTTCTAATGCATTGTTCACTTTTTAGAATTTCGTTGTATCAATAAGTAATTCTTTAAATAAATTTTACGAGTTGCAGTCACTAAGTAATCCTCAATATTTTTCCCTTAAAGGGAATAGAACGTTCGGTATATTAAAAGGCAATCCTAATGAAGTAACAAAGAGCTCCTGTGGGGGGAGCCGTCGGAGAAACTTTTGTTCGATAATCGAATTTTAATTACGCAACATATTGAAACATCTGCCTCATTAGGTCTCTGTTCTCCTCTTTATTTAATTCAATACTCTCCCAATTTAAACTGCGTTCCCTTTCGAATTCGTTGGAATGAGACAAACTGTCTGTTCGAATTTCGAACGCGGAAGAATTGAAAGCTACTCCTCGAGGGCAACTAAAAGAATTGTTTAAAAATTTTTTGAATTTGCCGTTAGACAAAGTCAATAAGCAGCAAGTCGCCACGGACACTTGTTTAAAGAGCTGAGACAATTATGTTAAGAGTCTTGCCATTGGCTAAAAACTAAAAGGTGTCGGTTCGGCAGAAGATTTCTGGAATATTTTTAAGGTTTGGGATATTTTTAAGTGAGTGGCTATCTATTAAGATTCCCTTCCATTTTCTGGTAAATTGGACTCTATTGGGATGTAGAAGAGCATTCTTGAGTAGAGAAATCTTCTTAAATCTATTTTAGAATCTAGCTAAGCACATTTATCTATCTTTGAATTAATGGGAATTTTTTTTCAATCGTAATGCGTTGAATTTGTACTGCTGTAAGTCAGGCCTTTTATACAACTAGGGATATTAAGTTTATGCAACCTTTTATGCGTTATATTTATAAGTCATAAATCAAATGCGGATATAGTAAAACCCAGCTTAACGCTGTTTCGTTTAGCGCTGTTTCGGTTTAGCTCTCTTTTATTTCAACCCGGGGATTCCCCGAAATTCCTCGCAGAGCTACATATCTGAAATAGTGCAGTTGTGTTTCTTGTTTGGTGCGGTGCTGTACGGACGCATTTTTATCATTTGAAACATTTGTTGACATTATTGTAAGTATAAATTTATATAATACTATAACGATTAATACAGTGACAAATATTATGATCTTTAGTTTTTATCATGGGTGATAATTAAAAACAAGAAAAGATGAGGTAAATGTGGAAGACGTCGAAGAAATAGTTCAAGAAACAGCAGCTAGTCTTTCTAATGATGAGCTCAAGGAATTAACTGAGCAAGAAGAAAACAAAAATATTGATAGTAGTGATTTCGAAGAAGAGCAAAAAGAACTTTCGATGGCGTTTGTAAAAAGGAGTTTGACCACTATAACTGAAATTATGGACCAATTTGTTGAAAAGGATCCAAATTTTGACAGGAGTTCAAAAGCAAGACGGGGTGTTATAGATGCTTTATCCACTTATCAACAACTTCTAACAGAATTGACAAAAAGGCAGAAAATTGGAAACAGAATAGACTGAATGATCTGACTGACTTAGAATTTTATTTGTTTTTATAAGTATATTCGTTTATATTGTTTTTATTTTTGTAAGAAATAAATGTTTGGTTTTATTTTTATTAAAAAAACATTATTAAATTTAATACCTAAGCAATTTTCTATCCATTTTCCCCTAACCCCATTATTTAAGTAAATGACAGGTTTAATAACTCAAGCAATTTTTTTACGCACAACAAAGTATTTTTGGGAGTTTTAGGCGAAATGTTAGTTCATAATCAAACATAAATAAATGATAAAAAAATTATTATAATTTTATAATTATTACACATTATTTTCGGTATGCCATGTTTCAAAGCATGGTGCAGGACACATTGCAGTTTTTGACATGCAATTCTTGCAGCAATATGACCGTTTCGTTTTGGACGGCTATTTCCGTTGTAATGGCGTGAACTCCCTCCCAAAGACTTTGTTCCTCGAATAGAGTTTGAGAAATAGACTTTGTTTTATGTTGAGACAAAGGAGTTGTTTTCTCCGGCGCCACGATGGCTAGACTTTTGTGTGTCCTACAGGTAGCACCCATCGGAACAAAGGGCGCAGACACCCAGAAGGATGATCAACCCAGACCAATCAAGTCGGTTGAAGGCGAGACAATCGCCAGATGATCTAATGAAGAAATTGTGGGTGAGGCTTCATCTCTTAGAGTCCCCTCCCCTAGAAATACGAGATGAGATTTTTAACTAGTTAGCTGATTAGTTAGTAAGTAGACAGCTAATTCGGAGGTCGTCTTGACCAGTCACTCCATCGGAGAGTTTTCTTAGTGATAATCCCACCTTGGGATAATCTCGAACAAAGGTTGTTAGCTATACCCTGTGCCTTTAGGTTTTTTCTAATCCGATTCCTCTTCAGGATCGATTAGTTATATTCCTCCTAGGAATCCTTTACTTTATTTTTATCTTATTCAAAGATATAAACTGTTGCAACTGCAAAGCACCTTCGTCTGATTGAGATTACGTCTCAGAGTTGTGCTGTCTTCACAATTTAATACCGAGAACTATTAACGCAAAGCTACCACGAATTGTTTTCTTCCGTCGCTTCTCAAACCTTTCGGCAGTAGTAATATTTGTAGCCTATTGTATTGCGCCTATTGTATTGCATAAGTAATTGTGAACTGTAATTGTATTATTTGAAAATTGAAATGTATATATAGCTGCATGGTGTAAATAATTTTTTTTTAATCAAGAAACATCTGCTTCTTCATTGTGTCACCTGAAACAAGGACTGGATACGTCTCACCGTCATGCCACGTAGTTCACTTCGCTTTGACGGCTATAGACGCAAGTGTTGGACAACGTGTTAACCCTCTAAATGGTTCGCACGTACAATTCCGCCAAACCGATGATGTCTTCAAAGCGGTTGTTACGTACAACTTTCGACCTCCAAAACGTTCCGAAAATGGATGTAATGTACATTTCTGCCAATGTTTTCCCCTATGGAGTTTTGAGGTAGGAGAGTCAGGTCGATTGTTTAGGAACTGCACACCTACTCTCTGAGGCACAAAGACGCTGATAGTTTTTCATGGCTTTGTAAAACTCTATTTCGAAGTATTTCGTTTGCGGTAACTGATGTATCTCTAATTGCAGCACTTAAATAGCTTGGATGACTTTCGTAAAAAAGATAAAAATCATTCTCTTAAAGAATATTTTTATTTGTACTTTTAGAAGCCATTATTTCTTATGGGATGATCTTCGAGACTTGACGAGCTTTATGTGTATTAAAAATTAACAATATATAATGTCTATTTATATATCTATTTATAACCGGAAGTAAAGGGACAGTAACGAGGGTGGGGTTTCCCTTATACCAATCTAGTTGACAAAGGGTGAAGTAAAAAATCATAGAACACTTTGGTCACTAACACAATGAAACTTTAGCGTATTTTTGGAGACTTTTTCCTCGGTGTGTACCACTCGGAGGGTTAATAATGAAGCATCTTTTATGGGGGGGCAATCTTAGGAATAATTGAATACCATCCGTAAAGAAGCACATCTGCTTGATTTTCATGGTCGTGCTGCTGCCGATAAGCCTTTGATCACAAAGTCCAACCGCGCTGCTCGGTTAATGTGGGGCAAAGCACATCGAAATTCGACCGTAGATCAGTGGAAACGGGTTTTTTGGAGCGACGAATCAATGTTTACACTTTACCGTTAAGATGGCAGAGTCTGGCGTCTGCCTGGAGAACGTTTCCTACCAGAATGCATTGTGACAACCAGTGGTACAAGAATATCTTTGTGTATCGTTTCAAACCTCGCCTTTTCGATAAAGATAGGTTCAAGGCAAAAATATTACAAAATCATCAAAACATTTCACTGATTCACTATTTATAATATTTCTTTTTTATTTTTTGTCTCTGACCATATTTAGTCGCCGGAACAGAAAAAGTATTACAGATTTAACAAATTATTTAATTGATTCTTTGTTTCTATCATTTCACTTTCATTTAGTCCTTTTTGATAAAAAATAATTTAATGAAACGTAACAGAAGGTTTCAAAATCGAAAAGCTTTAACTCGGCATTATTTGTCCTGTTAAATTAAAACGTCTCCATTCGTTTAAATTAATTTTTACTTCAGTGAAACGTCTTCCATTTGCAATCATTCGAATAAAAGGAGCTGTATCTGAAAAATAATTCGAATTACATGGCATTGTTAACCAACCCTCGAGCCTTCCAGAAAGAATTTTTCTGCGAGGAAAAAAAAAAGTGCGTTCAAATTCGCAATTGAGCAGAGTCAATAACAGTCGCCACTGAGACTGATTTAAAAGGCTAGACAATTACGTTAAGAGTGTTGCCACTGGCAAGGAACTAAATGATGAGTGTTTCGCTTATTGGTCGAGGATTTGTTGAATAATTTTCAAATAAAGGTGATTTTTACGCAGACTCAAAGCATTACAGTTTCCTTTGTTGTCTTTTGGAGAAATGTGTTTTAGCGTTTACGACAAATGAAAAATGTTAATTTCGCCTCTTCTGTTGACGTTTATTTAAAGGAGGACCGAACGCCAGAAGCGAATTTATTGTTCAACGTGTTTATTATTTTCTCACTGATTTTGTCACGTCCTTTTATTTATTGCTTTATTATAATGCAATACATTTATTAAGTTCTTTTGAATAAAGGAATGAAAACCTGATCTCGCTGGAAATTGATGCTTTTCTGTGTTTCACAGGTCTTTTTGGCCATGAAATAGTTTTTTAGCTTTTGTATCGTAGTGAAACCTTATTAACCCATTACCTGTTTTATGCTATTTGCTTTCCTATCACTACCTTATGAAATATTCTATATTTTCTTACCAATAGCTAGCCTCGTCTCGATGAGTACATAGGGTGCATCTTTTGTAGTATTACATTGTCTACCAATAGGTATTTGGACATCTATGCAAATGACGATATCTGAGGTCCTGAAGGGTTCTTCTCATGTGAGAATGAAAGGTAACGATCCTGTCGACTGTGCTGCAAAATCGGCTGTTCGTCAATATTGCTGTTCCATACTGAGACTTGAAGAACCATATCAAATATAATACTTAGAGAATTTGGCAAGAATGGTGGGACCATCGAGTTAAAAATAAATTGCATTTAGTTAAGCCCGTTATCAATCAATGGTCCTCTCAAAATACGAGAAAATAGGAAACCCGTCTGCGTATTGCACACGCCCGGTTTACTCACTGTCATCTGCTTCTCGGTGATCCTGCTCCAATCTGTCAAGCATGCAAGGTCAATATGACCCTGAAACACATTCTAATTGACTGTCAGAATTTAGATAACCTTCGTCGTCGGTACTGTCCTCAAAATATCAGTATCCATGATCTTATTGGTATCCTCATCCTAATCTTTTCAAACTGTCAAAATTTTCATAACCTTCGTCGTCGGTACTTTCTTCAAAATATCAGTATCCGTTAACTTATTGGTATATCACCTCATCCTAATCTTTTCAAACTGTCAAAATTTTCATAACCTTCGTCGTCGGTACTTTCTTCAAAATATCAGTATCCGTTAACTTATTGGTATATCACCTCATCCTAATCTTTTCAAACTGTCAAAATTTTCATAACCTTCGTCGTCGGTACTTTCTTCAAAATATCAGTATCCGTTAACTTATTGGTATATCACCTCATCCTAATCTTTTCAAACTGTCAAAATTTTCATAACCTTCGTCGTCGGTACTTTCTTCAAAATATCAGTATCCGTTAACTTATTGGTATATCACCTCATCCTAATCTTTTCAAACTGTCAGAATATTGATAACCTTCGTCGTCGGTACTGTCCTCAAAATATCAGTATCCATGATCTTATTGGTATCCTCATCCTAATCTTTTCAAACTGTCAAAATTTTCATAACCTTCGTCGTCGGTACTTTCTTCAAAATATCAGTATCCGTTAACTTATTGGTATATCACCTCATCCTAATCTTTTCAAACTGTCAGACTTTTGATACTTCGTCGTCATACTTCTTCAAAATATCAGTATCCTTGGTCTTATTGGTATGCCAGCTCATCCTAATCTTTTCAAATTTCTTAAAGATATCTGTTTTTATGATTATTTTTGATATTTTTCTCATTGTTTCTGTCCAAACTGTTTTTTAACCTCTACCCTTTGCTCTTTGAAATATTCTCTTTTAAATTTTAAAATTTTACACGTTTATGTCTTAGTCTCAATATTGTATGTTTATCTTCCCAACATTTTTAATAATATCCACCTTTAAATCTTCTTACCATGTGATTGGCACAATATGTCCCTAGTGGATTCAGTGCCATAAAACTTCATACAACCAACCAACCAACCAACCAACCAACCAATCACTTGTTAGTGAAATTTCCCCCTTCGGGTGTGTTTAAAACGTCTTACCGTGTGGTTGGCATAATATGTCCCTAGTGTATTCAGTGCCATAAAACTTCATACAACCAACCAACCACTTTTTAGTGAAATTTTCCCCATTGGGTATATTTAAAACTTCTTACCGTGTGGTTGGCACAATATGGCCCTAATGGATTCAATGCCGTAAAACTTCATACAACCAACCAACCAATCACTTGTTAGTGAAATTTCCCCCTTCGGGTGTGTTTAAAACGTCTTACCGTGTGGTTGGCATAATATGTCCCTAGTGTATTCAGTGCCATAAAACTTCATACAACCAACCCGATGCCAGTGGGTGAAATTTTTCCCTGTTGGGTGTTTAAAATTCTTACCTGCCCACAATATGTCCCTAGTGGATTCAGTGCCTACACTCCATACAACTCGAATCACTTGTTAGTGAAATTTTCTTGGGTGACTTCTTACCGTGTGGTATGGCACCTGCTGACCATCTAGTGGGATTCATTAAAACTAATACAACCAAAATCACTTGTTAGTGAAATTTCCCCTTTGGGTGTGTAAAACTTCTTAATGTTGGCACAATATTCCTATGGATTCAGTGCCATAAAACTACATACAACCAACGAATCACTTGTTAAAAATTTCCCCTTTGGGTGTGTTTAAAATTCTTACCGTGTATATGTCCCTAGTGATTCAGTGCCATAAACTACATACAAAACGAAACTTGTTAGTGAAATTTTATTTAAAAACTTCAATGTTTACAATATCCCTAGTGATTCAGTGCATAAACTACATACCCAAAATCAACGAATCACTGTTAATATTTTCCCCTTCTATTCAAAACTTCTTACCGTTTAAAATATATTCAGTGCCATTAAACTTCATACAAAAAACCAACTCGCTAGTGAAATTTTTGTTCTATGTTTAAAAAACTTCTTACCGTGTTTGTCACAATATGTCTGTGGATTCATGAAAAATTTATAAAAAACAAATCTGTGCCAGTGAGCTCATTAATCCTGTTGTGAAAATTTACGTTATCTATTTAATCTAGCTGCATTGTCTATTGACCGTTACATTGTGCCACCATCAGCTATAACTTCTGATCCTATACTCGAAGTCAACAGCTGCACCTAAATTCTTCTTGGAAATTTAATCCACAGATGTGTATGCACCTGCTGACCATCGTGGGAATGTACATTGATACAAGAGTAATAACCAATCATGTAATTATTACACAAACATGAATTGCAATATTGAACTTTCATAACAATGCATAATGACGCAGAGAAAATAAAAATTAAATTTTAAATAAGGGTCTTCCTGGAAACATATAAATAAGGAAATCCAATGAAATATATATTTAAAATACTTCAAGTCGGTCTAGGCATTTTTGGTATCACACATTGAAAAGCCTTCTGCCTTTAATATTGAAGTTTTTTTTTCTATTCGTTTGGGAAAGGGGAAAGTGAACTATAATTTTTCACAGAATCTCCCAATCGTGTTAACAAATTCCCTACAGAGATATTAGATTTCGTGCTAAAACATTTTTTTACATACCTTGGAATGATTTTTAAAAAAAAAAGACTGATCGATAACTTACTGAGGCATAAACACTTTCTACTTCGAAAGAGCGAAGTTTTTTTTCTTCTGTTTTGCATTTTAAAAAACCGTTCTGAACTTGCCAAGCAGTAAGACAAATCGATAATTCCGTAAGGGCTGTTTCGGTTTTAAGGAAAATCCGTGTATAAAGCAACAGATCATTTGGTACACTTTAAACCTGTGAGAAGTAAAATATAGCCGGCCAACGTTAATCCCGGGTTTTGGTTTAGAGTGCTATGATCAGCTATTTTGCAAACGGGGATTAATATGACCGGGACCTATTGCTTAAGGTATCCGTCTACGTTCGGAGAATTGTTTTTTTTAAACGTAAAAACTAGTTTATGTTTTTACATTTTTAGATTTATTTTTATATTATCATAGATAATTGCACTTAAGATATTTATTCCTGGAGAAGTTTTTATAAAATTTCTATTACATGAAGAAAATTTAGTAAAAAAAATTTTTTTCAAAAGGTCTATTTTAAAAATTAAAATTTCAATATTTTTGACGCAAACGCATTCTTATACACTGAACTAGTGAATCACCTAAAATCTTTGCTTAATTTACATTTGTAAAAAAAAATGTTGGTCCTTCAAAATAAAACTATATTTTTAACGAATTTCGATTACCTTTATATCTAACTATGAGTGTAACATCATTAAAAATTATCCATATTTAAAGCTTTTAGGTCATTTACTAGTAAATACTATCAAAAGCATTCATAATAATTTTCAACTATTTTAAGAACTTTTTGAGATATCGCATTCAAGTTTCAACATTTTATTAAATACAGTTTGAGAATGTATTTGAAGTTTATGAAAGCAATTTAAACTATTAAAAATTGAAATACATGTTTTAAAATTACTTTCTTACTTAAACTTTCTAATATATATATTTCTGTATATATATATATATATATATATATTTGTATATATGTTGTTGTGTGTATATATTGTTATGTATATATATGTGCATATATTTGAGTATATATATATGTATATATTAAGTATGTATATATGTGTATATATGAGTATGTATATATGTGTCTATATGTATGTGTATATATATATATATATATATATATATATATATATATATATTATATATATAATAACATAGACACACACTTATATCTCTAGATTACTAGTCACACATTTATGCATCCAAGTATATTACTTCATATATGTGTGAGTGTAAATGCAAAATGCTTATATTTTTTGTGAGTGTAAATAAAACCACATTTCTCCCGTTTAAGTCACAAAAGAAGGAAAAAATTGTCTTCAATTTATCCTACGCATCAGGTTTTACATTTTTAAATGCACGGGTTTTGCGGTTTTGCCGATCACCATAGGCTTCAATTTTTCTCCTGTCATACTAACACATAGAAGAACAGTAAAACGCTGTTTTGAAAGTTTTCCTCTTTTGCAAGAGTCACCCTTCATTACTAGACTTCTATCAGGCATTGCTTTAAAGAAGAGACCGCATTCATCAGCATTAAAGATGTCCTCATCTTTAAAACCTTTAGCGAACTCTGGGAATTTTTCAATAAACTTCTCCACCACTTCAGCTGAAACCTCATTCGATTCCCCACACAAAACTTTTTAAGAAATCTCGTATCGTAGTTTGAATTTTTCAAGCCAACCTGCTGACGCTTGAAAGTTCTCAATTTTGAATTCTTTTGCAAATTTTTGCTACTTCCTGAAGCATAGACCCCGATATTCTTGCATTAATTGATCTCATCTCTGTAAACCAACGAAATGTGGGTTCATTCACAGCGTCGAGACACGTTTTTCTCCTTTTTCTTTGAAGTTCCCCTTTTTCGGAAGAATATCTTTCCAGATATTCTTCCTTGCGTTTTAAAATGTTGCTCACAGTTGTCTTTCTCACACCAAATTTTTCTGCTGTCTTTCTTTGGCTACTGCTTTCCAGAAAATTAAGAAGATCCACTTTCTCCTTTAAGTTCTCTTAGAGCTTTTCTTTGCGCCATTTTTAATAAAAATTCGCAAATAAACGACTGGTACTGCCATGACGAGATGATCAGAAAAAAAGAACAGAACGTGTTTCACATGTGAGCGATACACGTTGTTTTCAATGCTACACTACTACACACATACCCCACTCTCCTGACCTTTTTCGACAGATTTCAGTAATTATAGCCAATCCAAGAAATGAAAGCATGCAAAGGGCTAGAATATCATGTCTCTATAACAGAAGGCTAGGTACTCTCTGGTATTTCCCTCCCATAGTACTATACTGGAAGTGAACAATGAATGAAGCACCAAAGAGGGGGGGGGATCGCGATATTGCTCAAATAATCCGATTGACTGATAAAGAAATTCCTGGAAACCAGGTGGAGAACAGCCAGAGGAAAAATCTAATTCAAGAAAACATCAGTGGTGAAGTTACAAAGAGTAAAACCTACTAAAAATTGGTCAACATACAACTTACGGAGGTGGTCAACATAGAGAGGTAAATCGCCATTGAAAATGCATTTTGACCGTTCAAACTAATAAATTTCGGTCAACATAGAGAGGTGGTCAACGTACAGAGATGGTCAACTTTGGAGGTTTTACTATATATACATATGTGTGTATGTATGTGTATACATGTGCATGTATATATGTGTATGGAATATGTGTATGTATATATGTGTCTACATGTATGTGCCTATGTATATATATATAATATATATATATATATATATATATATATATATATATATATATATATATATATATATATATATATATATATATATGACAGACACACACACTTATCTCTAGATTACTACTCATACATTTATACATCCAAGTGTATTCTTCATATATGTTTGATTATAAATACAAAATATTTATTTTTGGTAAGTGTAAATACATCCACATTTCTCCCGTTTAAGTCACAAAAGACGGAAAAAACTGTCTTCAATTTATCCTACGCTTGCATAACCAAAAAGTTATTTCACTCTGTTTCTGTTTGCCTTAGACTCTAAAAATCATCAGCTGCAAAATCATTCCGGACAAAAAGCATTCATCTAACTTTAAACGCCATTTCTTTTTTCTGATTCTTCTCCATTCATGGTAAGAACATGAAATCGATAGTAGAACAAATGTAAAGAAGTCTTGTTTTTTTTAAAAAAAAAACTTTGTGTCACTTTTTTTTCTAGACTGTGAGTTGATATTTTTGTTTGAAAAATGAGTTGCTCGAGAAGAATGCATCCGATGATGAATTACCTTATCCACAGCACTAGATAACGCTGCCATTTTCAAAATGGCCGCGATGAAGCTACTACTTACTTAAACGGCTTAGTCCCTTAACGAGTTTTCCTTTTAACACTTGGCGGGCGGGTATACTTCACCGCCAAATTACGCGTGCAGCGGGCGTTTTTACGTGAATCGCGCGAAAGTTTAGTTATTCAGGAAAATCGCAGTAAATCGAAAACTACTTTGCTTTTATGAACGAAGCTTTTTTTATTTTACACTTTAATATACACTGTATGATTATTTAACAAAAAAAAAAACCCTAAATTTTTACGAAATCACAAAAATAAACGATTTTTAAAATTAAAGTCCGATAATCTGTCATAATTTGTACTCTGGAATTTTTGGTAAGTTAAGTATAATTTGTTTCGTGGAATGTGACAAGTGTTGTTATTGTTTTAACAAAACAAAACTTGTATTTTATAAATTTCTTCATTTCCAATTCTTTTAAAAATATGACGACAATGGACAAAAATAAAAAAAGAAAATACAAGCAAGAAAATAGAAGTTTTAATAATAAATGGGATGAGAATTTTGTTTTTTATTGACAATAACGGAAAAGTATTATATGATATTTGTAATTCTACGGTCAAAAATTATAAAAATAACAATTTACGTCGACATTATAAAACCAATCACAGTTTTCTAATCAGTGTCCACCAAATTCTAAATTAACACTTCTCATGCGGGTATACTTCATGGCATGCAGCGGACGTTTTTTCGTCAATCGAGTGAAAGTTTAGTTATTCAGAAAAATCGCAGTAAATCGAAAACTACTTTGCTTTTATGAACGAAATTTTTTTTTTATTTTACACTTTAATATATACTGTATGATTATTTAACAAAAAATTTTTTTTAAAAACAATATTTTTACGAAATCACAAAAATAAACGATTTTTAAAATTAAAGTCCGATAATCTGTCATAATTTGTACTCTGGAATTTTTGGTAAGTTAAGTATAATTTGTTTCGTGGAATGTAACAAGTGTTGTTATTGTTTTAACAAAACAAAACTCGTATTTTATAAATTTCTTCATTTCCAATTCTGTTAAAAATATGACAACACAGGGCGAAAATACAAGCAAGAAAATTTAAGTTTTAATAATAAATGGGAGTAGAATTTTGTCTTTTATTGACAATAACTGAAAAGTATTGTGTGATATTTGTAATTCTACGGTCAAAAATTATAAAAATAACAATTTACGTCGACATTATAAAACCAATCACAGTTTTCTAATCAGTGTTCACCAAATTCTAAATTAACACATCTCATGCGGGTATACTTCATCGCCAACTTACGCGTGCAGCGAGCTTTTTTTCTTGAATCGTACGAAAGTTTAGTTATTCAGGAAAATCGCAGTAAATCGAAAACTACGTTGCTTTTATGAACGAAACTTTTTTGTATTTTACACTTTAATATATACTGTATGATTATTTAACAAAAAAACGCAAAATTTTTACGAAATCACAAAAATAAACGATTTTTAAAATTAAAGTCCGATAATCTGTCATAATTTGTACTCTGGAATTTTTGGTAAGTTAAGTATAATTTGTTTCGTGGAATGTAACAAGTGTTGTTATTGTTTTAACAAAACAAAACTTGTATTTTATAAATTTCTTCATTTCCAATTCTTTTAAAAATATGACAACACAGGGCGAAAATACAAGCAAGAAAATAGAAGTTTTAATAATAAATGGGATGAGAATTTTGTTTTTTATTGACAATAACGGAAAAGTATTATATGATATTTGTAATTCTACGGGCAAAAATTATAAAGATAACAATTTACGTCGACATTATAAAATCAGTTTTCTAATCAGTGTCCACCAAATTCTAAATTAACACTTCTCATGCGGGTATACTTCACCGCCAATTTACGAGTGCAGCGGGTGTTTTTACGTGAATCGCGCCAAAGTTTAGTTATTCAGAAAAATCGCAGTAAATCGAAAACTACTTTGCTTTTATGAACGAAATTTTTTTTTATTTTACACTTTAATATATACTGTATGATTATTTAACAAAAAAAAAACAATATTTTTACGAAATCACAAAAATAAACGATTTTTAAAATTAAAGTCCGATAATCTGTCATAATTTGTAGTCTGGAATTTTTAGTAAGTCAAGTATAATTTGTTTCGTGGAATGTGACAAGTGTTGTTATTGTTTTAACAAAACAAAACTTGTATTTTATAAATATCTTCATTTCCAATTCTGTGAAAAATATGACAATGGATGAAAATAAAAAAAAAAGAAAATACAAGCAAGAAAATAGAAGTTTTAATAATAAATGGGAGTAGAATTTTGTCTTTTATTGACAATAACGGAAAAGTATTATGTGATATTTGTAATTCTACGGGTAAAAATTATAAAGATAACAATTTACGTCGACATTATAAAACCAATCACAGTTTTCTTTAACACTCTGCATGCGGTTATACTTCACCGCCAAATTATGCGTGCAGCCGCGAAAGTTTAGTTATTAAAAAAAAAATCGCAGTAAATCGAAAACTACTTTGCTTTTATGAACGAAACTTTTTTTATTTTACAGTTTAATATATACTGTATGATTATTTAACCAAAAAAAAAACAATATTTTTACGAAATCACAAATGTAAACGTTTTTTTAAAATTAAAGTCCGATAATCTGTCAGCGCATATTTCTTCATCTCTTTGTCACAACGGCTCATTTTATCAATTTTGTATTCAACAATAAAAAACCAAGCTTCAAATTGACAAAACACGACTTGTACGTTCTGGAGCTAGGAATTCGATTGAAGACGAAATAACGCAACAAAAGACCGAGTAACTCGACAATCATAACTTGTGGAAAGAAAAAATGCAAAACGTTGTACAGCAACACAAACAACACGCTTATAATGTCATACATACATATAATTATACGTATTTAGTAGATTTGTGGTGGTTAGCGGGTATCCACCACAAATCTACTAAATACGTATTTTTACGTGACCCGCGCTTTAGTGACAGACTGCATAAAACGTAAAAATACGTTACCCGCACGCGAAGTGTTAAGTACCGTATACATCGAGAAGTTTAGGACTACCAATGATAGATATATACCTAATTTTACCAATGATAGATATATACCTAATTACATTAAATCGACGAATTATTTATCGTGGCTTTCATTGTAACTTTTGACTTAGTTAATGGAAATAAAAGAATACAATTTAACAAGAACAACATTTAATATAATTCTTTAATTATTAATGAAAAACAAACAACAATTCTGTTGTCTAGATTTTTGCAAAATATAATATTCATGCTATTTTCCGAGATTGGATTATTCACTTTTCGGCAAGTACTTTATCATTTTAGAAGTACATCAGATAATAATTGCAGCCTGATTACTTTTTCATTTCAAAATGGTCCAATTTTTTAATTTGTTTTAAAACATTTTACAATTTTTTTGATTTGCATCGTAAACAGAATGTTTGTCTGTCGTCTAGTGAAACTATAAAAAGAACTATCTATTTAGAATATTAGCTGTTTTAAAGCATTTTTTTTAAATTGCCGAACGAGGGCCGAATGAGCATCATAGTGCTCTTCGGTACTGGAGTTAGCCGAACAATGGCCGAATGGTTAGGACACTGACCTTCGGAACCAGAATTCGTGGGTTCGAATCCCACTGTGGAATGGATGTTCGTAGCCGTTCGGAATCTGCTTTAACCCATCCACCGGCCACCCTCCCCACCTTTTTCCCTTTCAAAACAGTCACCCTTTTCGTAAATTCCAGACGGAACTTACCGTACCATACTAGATTTGACGGTTTAAAAGTTGTCAGGCTACCTTTAAGTTATTTTCCCTGCAAGGTAAAGGAGTTCCGTTACGCAAAATTAGTTTCTTTCATGTATTATCACCTTGCAATATTTTTATTTTCCTCAAAAGTGTGCGATACGAGTTATACGATTGCGAACGAGAAGGGGTCGACAGGTCCGTTTTCGAACAGAATTCGCTGTCTAACACCCGTCGACGCTTCCGTTCAGTGGGTTAAGCAGTAGGTCCCGGTCTCATTAGCCTTCGTGTTGCAAAAAGTAGACCGTTGTGCTTCCAAACAACCCAATCGCGGTACCGGAGTTTATGAGTTCGAATCCCACTGTTCGAATAGCTGTTTGTAGCCATACAGATTGGGCTTTAAGCAGTAGATCCTAATTTCATTAATCCTTATGTAGCAAAACAGTGGACTGTTCCATACCAAACTAATCCTTAACTAATAGAAACTTAACAGCATTACCGTCAAACTACATTCCGTACAAAAGAAAAAAAAACATTTTTTACAGATGATTTACTTTTAGCAGTCTCTATTATTACGCAACTCCGTAATATCGGCATTCTTACCTTGCATTTCTTCGCCAAACTCCGGTTAATCTTAGTTACCTTATTTTAATCCGGAACATAAAACGTGTTTTATGTCCGCCAGTCTTATGACGTCGATGTTTGAAATTCCTGTAAGTGTCCATAAAGTGAGGGAAAAGTAGGCAATTTTGTCACTAGATAGTTATCTTCTGCGCACATCCCGATGTGTTCTAAAACTTGGATGTTCTAGGAAGCCCAAGAAATTTTGATTAAGCAAAAATAATTATTTTTCTCACTTACGTAAAGTATTAAGGGATTTCGTGACCCTTAAGGGGTTAGTGGACTTAATTTTTTTAACAAATTGTGTGCGCGTACATTTCGCAGCGGAATTGTACTGGGAGCGGGCGTTTTGTGCGTCAATTTAGTTATTCAGTTAAATCACAATAGATCGAAAATTATTTCATTTTCAAACCAACTTTCCGTATTTTATATTTTAAGTAATAAAAAAATATATAAATAAAAATACATAAATAACAACCATAAGATTTTTGTAAACAAAAAAAATATTTTTTAGTGTATAAATTTATAATAGTATCGTAAATATGAAAGATCAAATATAAATATTAGTATATAGTTTTAATTTTTTCCCGTTCTGTGGTTCCGCATCGACTGGTGTAAAAACTAGTTTTTATTTGTCTAAATTATTCCAGAATCTATGGAGTAGACAAGAACATTCGGCTTCCTGTATATACCGTTATTTTTGTACCCACAAACAAACCATGTTGTTACACTAACCCGTACTAGTACGTGACCCGCGATCAAATATCAATCGTCAGAAATCGTACTAGTACGTATCCCGTGCTAAAGTATCAATCCTCAGATAACGTACTAGTACTTGACCCAAGTATCAGTCGTCAGAAAACGTATTAGTACGTGACCCGCGCTCAAGTATCAATCGTCAGAAAACGTACTAGTACGTGACCCGCGCTCAAGTATCAATCGTCAGAAAACGTACTAGTACGTGACCCGTGCTCAAGTATCAATCGTCAGAAAACGTACTAGTACGTGTCCCGTGCTCAAGTATCAATCGTCAGAAAACGTACTAGTACGTGACCCGCGCTCAAGTATCAATCGTCAGAAAACGTACTAGTACGTGACCCGTGCTCAAGTATCAATCGTCAGAAAACGTACTAGTACGTGACCCGTGCTCAAGTATCAATCGTCAGAAAACGTACTAGTACGTGACCCGTGCTCAAGTATCAATCGTCAGAAAACGTACTAGTACGTGACCCGTGCTCAAGTATCAATCGTCAGAAAACGTACTAGTACGTGTCCCGTGCTCAAGTATCAATCGTCAGAAAACGTGCTAGTACTTGACCCGTGCTCAAGTATCAATCGTCAGAAAATGTATTAGTACGTGTTCCGCGCTCAAGTATCAATCGTCAGAAAACGTACTAGTACGTGACCCGTGCTCAAGTATCAATCGTCAGAAAACGTACTAGTCTGTGACCCGCGCTCAAGTATCAATCGTCAGAAAACGTACTAGTACGTGACCCGCGCTCAAGTATCAATCGTCAGAAAACGTACTAGTACGTGACCCGTGCTCAAGTATCAATCGTCAGAAAACGTACTAGTACGTGACCCGTGCTCAAGTATCAATCGTCAGAAAACGTACTAGTACGTGACCCGTGCTCAAGTATCAATCGTCAGAAAACGTACTAGTACGTGACCCGTGCTCAAGTATCAATCGTCAGAAAACGTACTAGTACGTGACCCGTGCTCAAGTATCAATCGTCAGAAAACGTACTAGTACGTGACCCGTGCTCAAGTATCAATCGTCAGAAAACGTACTAGTACGTGACCCGCGCTCAAGTATCAATCGTCAGAAAACGTACTAGTACGTGACCCGCGCTCAAGTATCAATCGTCAGAAAACGTACTAGTACGTGACCCGTGCTCAAGTATCAATCGTCAGAAAACGTACTATTACGTGTCCCACGCTCAAGTATCAATCGTCAGAAAACGTACTAGTACGTGACCCGTGCTCAAGTATCAATAGTCAGAAAACGTACTAGTACGTGACCCGCGCTCAAGTATCAATCGTCAGAAAACGCACTAGTACGTGACCCGCGCTCAAGTATCAATCGTCAGAAAACGTACTAGTACGTGACCCGCGCTCAAGTATCAATCGTCAGAAAACGTACTAGTACGTGACCCGCATACAATGTGTTAAGAGGGAAAATATAGGATAAAGACCCGTAAACTGAATTTGTTGCCTTTTCAGACAGCACGAGTATTAGTCACTCTTCATAGTTCTACCGTCTGTTAATTTTGGTTTGGTTTTGGTTTTTGGAGTGTTACGGTTTACTTTTTGCAACACGATGTCTAATGAGACTGGGACCTACTGCTTAAAGGCAATTCCGAACGGCTAGGAACATCCATGCCATAGTGAGATTCGAACCCACGAACTCCGGTTCTGCAGGCCATCCTAACCATTCGGCCATCGTTCCAGTTAATTTTGGTTCTATGCGTATAAAACAAGCTTTATACGGGCTCTTGTCTTCACTCCATCTCAACCAACGTCTCGTATACTCGACGCAGATATTTCACTCTTATCAGTCCAGCGTCGCCTCCAGGTGATGATCTCCGGTTGATATAGAGAGACCAGCATCGCATATGCTTAATAGGAAATCTGAACATTTTATTTAACTTTTAAATGCTAGATTTAATTACTAGATAGTGTTAAAGGGCAACGGTTTTCCCAACTATCGACTCGTATAGCATTGACGTGCTGGTCCTCAAGGGGTTCATGAATCCACCACATTTAAAATCTCATAGAACTGTATACCACCCGTATAACATGGTCTCACTTCAGACATATCTTAGATTTATTTACTTGCGTTCTTTTTTATAAACAGATTGGTCAACAAACACTTGTACAAGATGTGGAATATAGATGTAAAATAGATTTATTCTAACCAACAATTTGTTCCTGCACCGCTATTGCAGCTGTTATTCAAAGTATTCAAACATCCCTCTTACTTTAGTCCAAATGTAATTTTTTTTTCAAGACGTAAATGTAATTTTTGGTCAATTGGCAGTAATTGAATCCGATCAAGTGTGTTCTATAAAGAGAAAAAGATAAATTCTTTCCATACCTGGTCTATCGTAAGTGTTACTGATTTCGCCTTTATGTGGTCACAGTTATTGGAACGCGG
This sequence comes from Pardosa pseudoannulata, assembly GCA_032207245.1. Taxonomy (NCBI): domain Eukaryota; kingdom Metazoa; phylum Arthropoda; class Arachnida; order Araneae; family Lycosidae; genus Pardosa; species Pardosa pseudoannulata. The sequence goes on along the minus strand of CM063507.1, from coordinate 68,103,905 downwards.
GGGACATCCTGTTTGTCAGTGCTCTGCGTGTTTTAATGCTTCTGGTGTAATTTTGGACCTAAGCACATAAAACTTGCTTTTACGGCTTCGATCTTAATGAATCCACTGCGTTTGAAGTCTCGTGCAACTCTCATAAACCCTGGTCTATCTTTAGGCATCTCGTTATAGCCGTTTGCTCCCTTTTTTGTTTGTTTTATTTATTAAATGAATTCAGCTAAAATTAGAACCTCTAATAAACATTACGTTTTCAGGCCTGTTTTATAATTCCAATGAAAAAAAAAATCGATTTTTGTGTTCTCAAATAAGTTTTAGAATAAATGATTAAATTAGTTTGCGATTGTAACAATAAGTTACATTCGGTTCAGCTTCTTTTTTTTTTTACCATTTCTCGTAAGCCTTCGTGAAAGACATACAGAACCGGTTTGAACTAGAAAGAAACTTCGGACTTGCGCCTAGAACCTGGTATTCAGCTTTCCCTGTGATTGACTGATAAGTACATTGGCACAGATTTCTAAAATTGGCGAAATATCTTGGCAACGCTTTCCATGAATTTGTATATTATTTCAACAATCTGAAAGAGACAGGATCGTACATAGAATCTTTTTTTTTCGAGGGGAGGGGGAGAGTATATATTTAATTATAGGCTTACTGATAGTTTATTAAAGTTGAGTCAAAGATATTATTCATTCCGGTAAATTTCGAAATTTCAAATTACAGTTGTCCTTTTTACACTCTGTATTACTTTTAGGTCTTTCATTTTGACCATTTCTTTTGTTTTCATTTTTATGCATATTGTGGTATAGCCACATTCTATGTAAAAGGGAATGCCAGGTATTGCCGGCCTCCTGACCCCTTATTTTATGGAATGGGGCTTGTCCATGTCCGAGTCACCTTGAATGCTTCCCGCGCTGACCATCCGTGGGTTGCCGTTTTGCTCTCCCCATCTTTCACCTTTTGTCCAGCTTGAGCGCTGCTTGGCGCCCTAAGCTTCCTGGGCTGTTGTTCCTACTCAAGCTACGTTTGGCGATCGTCTTGGGTTCCCGCTGGCGGGATTTTTCCACTGACCTCGCCATTCGCGGTGTTGAATGGATATCATTCTGGCCGAAATTGGGGGAGAGATCACCCGCATCATTTTAAGAAGAAAAAATATTTCTTTTGAGCCATTTTGCTCCTTTTTCTTTGATTTTTGTGTCATGTCGAGGACGTGTATTTTTCTGGCAAAGTCAGCAAGGAATAGTCTATAATAAAAATTCCTTTAAGCTATCAAGTTATCTGGACTATTTTTATTTTCGTGAACTTGAATTTTTCTCTGTTAAATGAGTCTGGAGCATTCCAAATGAGGATAGTGAGTCGTGTCTGCCGCCATACAGTTCCACTAAAGAACCGGTCAAAGGTTATTGCGGCTAAGTGAAAATATGGAATATTCAACTACAACATTAATAATACATCGATAAATCTACAATAATTATTCTACCATAATTATTCTACTTCTATAATTCTAGACAAAATATTCTTTGCTAAGCAAGTGATCAATAATGCGTGTGCTACTCAAGCGATTCTTAATGTTCTTTTGAATTGCAAGCATGCTGATGTCAAACTTGGAGACACATTAACATCCTTCAAAGAGTTTTGTCAAACATTTAATTCTACACATACGATTAACAGGCTTTGTTAAATATTTTTTTCTGATAAAACACACAGCTACAATTAAAACTTTCAATCACCAAGTTCCAAAGTAAGTTTTTAAGTTCCAAATTCTTCTAAATAAAAGAATAAATAATGGATAAATAGACATAGATAAGTCATTCTAAATCAATGGATAAGAAGTTAATCAGGAAAAGTATCGCCCAGATATTTTCCAATTTCAGAAATCACTGCTAATATACTTACCAACCAATCACAGGTCGAGTGGAATACCAGGTTCTAGGCACCTGTGTTTTTTCTCCGCGGGGCAGTCTGATTTTTTATAGAGGACAAGGTTGTAACCAGAGTGGAGAAGAGGGTGAACGTTGCTGGCATCCACTGCTTGCGGGATAGACATTTTTTTGGAGCGACACAAGAAAAAAGAAAATCAAAGCCATTTTTTTTATTTTAGGGTCGACGCCGAGTCGATAAGAGTATTCGATATCTACAAATGATAGGTTGTATTCCTTAGGCATTTAATCTATAAAACCATTTAATCAGCCATTTCTTCTTTCTCAAACACTAGGCCAAAGTAATATTATTTTTACAGCGATGTAACTATTTGAGTCGGGAACAAAATTCCGTTGTCATTCTTGAATCTTGACACAATCATCGGTTAAACGCTACACCCAGGATTGTTTTTCTATCTTCGTTGTACAGTTTTTATTGTGAAGTCTGAATTCAGTGATACTTAACCCTCTAAGCGGTTTGCACGTACAATTCCGCCAAACTAATGACCTCCAAAAACGTTCTGAAAATGGATATAATGTACATTTCTGACAGTGTTTGAGGTAGGAGGGTCAGGTCGATTGTTCAGAAACCGCACCCCTCTTTGACTGACATTTATTGAGGGATGCACGCCTACTCCCTGAGACACAAAGACGCTGCTAGCTTTTCATGGCTTTCTATAGGCTAATCTCTATTTCGAAGTATTTCGTTTGCGGTAACAGATGTATCTCTAATTGCATCACTTTAATATCTTGGATAACTTTCGCAAAAAAAATATAAATAATTCTCTCAAAGAATATTTTTATTTGTACTTTTAGAATCCATTATTTCTTATGGGATTATCTTCGAGACTTGACGGGCTTTATGTGTATTAAAAATTAACAATCTGTAATATCTATTTATATATCTATTTATAACCGGAAGTAAAGGGACAATAACGAGGGTGGGTTTCCCGTATTCCATTCTACTCGACAAAGGGTGAAGTAAAAAATCATAGAACGCTTTGGCTATTGACACAATAAACCTTGAGTGTATTTTTGGAGACTTTTTTTAATCGGTGTGTTCCACTCGGAGGGTTAACTTGCATGTTAAATTTTATTTTTAATTTAACAATTTTTAATTCAACAATTTTTAATTTTATAAACTATACTAATCCATCTTGTATATATTTTCTATTTTAATATATTTGTAGATTTACTTTATATGTACTTTTAACGTTTTTCAATTTATTTTTTTTTACGCCATTCTCAAAATTCCTTTCATTTGTGTTTTTGCTTTTTCAACTTCTCTTCTTAGCCCACTCTCCTGTTTCTAATCATGGATCTTGTTGGTGCTTCAACCACATTTGGCGAAATTGGCGTGCTTGCAGCTTGCGTGCTTGCAGCGTGGCGTTTGAAATCTGGCGAGGGGATCGTAACTCAACAAATTGATACATAAACAAAAACAACATTTTGAGGAAAAATTTTACAAAAATTGAATATTTAAAATCTAATTGAATTAACAAAGAAAACACAAAGGAAACGCATAACATTCATACTAAATAGACTGAAACATTCACTTAATCACAAATTAAATAAACTGAGTGTGATTTTCATCACAAATTTGTGATTTAGTGTAAATTGTAAAATTGATTTAATTAATGTATTTTGAGTGGAGGTTGAAGAGGAGTTGTAAAATTGAAATTTTTTTTTCAAATCTCTTATTTTATCGGTTTCTTTGTTTATATTTTCCTTTTGTTTGGCGCAGTTTGTTCCAAGAGGAAATAGAACTATTAAATTCCAACCAATCAACCAACCAACCAACCAACCGTTGTCATTCTTAACCATCTTTGCATGATTTCATGCAACTGTCCCTTACCCTAGCCTCATTCCCTATGAAAATATTAACCCATCCACCGGCCACCCTCCCCACCTTTTTCCCTTTCAAAACAGTCACCCTTTTCGTAAATTCTAGACGGAACTTACCGTACCATACTAGAGTTGCCGGTTTAAAAGTTGTCAGGCTACTTTTAAATTATTTTCCCTGCAAGGTAAAGGAGTTCCGTTACTCAAAATTAGTTTATTTCATTTATTATCGCTTTGCAATATTTTTTTCCCTCAAAAGTGTGCGATACGAGTTATACGAGTGCGAACGAGAAGGGGTCGACAGGTCCGTTTTCGAACAGGAATTCGCTGTCGAACCCCCGTCGACGCGTCCGTTCAGTGGGTTAACACTTTGTGTGCGGGTCCATTTCGTACCGTAATTGTACCGGGAGCGGGCGTTTTGCGCGTCAATTTAGTTATTCGGTTAAATCACAATAGATCGAAAATTATTTAATTTTTTAACCAACTTATCGTATTTTATATTCAAATATATAACAAATATATAAATAGAAATATATAACAACCATAACATTTTTGAAAACAAAAATATATTCTTTAGTGATAAATTTATAATAGTATCGTAAATATGAAAGATCAAATAGAAATATTACTATATATATTCTTAACCCTTTCACGACGGGAAACGCAAACGCGCGTTTATCTCTGACGCCGGCAGTCACTTTCTTGAGCCTGGGCCGGAGGGTTTTTTGCTATTAAGCCTAATTCATGAAATTAGCGAAGTAGCAACGCGTTATTTAATAATGCTGCGTAAAGTATTTAAACGGAATGTGATTTATATTATATGTTTATAGATACTTTATTTATTTAAGCTATTTCTTACTTAACCCTCTAAGTGGGTCGCACGTACAATTCCACCAAACCGATGATGTCTTCAAAACGTACAGTTTTCGACCTCCGAAAATGTATGTAATGTACATTTTTGCCAGTGCTTTCCTCCGTGGAATTTTGCAGTAGGAGGGTAAAATCGATTGTTTAGGAACTGTATTCCTCTTTGACTGACATTTATTGAGGGATTGCCCTACCCCTTGAGGCACAAAGACGCTGATAGCTTTTCGTGGCTTTGTAAATCTCTATTTCGAAGTATTTCGTTCGCGATAACAGATGTATCTCTAATTGCACCACTTAAATATCTTGGATGACATACGTAAAAAAATATAAACAAGTCTCTCAAAGAATATTTTTATTTGTACTTTTAGAATTCATTATTTCTTATGGGATGATCTTCGAGACTTGCCGAGCCTTATGTGTATTAAAAATTAACAATCTATAATATCTATTTATAACCGGAAGTAAATTGACAATAACGAGGGTGGGTTTCCCGTATTCCATTCTAGTCAACAAAGGGTGAAGGAAAAAATCATAGAACGCTTTGGCCACTGTAACAAAGTGAGCTTTACCAACCTGACAAAATAAACATTTAGAGTATTTTTGGAGACTTTTTTTCCTCGATGTGTTCCACTCGGAGGGTTAAATATATATTTTACACTTTACTTTTTTTCATTTTTTACTTAGTATTTAATGACTTTTAACATTGCAAAACTGAGTACTATGTTATTTAAACTTATTTTGTATGAAAAATTTTAAAAACAGGGATCTACAAGCAATCCTACGTGACAGTCATTGCACTCGTAGTAACTAATATACCGTTTTGGAGGTTTTTTCCGGAATGTAAAAAAACGAAACATCGTCAATTTCTTTGTCAGAAATGTGCTCCTCATCATTAAAATCACTAGATCCATTATAAAGATAAAGAACAATCAGAATATATTTAGTGTCACTATTACTAATAACCTAATCTGTTTCAGAATCAAAATCTGAAATATTTCGCGTCATTTAAGCTATTTCAAGCTCAGTTAAACACTTTCGACACTTCGAAAATCTAACAATAAAAAAAAAGAAAAAAAATCAAGTCTGTCAGATCTAATTCTGTACTAAAAACTGGACTGCAAACCGAAATACGCAACGCTTTAGCAAAAATAAAACTCCCCTGCTTACATAAACAAACACCACGTGGGAATTTAAAGAGCCGTCATAAAACATGTCAATCGGAAACATTCCTTTTCCCTCATGTTTATATAATTAAAAACCACTTGTATGTGTATCCTACTACTCTCCTATTGAGTACAAGGTCAAATCTACATGTATCTAAATCCATATGGACATACAATGGCATCTTGTGTCAAAGCTTATAGTTTTAAAATGTTCCACAACGCTGGCACACATGTGTGACGGTCGGGGGTGAACGAGAAAACGCTCTAGCACGCCAGTGTGTCGGCCGGGAAGTGAGTGCGTTTCTTGCTGGCACGTATTTGTGACAGTAGACGCGAAAGGGTTAATTTTTTCCCGTTCTGTGATTCCGCATCGACTAATGTAAAAACTAGTTTTTATTTGTCTAAATATTTCCAGAATCTATGCAGTAGACAAGAACATTCGGCTTCGTTTTCCTGTATATACCGTTATTTTAATTAATTTTTTAACCAACTTTTCGTATTTTATATTGAAATATATAACAAATATATAAATAGAAATATATAACAACCATAACATTTTTGTAAACAAAAATATATTTTTCATAGATAATTATCGTAAATATGAAAAATCATATAGAAATAGTAGATATATAGTTTTAATTTTTTAGAATTATGTTATATATAAACATTTTTGCATTATAAAAAAATGAAAAGAGCAATCATAAAACTAATAATGTAAAAACTAGTTTTTGTCTAAATTTTTCCAGATTCTATGTAGTAGACAAGAACATTCGGCTTCGTTTTCCTGTATATACCGTTATTTTTGTACCCACAAACAAACCATGTTAGTACACTAACCCGTGCTAGTACGTGACGCGAGTGTAAGTATCAATCGTCAGAAAACGTACTAGTACGTGTCCCGCGCTCAACACATTGTGTGCGGGTACATTTCGTAGAGGAATAGTACCGGAAGCAGGCATTTTGCTCGTAAATTTAGTTATTCAGTTACCCGTGCTAGTACGAGACGCGCGTGTAAGTATCAGTCGCCAGAAAACGTACTAGTACGTGTCTCACGCTCAAGTATTAATTGTCAGAAAACGTACTAGTACGTGTCTCGCTCTCAAGTATCAATCGTCAGAAAACGTACTAGTACGGGTCTCGCTCTCAAGTATCAATCGTCAGAAAATGTACTAGTACGGGTCTCGCTCTCAAGTATCAATCGTCAAAAAATGTACTAGTACGTGTCTCGCGCTCAAGTATCAATCATCAGAAAATGTACTAGTACGTGTCTCGCGCTCAAGTATCAATCGTCAGAAAATGTACTAGTACGTGTCTCGCGCTCAAGTATCAATCATCAGAAAATGTACTAGTACGTGTCTCGCGCTCAAGTATCAATCATCAGAAAATGTACTAGTACGTGTCTCGCGCTCAAGTATCAATCATCAGAAAATGTACTAGTACGTGTCTCGCTCTCAAGTATCAATCGTCAGAAAATGTACTAATACATGTCCCGCATACAATGTGTTGAAAAGGCTATTTCTCTGGTCACCAATGACCGATAGAAAGCTGACTGGAACCTTGAAACGGGGAACAAACTTCGTTCTATTAAGCCATCTATTACCTTCTGGCCGTCACTCCCTAATCGAAAATTAGATGTCATCTTAACTCCTCTGCGTATCGGTCATAGTAGGTGATCGACGTATGTCATAGGCAACTTTCGCCTCATAATGGCTTGAAAAGTCTCCAAAGAGAGGAATTTGGTACCATAAATTCTCTTCTCTACCACGTCATAATTACGACTTCTGACGTCACTATGACGCGGATGTCACCTGTGACATATCTCGACTGCAATATGGTAGCATCTTTTATCATTTATTTTTAAAACAAAAACCGGCAGGCTGAAAATTGCTTAGCGATAGGGATTATCAATGCATGATTATTCCCTAACAAGAATCATAATGTTTCTTTTCCCCTCCTGCCTTCCCACTGATCAGCAGTTATACTCCGGCAAGTCACGTGCTTCTTTATATTACTTTTTGTCTTTGCCTTTTCCCCGACGCGACGTCCTAGGTAATTACTCCAGATTTTCTCTGAAAAGACAAAGGAGGGGGGATAGAGAAGGGTTACAGAGAAGAAGTTTTATAATAAACTGAAAGAAAAAAATTAACATGGAGAACAAAAAAGAAAAAAAATTCCAACCGCAGCATTAATCATTGTCCAGTTACCATTTTTTTTATCTCGACTAATTTTCTAATCGGGCCATTTTTCTAATATTTTACACCAAACTAACTCGTAATTAAAGTTCATTGCCAGGGAGGTCTGCAAGCATACTTATTATCTGCACATATAAACCCTCCAAGCAACTGCTTTAAATGTTTCTTGTTGTCCAGAATTTGTTCACGCTTCATGTAGAGTGTTTTTCATCCTTTCACCCCCCCCTCTCCCTATCTTCCCATCGATACTCTTCTTTTTTATAAAAAAAAGAAGACAATATTGATGAATAGCCTCGGCGGCAGTGTGGGAAGAGAGAAAAAGAACGGGGTTTTGCTCCTCCGTTCCAACGCGCCAAAAAATGGGGGAATAATGCTGTGAAAAATTCACGCTCCATTAACGAGTTTAATGGAAGATCTTTGTTCTTTGAAACACGCGGAGACTTTGTTTTTTTAGACCGAGTAAGAGAAAAAAAAGAAAAGCATTTCTTTTTGGAAGAAAACATTGACACCGCTGCGGTTTCAGTGAAAGGAGGTTAAGTCATTGATTCTTTATTAATGTTCACTCTTTGTTTTTGATTTCTAAGTATTCTTCTTTTGCTGTTGTCATCTGAATATCGTGCTTGTCTGCTTTGAAGCTTAAATTTCAGTAAAGGGGAGAAAATCTAAAAAATATTGTAATTATAACAAGATTCGTTGATACAAACATATGTTTATATATACATACATTTTATATATACACACATGCACGCTCCATAATAAATGACTTATGCCTGCTTGTTGGTAGAAGAAAGATCATATGCGACAAGACTTCTTTCTACTGGTATTTTCACAAATTTTCTACATTGACAAGACTAATTTTCTTTTGGAAAGAAAAAAGCCTTCCCATTTATGATTTCAGAGAAAGAAAATTAAATTTATTTTGAAATTTCACTCTTTTTATATGATTTCTGTATTTTTTCTGCTATTTGTATATGAATATTGGATTTTAATGCTTGCTGAGTTTGAATTTTGGTAAAGGGGGAAGCTGAATCTAGGAATTACTGTAATCGCAAAAAGATATTTTGATATATACTCTCCAAAAAAAAAAAAAAAAGATTGCATATATGCCTGCGAATTGGTAGAGGAAAGATCTGTGTGACTATGCTACTAGAATTTTCTACAGTAATTTAAAAAGTATCTGTTTTAGTAGAAAAACTTAACTTTCTGCTATATATGTAAAAAATATATATGTATAATTTCAGAGTAGATCCTTTGATATATACTCTGCAAAAAAAGATTGAATATATGCCTGCGAACTGGTAGAGGAAAGATTCGTGTGACTATGCTACTGGAATTTTCTACAGTAATTTAAAAAATATCTGTTTTGGTAGAAAAACGTAATTTTTTGCTATATATGTAAAAATTATATATGTATAATTTCAGAGTAGATCCTTTGATACATACTCTGCAAAAAAAAGATTGAATATATGCCTGCGAATTGGTAGAGGAAAGATTCGTGTGACTATGCTACTAGAATTTTCTACAGTAATTTAAAAAGTATCTGTTTTGGTAGAAAAACGTAACTTTTTGCTATATATGTAAAAAATATATATGTATAATTTCAGAGTAGATCCTTTGATATATACTCTGCAAAAAAAAGATTGAATATATGCCTGCGAACTGGTAGAGGAAAGATTCGTGTGACTATGCTACTGGAATTTTCTACAGTAATTTAAAAAATATCTGTTTTGGTAGAAAACGTAACTTTTTACTATATATGTAAAAATATATGTGTATAATTTCGACGTAGCTAAGAAAACTTTGAATTATCTTTCTAAATGAATTCAACGCAATTCTAAACTGCATTCACGGTATCTGAAGGCTTTAGAGAAGTATGAAGATAAACAAATTATTGAGCTTGTACCAGATAATTCTCAGCCAAAAGGCAAACTATTTTTTATTTGCCTTATAGGATACTTTACAATTCTGAAAAATTAAAATTTTACTGATACGTCACATGACGGCCTATATGCTAGTTTTTTCTAACTAGAAGGGTTGCTCAAGGAGAGTTGGATACCAATATAATAAATAAAAATATAGATACGATTTTGATTAGATGTTGACACGATATTGATACAGATTGTGTGGACTCGGCGAGATCAGTCGAAAATGTTAAGCTACCATGCTTAGAGCTTTATCGCCAAGTTGGCGGGGGTACCCTGTTCTTGTGTCAAACCAACAAATGAACCAATTTGAAATTAGGGTACTTCAATATTGTCATCGAGACATGTCATAGGCGACTTTGGAGTCATAATGGCCCCAAACGTCGCCAGAGATTGGAATTTGGTGGCATAAATTCCCCTCTTTACCATGTCATAATTCCGACTTCTGACGTCACTATGATGAGGATGTCGCCTGTGACATTTCGAATGCAATATGATAGCACCTTTTATCATTTACGAGAGTTACTCTGAAATTTTTGTGGTACGCGCAGACTAGAATTTACAAAATAAAAATAACAGTACTTATAGGGTACTTTACAATTCTGGAAAATTAAAATTTTACCGATCTCGTCATATGACGGGCTATATACTAGTAGCAACAATAATAAATAGGAATAAACGGACAATACTTCGTTATACGATATTGTTATCTTAAATGAAACAAGCAACAATAAAAAAGAACGAAAAGCAGAATGTCGATGTGAAGTCGAGTGTGAAGAGATTTTGAAGGTTTAAGATGATTGGTTCGAGTATTGAAAAATAAAATACTAGAATATTTTTTGAATTAGTGATATTATTGTGAACCTCAATATTATCTCATATTTTCATTTTTTACTTCTTCTTCAGCAGCGCTACAGACTGGTGCAGGCCATGGCTTTCTCTGTCTGCTTCCTCCAAACGGAACGACTTTTTGAAAATCCGTTATTTTTGCTTATTTATTTTTCCATATTGAATTAATCAATAAACAAAGTAAATATAATCTAAAGCATTAAAGCATAACTTCTGGAGGAAAGGTGAGAAAAATATCCGTGAAGACTTCGATCTATTAAGCCTATACGGATATTTTTCAGTTTTACGGATATTTTCCAATTGCTTAAGGGGCGTTAATATAGAGGTGTCTCTATGTTCATTACCCATTTCTTCATCATCGTTTTCCTATTTAACCAAAATTTCGGACAAAATATATTTTTTCTAACTCCTGTGAAAAACCGTAACTTTATTATCGGCTGTTAAAATTTAATTTAAGCCTTCGATTCCCAGTATTTGAAATCTAAAATATCGTTGCAGAGGGGAGAAAATACAACCCTGAAAAAGGCCCATCGTTTTAACGAGGTATATTACTGCAAGAAATATCGTTAAACCGCGGAGACTTTAAGAGGATGTGATATTTTAATTCATCGGGGGATGCAAAATATTGCGGTTATAGAGGGATTTGTCGTTGTATTGGATATTGTTCTAGCAAGGTTTTACAGTAATAGCATATTGATAAGTTATCTCAATTTCACCATCATACATGTATATTATTACATTGAATGCAAATTATTACCGTTATAGATGGATTTGTCATTGTATCTCTTAATTCCTCCATCTTTTACATTATTACACTGCATGCAAATTCGTAGAGGCTGCAAAATATTACCGTTATAGAGTGATTTGTCATTGTATCCAATATTGTTGTAGCAAGGTTTTCCTCTAATAGAATATCGATGTTTTATCAATTTTTACCACCTTATATATTACTGCACTGCATGCAAATTCGTAGAGGCTGCAAAATATTACCGTTATAGAGGGATTTGTCATTGTATCGGATATTGTTGTAGCAAGATTTTACTGTAATAGCATATTGATGATGTTTTATCTCAATTCCACCATCTTATATATTACATTGCATGCAGATTCATAGGTTCTGCAAAATATTGACGTTACACAGGGATTTCTTATTGTATCGGATATTGTTGTAGAAGGTTTTGCTCTAATAGAATATAGATGTTTTATCAATTTTCACCGTCTTATACATTATTACATTGCATGCAGATTAGTAGAGGCTGCAAAATATTACCGTTATAGAGGGATTTGTCATTGTATCTCTCAATTCCACCATCTTATACATCATTACATTGCATGCAGATTCGTAGAGGCTGCAAAATATTACCGTTATAGAGGGATTTGTTATTGTATCGGATACAGTTGTCGCAAGGTTTTACTGTAATAGCATATTGTTTTATCTCAATTCCACCATCTTTTACATTATTACATTGTATGCAGATTCATAAAGGCTGCAAAATATTACCATTATAGAGGGATTTGTCATTATTTTGGATATTGTTGTAGCAAGGTTTTGCTGTAATAGAATATAGACGATGTTTTATCTCAATTCCACCATCTTATACATTACATTGCATGCAGATTCAGAGGCTGCAAAATATTACCGTTATAGAGGGATTTGTCATTGTATCGGATATTGTTGTAGTAAGGTTTTACTGTAATTAGCATATCGTTAATGTGTTCTCAATTCCACCATCTTATACATTATTACATTGCATGCAGATTCATAGAGGCTGCACAATATTATCGTCAGAGGGAGTCACTGTATCGGATATTGTTGTAGAAAGGTTTTGCTCTAATAGACTATAGATGAGGATTTATCAATTTTAGCTATCTTATACATTATTACACTGCATGCAAATTCGTAGAGGCTGCAAAATATTACCGTTATAGAGGGATTTGTATCTCTCAATTCCACCATCTTATACATTATTACACTGCGGGCAGATTCATAGAGGCGGCAAATACTACCGTTATAGAGGGATTTGTCATTGTATCGAATATTGTTGTCGCAAAGTTTTAGCATTATACCATATGTGTAATAGCATATTAATGTGTAATAGCATATTGGTGATGTGTTCTTAATTCCACCATATTATACAATACATTACATTGCAGGCAGATTCATAGAGGCTGCAAAATATTACCGTTATACTAGGATTTGTCGTTGCATCGAATATTGTTGAGAGGTTTTACTGTAATAGCATATCGATGATGTGTTCTCAATTTCACCATCTTATACATTATTACATTGCATACAGGTTCATAGAGGCTGCAAAATATTACCGTTATAGAGGGATTTGTCGTTGCATCGAATATTATTGTAGAAAGGTTTTACTGTAATAGCATATTGCTGTTTTAACTGAATTCCACCATCTTATACATTATCACATTTCATGCAAATTCATAGAGGCTGCAAAATATTACCGTTATACAAGAATTTGTCATTGTATCGGATATTGTTGTAGCAAGTTTTACTATCGTAATTGTATATCATTGATGATCTGTCATCTCGATTGCACCATTTTATACGTTAAAATTTCATTATATCCAAATTCGTCGGTGCCGCAAAATATTACCATTATAGGGGTTTTTTGTCGTTGCATAGGATATTATTGTAACAATCCCCCCATGTTATTTCAGTGCAACAAAGAAATAATAAAGTTGTTAAACATTTTAAAATTACTCGATATAGAGCATTTTATTGTATCATCCGCCAATCCATTTTCGCTTCGCAAATAGCTTATTTTCGAAATACTGTTACAGTTTAGCTCGAAAAAGGAAAAGAAAAATTCGATTCTACTAAAAAATAAATCGATATTGGATTTTTCCAGATAGAGGATACTTTTCAAATTTCCTCTCGTCCTTTTCCCCTTTTTTTTCTCCCATGTCTTCCACTTTTTTGAAAAATGAACTGTGGAAAATACTTCCCAGGTTCGATTTCTTTTATCTAATTTTGAGCAGTTTAAAGGAAACCCCCCTTCCGCCCCCTTTTTCTGTACAAAAAACCATTGCTTCCTCCCTGCTCGATATCGGATATCGTCGCCAAATTTGGCGTCCAACGACGCTTAGACGTCTCCAGTGAACTGCAGTGATATGATGTAACACATTCTAATGTGATACAGCTAGGTATGGGATTTAGGAAGAAATTTTGTGAATAGAATTTTTGATGGATTAATACTTTCAGCCCCGGTCGAATACATCATACCAGAACGAGGAATACAGGATAAACTTAAGGTTCTTTTTTATTGATTGCATAATTTGGGTTCAAACCCACTGCTAGCATTGTGTTTGTTGATTGTTAACTTTTGATGTTCAATTTTGTAATATTTAATTTTAAATCTTTTAATCCTTGAATTTTTAAATTTTTTTCGAATTATACTTTAATTTTCAGTATTCCCCTTTTTTTAATTCAGTTGAGTTTGGGACTCCTATTTCAATTTTTAATCTTTTAATACTTTTGAATATCTTAATTCCCAACTTTTTGTTTTGTATGATTTTCAATTATTAGTTTTCTGTCTTAAATTTTTAATCTTTAGTTTTAAATCAAGGGTTAAGTCAATTTTGATTGTAAAGAATTTGGAGTGCAACATCTACAAAAAACATTTGTAAGATGGCTTTAAATATAAACATGTTAGGAAAAAAATCTAAGGAAAAAGCAAGAAAAATAAAGTAAACCCTTAGCAACTAGTGGCAGCACATGTTTAACTCATACATCTGCCCGATTGGAAGTGGGATAAAATATCAGCTTTCATCCCATTCTCTATTTAGTGGCTAGCAAATTAGAACTATCATCCCATTCTATATTTAATGACTAGCAAATTAGAACTATCATCCCATTCTCTATTTAGTGGCTAGCAAATTAGAACTATCATCCCATTCTATATTTAGTGGAAAGCAAATTAGATCTATCATCCCATTCTCTATTTAGTGCCAAGCAAATTAGATCTATCATCCTATTCTCTATTTAGTGGCTGGCAAATTAGAACTATCATCCCATTCTCTATTTAGTGACTAGAAAATTAGAACTATCATCCCATTCTCTATTTAATGACTAGCAAATTAGAACTATCATCCCATTCTCTATTTAATGACTAGCAAATTAGAACTATCATCCCATTCTCTATTTAATGACTAGCAAATTAGAACTATCATCCCATTCTCTATTTAGTGGCTAGCAAATTAGAACTATCATCCCATTCTCTATTTAGTGGCTAGCAAATTAGAACAATCAACAATTTACGTAGGAATAAACTACGTAAATTTTTAATCTTTAATTTTTAATCAAGAGTTAAGTTAATTTTAATTATAAAGCATTTGGCATGCCACGTCTACATCTACAAAAAATATTTGTAACGTAGCTTTGAATAGAAACATATGAGAAAAAAATGTACGGAAAACGAAAGAAAAACAAGCAAACCCTTAGCAACTGGTGGCAGCATATGTTTAACACACATATCTGCCTGATTGGAAGTGGGGAAAAATATCAGCTTACGTCCCATTCTCCAGTTAGTGGCTAGCAAATTAGAACTATCATCCCATTCTCTATTTAATGGCTAGCAAATTAGAACTATCATCCCATTCTCTATTTAGTGGCTAGCAAATTAGAACTATCATCCCATTCTCTATTTAATGGCTAGCAAATTAGAACTATCATCCCATTCTCTATTTAGTGACTAGCAAATTAGAACTATCATCCCATTCTCTATTTAGTGGCTAGCAAATTAGAACTATCATCCCATTCTGTATTTAGTGTCTAACAAATTAGAACTATCAACAATTTACGTAGGAATAAACTACGTAAATTTTTAATCTTTAATTTTTAATCAAGAGTTAAGTTAATTTTAATTATAAAGCATTTGGCATGCCACGTCTACATCTACAAAAAATATTTTAAACCTAGCTTTGAATAGAAACATATTAGAAAAAAATGTACGGAAAACGCAAGAAAAATACGTATAACCTTTAGCAACTAATGGCAGCATATGTTTAACACACATATCTGCCCGATTGGAAGTGCAGAAAAATATCAGCTTTCATCCCATTCTCTATTTAATGGCTAGCAAATTAGAACTATCATCCCATTCTCTATTTAGTGACCAGCAAATTAGAACTATCATCCCATTCTCTATTTAGTGACCAGCAAATTAGAACTATCATCCCATTCTCTATTTAGTGGCTAGCAAATTAGAACTATCATCCCATTCTCTATTTCGTGACCAGCAAATTAGAACTATCATCCCATTCTCTATTTAATGGCTAGCAAATTAGAACTATCATCCCATTCTATATTTAGTGGAAAGCAAATTAGAACTATCATCCCATTCTCTATTTAGTGGCTAGCAAATTAGAACTATCATCCCATTCTCTATTTCGTGACCAGCAAATTAGAACTATCATCCCATTCTCTATTTAATGGCTAGCAAATTAGAACTATCATCCCATTCTCTATTTAGTGACCAGCAAATTAGAACTATCATCCCATTCTCTATTTAGTGACTAGAAAATTAGAACTATCATCCCATTCTCTATTTCGTGACCAGCAAATTAGAACTATCATCCCATTCTCTATTTAGTGGCTAGCAAATTAGAACTATCATCCCATTCTATATTTAGTGCCAAGCAAATTAGAACTATCATCCCATTCTCTATTTAGTGACTAGAAAATTAGAACTATCATCCCATTCTCTATTTAATGACTAGCAAATTAGAAATATCATCCCATTCTCTATTTAATGACTAGCAAATTAGAACTATCATCCCATTCTCTATTTAGTGGCTAGCAAATTAAACTATCATCCCATTGTCTATTTAATGACTAGCAAATTAGAACTATCATCCCATTCTCTATTTAGTGGCTAGCAAATTAGAACTATCATCCCATTCTCTATTTCGTGACCAGCAAATTAGAACTATCATCCCATTCTCTATTTAGTGGCTAGCAAATTAGAACTATCATCCCATTCTCTATTTAGTGGCTAGCAAAGTAGAACTATCATCCCATTCTCTATTTAGTGGCTAGCAAAGTAGAACTATCATCCCATTCTCTATTTCGTGACCAGCAAATTAGAACTATCATCCCATTCTCTATTTAGTGGCTAGCAAATTAGAACTATCATCCCATTCTATATTTAATGACTAGCAAATTAGAACTATCATCCCATTCTCTATTTAATGACTAGCAAATTAGAACTATCATCCCATTCTCTATTTAATGGCTAGCAAATTAGAACTATCATCCCATTCTATATTTAGTGGAAAGCAAATTAGAACTATCATCCCATTCTCTATTTAGTGGCTAGCAAAGTAGAACTATCATCCCATTCTGTATTTAGTGGCTAGCAAAGTAGAACTATCATCCCATTCTCTATTTATAGGCTAGCAAATTAGAACTATCATCCCATTCTCTACCTAGTGGCTAGCAAATTAGAACTATCAACAATTTACGTAGGAATAAACTACGTAACTTTTTAATCTTCAATTTTTAATCAAGAGTTAAGTTAACTTTGATTATAAAGAATTTGGAATGCCACGTCTACATCTACAAAAAATATTTTAAACCTAGCTTTGAATAGAAACATATTAGAACAAAATGTACGGAAAACGCAAGAAAAATAAGTATAACCTTTAGCAACTAATGGCAGCATATGTTTAACACACATATTTGCCCTATTGGAAGTGCAGAAAAATATCAGCTTTCATCCCATTCTAAATTTAATGGCTAGCAAATTAGAACTATCATCCCATTCTCTATTTAGTGGCTAGCAAATTAGAACTATCATCCCATTCTCTATTTAGTGGCTAGCAAATTAGAACTATCATCCCATTCTCTATTTAGTGGCTAGCAAATTAGAACTATCATCCCATTCTCTATTTAGTGACTAGCAAATTAGAACTATCATCCCATTCTCTATTTAGTGGCTAGCAAATTAGAACTATCATCCCATTCTCTATTTAGTGGCTAGCAAATTAGAACTATCATCCCATTCTCTATTTAGTGGCTAGCAAATTAGAACTATCATCCCATTCTCTATTTAGTGGCTAGCAAATTAGAACTATCATCCCATTCTCTATTTAATGGTTAGCAAATTAGAACTATCATCCCATTCTCTATTTAGTGGCTAGCAAATTAGAACTATCATCCCATTCTCTATTTAGTGGCTAGCAAATTAGAACTATCATTCCATTCTCTATTTAGGAGCTATCAAATTAGAACTATCATCCCTTTCTCTATTTAGTGGCAAGCAAATTAGATGTATCATCCCGTTCTCTATTTAATGATTAGCAAATTAGAACTATCATCCCATTCTCTATTTAATGACTAGCAAATTAGAACTATCATCCCATTCTCTATTTAATGACTAGCAAATTAGAACTATCATCCCATTCTCTATTTAATGACTAGCAAATTAGAACTATCATCCCATTCTCTATTTAATGACTAGCAAATTAGAACTATCATCCCATTCTCTATTTAATGACTAGCAAATTACAACTATCATCCCATTCTCTATTTAATGACTAGCAAATTAGAACTATCATCCCATTCTCTATTTAGTGGCTAGCAAATTAGAACTATTATCCCATTCTCTACCTAGTGGCCAGCAAATTAGAACTATCAACAATTTACTTAGGAATAAACTACGTAAATTTTTAATCTTCAATTTTTAATCAAGAGTTAAGTTAATTTTGATTATAAAGAATTTGGAATGCCACGTCTACATCTACAAAAAATATTTGTAACCTAGCTTTGAATAGAAACATATTAGAACAAAATGTACGGAAAACGCAAGAAAAATAAGTATAACCTTTAGCAACTAATGGCAGCATATGTTTAACACACATATTTGCCCTATTGGAAGTGCAGAAAAATATCAGCTTTCATCCCATTCTAAATTTAATGGCTAGCAAATTAGAACTATCATCCCATTCTCTATTTAGTGGCTAGCAAATTAGAAATATCATCCCATTCTCTATTTAGTGGAAAGCAAATTAGACCTATCATCCCATTCTCTATTTAGTGGCTAGCAAATTAGAACTATCATCCCATTCTCTATTTAGTGGCTAGCAAATTAGAACTATCATCCCATTCTCTATTTAGTGGCTAGCAAATTAGAACTATCATCCCATTCTCTATTTAGTGGCTAGCAAATTAGAACTATCATCCCATTCTCTATTTAGTGACTAGCAAATTAGAACTATCATCCCATTCTCTATTTAATGGCTAGCAAATTAGAACTATCATCCCATTCTCTATTTAGTGACCAGCAAATTAGAACTATCATCCCATTCTCTATTTAGTGGCTAGTAAATTAGAACTATCATCCCATTCTCTATTTCGTGACCAGCAAATTAGAACTATCATCCCATTCTCTATTTAGTGGCTAGCAAATTAGAACTATCATCCCATTCTCTATTTAGTGGCTAGCAAATTAGAACTATCATCCCATTCTCTATTTAGTGGCTAGCAAATTAGAACTATCATCCCATTCTGTATTTAGTGTCTCCAAAACCAAAACCAAAAACCCGAACGTATAACTTAAGTTGGTTTGAAATGGAATCTTTTGGTGTAAGAAATATTGAAAATCCTGCAGTGTGTACTGTGACGCTTTCAATACTTTTGAGTCAAGAGGTAGCATGTAGAAGGATCATGGACATAACAGAATTGTAAATCACTTTTATTTCTGAGGGAAATACTGGCTATATACAAAGGGATTCTAATATCCTGTGAAGACTCCTCTTTGTCCGAGCACGCGTCAAAACAGCTGATCGGAGTATACCTGTTTACCAGGACAATAGCGTGTCGTTGCAAAGTCTGGGATCTTGACAATCGCACTGAATAGACGAATACGCCCTTGATGGATCTCGTTAATGTATGCTCGGAAATTCCGTGAGGGGACAGCCAGCGAATGAGAATTCAGCTAAAAAGTATAAGTGTAACTTTAGCTGGAGTTCTCAATTAATTGGGATCTTAACTGACCCCAAAAAACAATTGTCGGAACCGTAACTAACCCCCCAGGTATAAAAAGCCTATAATTTTGCGACTTAGGGCTTTTGGTCATTTTTTTCGTAGGTGTGCTGACCTCGTGGAGCTTTCGTCTTTTTTGCTAGTTCGGGAGATTCATAGTAAAATCCGCTCATATAGGGAGTTGCAAAGTCTCGAATACCGAACGGGGGATAAATTTGGTTTGATTGCACCCTGAAAAGCCTCCCCACTTGTAAGAGATTATTAAATCTCTTGTTTTTCTTTCGACTGTGATCGTCGTGAGGAAGTCTTACCGGCAACCGCCCTTTGAGCTCTACGTGATTCAGGAATTAACATTTCTTTGTAAATAGCCGTATTTAACCCAGAATTAAAATAAATTTCCCATTTTATCTTTGACTGTGATCCATTATTCACGTTACCTCTCATTTGAGAATATTGAAGTCGTCACAATCCCAAACCAATTCGAAATGTCAGAGATTGTTGCATGGATAACATATCCACGATGATCAGTCGTAAAAAAAGAATTAAATATTCTCACACGATGGGGAGGCCATTTCCAGGATGCAACACGAACCCACACTATCCCTCGTTCGATGTCCGAGAACCTACCGTTCCTTATACACTGTCTACCAATAAGTATTTGGACACCTATGCAAATGACGATATCTGCGGTCCTGAGGTACGTCACGGCCTCCACTGGTATACATCGTGTAGGAAACAGCATCGGCATTAGTCGCATGCAAGATGCCGCGCAGTTCGGAGCTCTCTGATTTTGAGAAAGGTATAATTATCGGGTATCACAAATGTGGCCGATCCTTAAGGGACATATCTAGCGATCTGAAGTACCCAAAATCGACAGTGGCCTATGTGATTAAGAAGTGGAAGGTGAGCGGGGATTGTCGGAATGTGCCCCGAGTCGGCAGACCAACGAAACTGGGAGATAGAGACCGACGAGTGATGTCCACAGAAATTCGGAAGAACCGCACCCACCGATGGTCCTCATCATTGAAGTGCTTCAACAGGCATCCGGGAGTATTGTTTCAATGAATACCATCCGTAAGGAAGCACATCTGCTTGGTTTTCATAGTCGTGCTGCTGCCCATAAGCCTTTGATCACAAAGTCCAACCACGCTGCTCGGTTAATGTGGTGCAAAGCACATCGAAATTGGACCGTAGATCAGTGGAAACGGGTTCTTTGGAGCGACGAATCAAGGTTCACCTTTTACCGTTTGGATGACTGGGTCTGGCGTCTGCCTTGAGAACGCATTCTGCCAGAATGCATGCAGTGAAGTTCGGCGGAGGTAGAATTATTGTCTGGGGTTGTTTCTCCTGGTATGGACTGGGACCCTTGGTCCCCATTCATGGTAAGCTCAACGCCGATGCCTACTGCACTATTTTGGATGACAATGTGCTTCTTGCGTTGTGGCAGTTTTACGGGTTGGACCCATTTTACTTTCAAGATGACTATGCCAGTTGTCACGTTTCGAGGTTAACCAAGGCTTGGTAAGGTGCCAATGGAGTTCATCGAATGGACTGACCTGCCTCGAGCCCAGACCTGAACCTTATCGAGAACCTCTGGGACGAGTTGCATTGCCGAACTAAAGGATGCACTACCGTCCAAAATCGGTGAAGGAACTTGTATGTCTACTCCAAGCCGAGTGGAAGACAATACCACTAGCTGTAATACAAAGACTTGTGGAAAGTATGCCCCGAAGGGTTCACGCTGTAATTGCGTCTCGTGGAGGCTCTACCAACTATTGATTTTGAATAAAGTTAGTTTTTCTTTTCTGTCACACATGTCCAAATACATATTGGTAGACAGTGTATGAGCGGACCTTACGAGTCTCCCGAACGTAATTGCTGATAAGCCGGTTCAGGTAAAAAGTTTTCGAAGCTTCCACGAGGTCAAAGCACCTACGTAAAAAATGTCGAAAAGCCCCGAGTGGCAAAATTCTAGGATTTTTATACCTGATTAGTTACGGTCCTAGCTACCTGAGAACTCCAGGTTAGGTTACAGACCCACTTCAGATGATTTCATTCGTTAGTGTTCCGAACAAAGGGGGTCTTCACAGTACAAACAGCAAAAATAAGGTTCTAAATAAAGTTCGGCAGTGCATGTGGATTACCAGGCCAATATGGCATTTGCAACTATAAATCCCTTTTAAGGGTTTAATCATAGTCCTACGATCAATAAGTCTTCTATTTACAGTCTATTTTTGTAATATGGTCAAATTAATAATTAGTAATATGGTTAAAATGAACTTTAAAAAAAACGAATTTTTTTTTGTATTTTATCTTGTCGCTCCATTTGTGATAGAACAAAAAGAATGGTATCTAAATGTGCAGAAATGTTTGCAGATATATATATATATATATATATATATATATATATATATATATATATATATATATATATATATATATATATATATATATATATATATATATAAACAGTGGCGTGCGGTCCATATGTGCAGGGTGTGCATGCACACCCTGGCAAAATTATGAGGGTTACGATAATTTTCAGCACCTATATCTACCTATCTTTATATGGTATATAATAAATATTATTTATAATATATTCAAATATTATGTTGATTTGCTTGCTTGTATTCCCACAGTGCGTGCGGTACTAGGTGCTGCACCACGTAGCGCGCAAACGAACATAGGAAGTTCTGATGTGTACGCACTGCGCACTAAATTGAAAATGACGCTTTATATGTATGGGCTACTGGAGAAGAACAGCATACTATGGAACTGAGGCAAGTGCAGCTATTTTTCCTGCACTTTGCATTCAGAATCATCCGAAGGTACGGTTTATTAAGCGTTGTATTAGAGCGGGGACTTAGTGCTGAAGCCATTTTGGTATTTTAATTGATAATATGCGATTTTGCAGACGGTTAATGTTTAAATTTATATATTGTAAGATTTTGTTTTCATGGAAATATAAAACAAGTATTTCATCAATATAGAGTTAAATGTTTTAGTGCGGTAAAGTAATTTCTGTGATGTATTATATTTATTGAAATAATTAGCTGAAAAACAATGTTGTTTTGTTTTAAAGAAACGAATTTTAACAAAACAGTCTAAATTTTACCATTCATTGTGTCTTACAGACAGTATAAAAGTTATATCTGTAACACCATATCCCTGGTTTTGTTGTTTTGTTTTTAAAAATTGTCAAGATGTTTTTAACAGAATATATGACTTCCGAATGTTAAAAACAATTAATAAATTTAATTTAATCCACTGACCAAACAAGAAACAGTATGCTCTATTGTACCAGCGTGCAGTGAAATCCTCTGCAAGTGGAATAGACGTTCGATTTGTCGGTACCAATGAGAATCCGGATGAGGTACCGCAGCGGCGGGCGCCATGTGGTGCTAAGTTTGTTGAACATATAAGTTTTTCGTGGAGCCTGAAGCGTTGCTTTTTCGACGCCGATATCACACCATACAACAAAAGAAATAATTTTTGCTTCAGTCCTAGTGGAATTCTCGTAAGTTTAGCTATTTTTATAGTCATAACTCGACTACTCGTAGGTAAATATTTTATTTATTGTAATATTTAAATTTATATTCATAATAAATAACCCGTCTCAGAATGGAGAACTCAGATTTCTCAATAATTAAAGATTTATCGGAAAATCCATGTTCTCTGCACACCCTGCATGATAACCTTCCTCACGCCACTGATTTATAAAGAGAAAATTTAAATTTTTGAGTTCATTTAATACATGTATACAAACTTTCACAACTCAAATTTAATGTACAAAAATGCTTTGTTAGGTTTGATTACATTTTTCCTTTTAATTAAGCTATGTATACAGTTATGAAATCTTTAAAACTAACTATTAGAAAATTTAAATAACCCCAAATTTGTTCTAATATTAATAAAAAAATTGTATGGTTTTCATATCCTTTCTTTTAAATATTCATTATTTATTCACTATTATATTTTTCTTTTTACTCTTTAATTCATTATTTCATTTTTTTTATGATGGCTATTATTCTTAGTTTTTTATTCATCTACTCTTTATTAACTTTTTTTACTTTTATTTTTTTTCCTTTTTTAATTAATATATTTTCCTTTTTCCTCTTTTATAAGTGATTTTTTAATCGACTGTTCTCTGAAAGAATCAAAAGATCTCTACATATTTAAAAGAAGCATTATATTTTTTTAGACTAAGAAATTTTTCTCGTATGTTCTGGCATATTCAAAAGAAAAATGGTCGTACAAAAACAGTATAACTCCACATATATAGTTAATTCCACGGCATAAATGGAGTTCGTGGGTTCGAGTCCCACGGTGGCATGGATGTTCGTAGCCGTTCGGAATCGGCTTTAAGCTGTAGGTCCCGGTCTCATTAGCCCTCGTGTTGCAAAAAATAGACCGTAGCACTCCAAATCAGACCAAACCAAACCAAACCAAACCACGGCATAAATCTCAAGCATTGGTGTTTGAAGCCGTCCTATATCAAATTTAACCTTAACTGTACAAGAAAGATGATGTCTTCAAATTCATACAATTTTCTCCAAATAAGCTTCGATTTGTATGTACATTTCTATTTTATAGATTTTTTATATCAGGTCTATTGTTTGAACGATTGTAACTAACTTTGACATCTCACAAGACACGAGCTTTAGATTTAAATTCTATTTAGTTTTTCGTGTGAGGTAACAGATGTATCTCTAATATATTAAGTATCTTATGACTTTCGTAAAGATATAAACAGTCTTTAAATGTATTTTTATTTGTACTTATAGAATTTTTTTTTTATATATCTATAAATAACTGTAATGTATTAAAATTATAATCTATAAATATCTATTTTATATATTCTTTTTATAAATAAAAATAAATTTTTATTCCATTCTAATAGACTAATATAAAAAAAAAAAAACCACTGACAATAAACCTTTCATTAATTTTTTTCCTATTTTTCACATAAAAATCTAACCTTTAAACTAGAGACTGAAAGTTGTAGATGAAAATTGAAATATTTGTATTTATTCATCTTTTTTTCACCTATCGCCATTTAGGCATATTTTTCATATTTGTAGGTACTTTCGTGTTTATACTTTGCTGGATACGTACTAGTACATTTTTTGACGATTGATACTTGAGCGCGGGAGTACCAGAGTTTAACTGACCCAAAAAACATTTGCGGGACCGTAACTGACCCCCCAGGTATAAAAAGCCTACAATTTGGCTACTCAGGGCTTTTCGTCATTTTTTACGTAGGTGTGTTGACCTCGTGGAGGATTTCGAGTTTTGTTATCGGAGCCAGCTTTCTAGTTCGGGAGATTCGTAAAGTCCGCTCATATAGAGAGCGGCAGAGTCTCGGATACCGAACGGGGGATAAATTGGGTTTGATCACACCCTAAAAAGCTTCCCCACTTGTAAGAGATTATTAAATGTCTTGTTTTTCTTTCGACTGTGATCGTCGTGAGGAAGTTTTACCGGCAACCGTCCTTTGCAGTTCTACATGATTTGGGGATTAACATTCCTTTGTAAACAGCCGTAGTTAATCAAGAATAAAAGCAAATTTCCAATTTTATCTTTATGATCCATTCTTTACGTTATCTCTCACTAGAGAATATTGAAGGTGTCACACCGGTACAATTCCGCTGCGAAATGTACCAGCACACAATGTGTTAACAGTGGAATGCAGATGATTTTACTATTACCAGTTTTCAGCAGTTAAAATGAAAATGGGACTGTCCCATTCTCATATATATATATAAAAAATATATACATACAGCATATATATAATATAAGCATATATAATATATTTACGCATATATTATGTATATATACGTATATATACAAAAAATATTTTTATATATTTTTCGCATATATATATATGCATATTTATATAAATATATATATATACGCATGTATTTTTTTCTTTTTCATATATAATATATATATATTCTAAAATTATACGTATATATATATATATTTTTACGCATATATATACGCATATATAAGCTATATATATACATATAAATAAATATATATATATATATATTTAGTATATTTCAAGCATATATATATATGTATATATATATAATATATACCATATATGCATATATATAATATATATATACGCATATATACATATATATTTAACGCATATATATATATATAAGCCATATATATATATACGCATATATATTACATATATATATACGCATATACGCATATATATAACGCATATATATTTTATTACGCATATATAAAACAATAAAATCCATTCTAAAATATTCATTTTTTTAAACGCATATATATATATAAACGCATATATATAAAAAGATATATATACGCATATATCTTACGCTATATTTTCGCATTATATATACCCATATTAATACCAATATATTGCATATTTTTTTTGCATATATATTTATATACCATATTTATCCTATATTTTATATACGCATATTTTTACGCATATATTTTATACGATATATATATATATGATATTATATTTATAGCATATATATATATATATATATATATTATATACGCATAAAAAATATATATATTTTAAAGCTTTTTTTCTTTTTTGTCTCGTAGAGGAAGTAGGCAACCGTCCTTATATATATATTTTTGATTATATATATATATATTTAACGCATAATAATAAGATATAATTTAATATTTTATTTATATAATATTTATATATATATATATAATATATTATACATAAATGTATTTTTAAATAGAATTATTAGATTCCATTTAAGTTAAAATTTGAGTTTTAGTTTTGTATGTGCTTCGTAGCACAAGATAAATTATCTTTATAGAACTAAATTTTGAAAAATTGATTGTTTAAATATTTATATAGGTTATCTATCTTTTTAAAGGGAATTCTATCATACAAAACAATTCGAATGTTTACTGTAATACTTAACACAAAGAAAAAATTTTTGAAAGGCTACCACGTCCTTTTTAAACAATTCTTTATATATGCTCAACATAGAAAAAGAAAAAATATTTATATTCTTTTTCCGAGTTTGTCACTCTCGACTGTCTCCATCTTTTTTTATTCGTATTCTTTAGGTTTTTGTTGCCCTGTTTTTTTTTCTGTTTTGTCTTGGAAGAAGCGGAGGTGTATAATAAAAAAGGAGAGCGGCTTCTATTGACTGACCATTCATTGTGTGTTAGCGGCATCAGTAGCTCTTGGACTGTCCAAATATTACCTCAAAGGATTCCGGGGCGGAGAAATCTGACTTCAGTGGTCAATATTTTCCTTGTTGGAGCGAAAATTTGAACGGAAACTTCTAAAAACATTTATCCTCCTTTTTACCTTGCGTCGATGGAAGTTTACATTTCGAGATTCTCCGCTTCCGCTATTGTGTTTCTTTATTCTGCAGAGCCATCTGGTGACGGATAGTCAAACTTATCTTTAGAAATGCTGTTTTCAGTTTACATTCATTGCGGATCGTTTGTTTTAGGAATTATCCATTTTCTTTCCCGTTTTTGTCTACGAAATGTTTAACGTAGTAAACTGAGATCCGGTATCGTTTTTATGATGTTCAAATCTTTTTTGACCCATATCAAATTTAACTCTAGTAAAGTTATTTAAGAGATTTTTGGTAGAATATATTGTTTTATGTGGCAATATTATTTGAATTCAACTCATTTACTGCAGGCCATTAACAAAGAACTCTAGAGCATTTGGCAATATGTTTAAATCTAACTGATATACTTTAACGTTCCTAGGATATTCTAATTTTTTTATACCCCTATCAAATTTAAATTTAGACGAGTTGCTTAATATTTTTGGTTTCTTTTTAAGAGTGAGTTTTTTAATATGACAATCTATTGAAATTTAATTCATTTACGTCAGGCCATTCCCAAAGAACTATAGAGCATTTGATGATGTTTAATCATAACTGATGATCTTAGGATGTTCTAACTTTTTTTACCCATATCATATTCAAATTTAGGAGAGTTACTTAATTATTTTGGGACGTTTTCAGAATGTGTTTAGGATAGCAATCTAATGAAATTCAATTCACTTACGTCAGACTATTCGTCAAAGAACTATAGAGCATGTGACAGTATATATAACGTAGCATTACTGGTATTTCAAGGTTTCCGCTTCCGTTATTTTGTGTCTTTATTCTGCAGAGCCATCTGGTGATGGATAGTCAAACTTATCTTTAGAAATGCTGTTTTCAGTTTACATTTATTGCGGATCGTTTGTTTTAGGAATTATCCATTTTGTCTACCAGATGTTTACCGTAGTAAACTAAGATCCGTTATGGCTTTTAGGATGTTCACATCTTTTTTGACCCATATCAAATTTAACTCTAGTAAAGTTATTATAATAACTTTACTAGAGTTATAAGATATTTATACAGATAGAGTTTACAAGATATTTTTAAAGAATATATATTGTTTTCTATGGCAATATTTTAATTCATTTCATTTACGCATTTTTTAACAATTTCAAAAATAAGAACCCAAATAACTTCAACCGTCATAACTAAATTAACTAAATCCTAGAAAATAAGAATTTCAAAAATAGTAAGAACCGAAATAACTAAACCCGTCATAACTAAATTAAGCATCTTGTTTGATTTAGAATATCCTGATATTTTTTAACAATTTCAAAAATAGTTAGAACCGAAATAACTTCAACCGTCATAACTAAATTAACTAAATCCTAGAAAATGATGACAACAAAAAACAAAATGTTCCAAACCAAAGCATCTTGATTGATTTAGAATATCCTGATACTTTTTAACAATTTCAAAAATAGTAAGAACCGAAATAACTTCAATCGTCATAACTAAATTAACTAAATCCCAGAAAATAAGAACAAAACAAAACTGTTCAAAACCAAAGCATCTTGTTTGATTTAAAATATCCTGATACTTTTTAACAATTTCAAAAATAGTAAGAACCGAAATAACTTCATCCGTCATAACTAAATTAACTAAATCCCAGAAAATAAGAACAAAACAAAAATGTTCAAAACCAAAGCATCTTGTTTGATTTAGAATATCCTGATACTTTTTAACAATATCAAAAATAGTAAGAACCGAAATAACTTCAATCGTCATAACTAAATTAACTAAATCCCAGAAAATAAGAACAAAACAAAACTGTTCAAAACCAAAGCATCTTGTTTGATTTAAAATATCCTGATACTTTTTAACAATTTCAAAAATAGTAAGAACCGAAATAATTTCAATCGTCAGAACTAAATTAACTAATCCCAGAAAATAAGAACAAAACAAAAATATTCAAAGCCAAACCATCTTGTTTGATTTAGAAGATTCGGATACTTTTTCAAAAATAGTAAGAACCAAAATAACTTCACCCACCATAACTGAATTACTAAATCCCAGAAAATGCTAAGAACAATTTTAAAAAATATAACCTGACCTAGGTGAATATAAACCAAAAGAACAGCTAAGATGCAAATTTCTGGAATAGTGCTGACGTCAGAAATCACGTGCACCAATGGGGTGCAAGAACACATTAGAGCTGCCATCCCCCACCATCAAAGTCAGGTCAAACACAGCAATCTTTAATCATCTACGGCTGGTTATTTAGTCTCCATGGCTGCTTCAGTGCAAGGGACCCGTGCAAAGTCATATCTAAAATGACTAGTGTGTGACGGATAATCGGGAATAGAAACAGCGCGACAGCTCGGCGTATTATATTAACTAACCCAAAAACCTTGCAAAATTTCCACTATTTTGATTCGGAATTTGCTGTGAGAGTTCTAAAATCACGATTGGCTACTGTGCATTGATGATCCAAATTATGTTTTTGATCTTTTCGTTTAGAGGTTGAAGTAGTGAATTTCTCACTGCTTGGTACAGCTTAAAAACCAGTGCCTTAGCTCAGGTGAAGCTGCAAATTACTCAGCCGTGGACCAGTTGCATAGTACGACGAGTTCTATTGGACCTCGTTTAGGCTTTCCTACACTAGGGGCATGAGTAAAACAAGTTAGTAAACGAATCTGTTCGTATTTGTTAAGAATTTTTTTAGTTCAAACTCTAACAATACCAAAATAATGAGCTGTGAAGTGTATATATCGTATGCTTTACACTCTTAACAGTAAAAAAATATAAAATATATATTGTCCTCCTGCACTGAGGTACTGTCCCACGATGGTCAGCACGTGCATGCACAACTGTGGAAGAAATTTCCGAGAAGAATTTAGGACTTCGATTGTTGACTTCGAATTTTAGGGACCCCTGCGGAGGAGTTATAGATCACGGAATGGCACCAGCGTAACGGTCAAGCTCGCACAGAGACGTAACCGGGAGTTAAGGGGGCAGGGGCTAATGTCAGCTTTCACAAAAGGGGCTATTTTAGTGAGCCCACCTGCACTCCGGAAGGGGGTGCAAATAGAGATGTAAAAAACCCGGAATTTTGAAGAGTAGAATAAACCTGGGAATTTTGGGGAATAAACCCGGAATTTTGGGAAGAAATCATTTTAACAATGTTTACATTTATTTTTTCAACAGTGGCTATTTAAAAACTAGCATATTATTTCTAAGAGATTTTTTTTTTTTACTTTTATCAATGTATATATATATTATATATATATATATATATATATATATATATATATATATTCAAGAAATAATTGCAATGAGCATTTAAATGATTTTATAGTAGTACTTATGTAATTATTACCCTGTTAGTCTTATCAAACACATAACTGGTTACTTCCATTTTAATTGCTAATATAATAATTATGTACATTATTTTTTATCATTGTTTATTATATAAATTGCTTTATGCTAAACTTTTCCCCCTCGTTTTATAATATAAAAATAAATATCTTTAAATTTAAAATAACAGTTTATTATTTTTTGTAATGCATATATCATTTAAAGGTGTAATCAAATGACACTGTTGCATTTTGTGACACTATAGATTATTGCGTAATATTTATGTAATAATAAAAATATTGGATATTTCTCAAAGGAAAAATATACTCATACTTTCATGCTAAGCATGATACCTTGCCAAATACAGTTAGTTAATCCCAATTATTCAATTTTTTTCATAGCATGTAATAGTTAAATTTTGAGAAAATATCAACTTCTGGAGTCTACAACAAAGACAGAAAAGAAATGGTTCTCATTGTGTCATAGGAATGACTTCGAAATACTTCAAAATACTTCAAAATTCCCATGTTTTGGAAATTTTCAAAATTCCCTTCCCAAAAAACATGGTTTTTTCCCGGGTTTAAACCGGGTTTTTTTCCCACTGCTCACAACTCTAGGTGCAGATGTGGGAAAATTTCACCAACAAGCGATTGGTGAAGGGGAGTTAAAACCGGGGTGAGGAGTTGGGAAAGAGAGTTAAGAAAAGGAGTGGAAGTCGGGATTGAAGAGGTACATCCAGCTCAGTGTTGCTACTCGCGATCGAGTCCGAAACCCCATGACCATACATAAGCATACACTAGCGAGTATATAATAAAGCACTATTTAGTAATGGAACTCTCTAGCTGCCATGTTATATCCTAGTTCTTCTGCATCCTAAAAGACCCTAGATGACTCATGTAATTCCGACCACTAGTAAAAAAGAGTATATAATCACATATTAATGGTATTAACTCTCTTACCCTATGCCATGTATACCAGCTGCATCAACCAAAAACTAGACGCTGTACATATTGAATCCGGACCACTGTAAAAAAAAGATATATAATCAAACATATTAATATTACCGTTATTTAGCTCTTTAGTAATCTTTCTATATCTTTATTAAGAATAATATAACAATAGAGAATTGAATATAAATGAAAAAAAATTATAAAAAATATTATTTAATTTTGTATTTAGCTGGTGTTGCAAGGATATATCATTTTCTAGTGACAGAAAAATATAGTGCTAATGTTTCATGCAAAAAAAAAGAGTATTTCAAAGAATTTAATATTGGGAATCTCTTGAATCCAATAATTATCTGGACATATAAATAAGATGAAAATTCTACCATAGACGTACAGCAAAATAACGGCCGCTACTAGTACCGATTTTACGTTTATATCCTGAAAAGGAATCCTCTGTAATAAAGGATGTAAATAGATTTACATATTTATGATTATTAGGCCTATTAGTAATTCAATATTTTGATTAAAGAATTACGTATAACAAAAGAGAATTGTGATAATTATTGTGTAATGATGAATATAAAATCTAAATAATTTTTGGTTATGTAA
Source organism: Pardosa pseudoannulata (assembly GCA_032207245.1). Classification (NCBI taxonomy): domain Eukaryota; kingdom Metazoa; phylum Arthropoda; class Arachnida; order Araneae; family Lycosidae; genus Pardosa; species Pardosa pseudoannulata. The sequence goes on along the minus strand of CM063507.1, from coordinate 68,071,930 downwards.
TATTGTGATCAAGTAATATATCAATTTGTAAATAGTGTAAGAATAAATGTCTTAATCAGTGGCGAGCGGTAGGTTTTCATGCAGGGTGTGCGGAGAACATGGATTTTCCAATAAATCTTTAATTATTGTGACATCCGAGTTCTCCATTCTGAAACGGGGTATTTATTATAAATATAAATTTAAAGATTACAATTAATAAAATATTTAACTACCAGTTATCGAGTTATAACTATAAAAACAGCTAAACTTATGAGAATTCTACTAGTACTGATGCGAAAATCATGTCTTTTGTTGTATGGTATCTTATAGACGTCGAAAAAGCAACGCTTCGGGCTTCCACGAAAAACTTATATATGTTCAGCAAACGTAGCACCACATGGCGCCCGCCGCGGCGGTGCCTCATCCGGTTGCTCATTGGTGCCGACAAAATAAACGTCTATTCCACGTGCAGAAGATTTTATTGCAAGCTGGCACAATAGAGCGAACTGTTTCTTATTCGGTCAGTGGATTAAATTATATTTATTAATTCTTTTTGACATTTGAAAATCATATATTCTGTGAAAAACATCTTGACAATTTTTAAAAACAAAACCAGGGATACATAATATAACTTATATACTGTCTGTAAGACACAATGAATAATAAAATTTGGACTGTTCTGTTAAAATTCCTTTCTTTAAAACAAAACATTGTTTTTCAGCTAATTATTTCAATAAATATAATACATCCTCCAAATTACTTTACCACATTAAAACATTTCACTTCATATAGATGAAAAACTTCTTTTATATTTCCACGAGAACAAAATCTTACAATATATAAATTTAAACATTTAAACGTCTGCAAAATCGTATGGCCAGTTAATCAGTTAAAAAAGTCCCCGCTCTAATACAACGCTTAATAAACCGTTCCTTCGGATGATTCTGAATGCCAAGTGCAGGAAAAATAGCTGTACTTGCCTCGGCGCCATAATAGGCTGTTCTTCTCCAGTAGCCCATACATATAAAGCGTGATTTTCAATTTAGTGCGCTGTGCGTACACATCAGAACTTCCTATGTTCGTTTGCGCGCTACGTGATGCAGCACCTAGTACCGCACGCACTGCGGGAATACAAGCAAGCAAATCAACATAATATTTGAATATATTATAAATATTTATTATGTACCATATAAAGATAGGTAGACATAGGTGCAGAAAATTATTGTCCCTCATAATTTTGCCAGGGTGTGCAGTGCCCACCCTGCACATATGGACCGCACGCCACTGGTCTTAATCTAAATATAAGGTATTATATTTTTACTGTGTTTCCCCTTTGTAAACGAATACTGGTGTTAGTGTTGTAAGTAAATTATAACACCTCCTCAAAATGGTAACGCATAATTTTCATAAAAAATTATATTTAATACAGATATAGTCTCTGTTTTTATCCGAAATATTCCCCGAAAAATAAACGCAAGTCTGCCCTTTTTCTTTACTTTATCCCATAGTTTACGGTGTCTGTCATATTTTCAGATACTTTTCGCCAGCTTCTAACATCCCCCCATCTCTTTTCACGAAAAAAAGAAATGGCTAAAAGAGAAGAAAAATATTGACTGGCCATTTGACTTCTTATGTTAGGCAAGTCCATAGTGCTTTGGATGTCCAAACATTTTCCGAATGGCTTCAAAGACAGAAATGGACGGGGAGGCTGTAAAGAAGGAAATGAACGAAAAAAAATGGCAAATGCGAAATGGTCAATATTTTCGATGCAGAGAAAAAGAACTTTGAGCGGGACTGTTTTAATATTTCTTCTGCTCTTTCCGTCCACAAAAGAATTTGTTTTTCAGTGTTACGTTTTTCCGTTAATTTTGTTTATTTTTTATTTATTTTCCGTTTCTTTTGGTTCCTCAACGACATCTGATGCCAAATCTTTGAATATCCTGTTATCATTACTCGAACAGTTGTCGTAAAACTTGGTGGTTTTTGACATCTGGTACTCTATACTTTGGCACGGTTTGGAATTATTCCTAGCACGCTATTTATTATTGAATTGGATTATTGCAGTAGGATACAAAGCTAGGCGAAAATGGGAGTAAATCTGAATAGGTTTTGTGTTATATTCTGTATGATCGTGATTAGGTAGTATGGTATTTCATACAAAGATAACAGTTACCCACAGACTAAGGCTACCCAAGGCTAATCTCCAATGAAGCGCTTATCGTTATCCTTATGATCATGCCGAACTATGGCCAGTGATCAGAGAGTTGATCTTCGGTACCGGAGTTATGGTCTCGAATCCGTCTGTAGCATGGATGTTCGTAGCCGTTCGGTTTCAGATTTCAGCAGTAGGTCCCGGTCTCATTAAGTCTCAGCAGACCGTAACGCTCCAAACCATACCACAGCCGAACGATGGCCGAATGATTAGATTGCTGGCAGCGGGTACTAGAGTTCAAGGACTCGAATCCCACCGTAGCATGGATGTTCGTAGCTGTTTGGATTCGGATTTCAGTAGTAGGTCCCGGTCTCATTAGGTCTCAGCAGACCGTAACGCTCCAAACCATACCACAGCCGAACGATGGCCGAATGTTTAGAGTGCTGGCAGCGGGTACTAGAGTTCAAGGACTCGAATCCCACCGTAGCATGGATGTTCGTAGCTGTTTGGATTCGGATTTCAGTAGTAGGTCCCGGTCTCATTAGGTCTCAGCAGACCGTAACGCTCCAAACCATACCACAGCCGAACGATGGCCGAATGTTTAGAGTGCTGGCAGCGGGTACTAGAGTTCAAGGACTCGAATCCCACCGTAGCATGGATGTTCGTAGCTGTTTGGATTCGGATTTCAGTAGTAGGTCCCGGTCTCATTAGGTCTCAGAAGACCGTAACGCTCCAAACCATACCACAGCCGAACGATGGCCGAATGGTTAGAGTGCTGGCCTCGAGTACTGGAGTTCATGGACTCGAAACCCATCGTAGCATGGATGTTCGTAGCCGTTCGGTTTCAGATTTCAGCAGTAGGTCCCGGTCTCATTAGGTCTCAGCAGACCGTAACGCTCCAAACCATACCACAGCCGAACGATGGCCGAATGATTAGAGTGCTGGCCTTCGGTACCGGAGTTCAAGGACTCGAATCCCACCGTAGCATGGATGTTCGTAGCTGTTTGGATTCGGATTTCAGTAGTAGGTCCCGGTCTCATTAGGTCTCAGAAGACCGTAACGCTCCAAACCATACCAAAGCCAAACGATGGCCGAATGGTTAGAGTGCTGGCCTTCGGTACCGGAGTTCGTATGTTCGAATCCCATTGCGGAACGGATGTTCGTAGCCGTTCGAAATCGGCTTTAAGAAGTAGGTCCTTTTCTCATTAGCCTTTGTATTGCAAAAAGTAGACAGTAGCACTCCAAACCAAACCAAACCAAACCTTACCAAGCATGACCCATTCCTGGCCTATCCTAGGCGGTGCAACCTCTCCGAATTGGCTAACACTGGTTAAACTCCCAAATTCTCTTCTTTCCCCCTTTTACGGGCTTGTTTTGATCAATTTAACTCGTTTTTTTTTAGATTGTTTTACCACTTCTTTCGTTTTAAATCGTTAAATTTATATATAGTACTATTCGCTTGTAACTTTTACTTTCTTTTACGAACTCAAAGGTTTCTTTAGTACCATATCGATGAATCTCGCGACTTCAGATATTTCATAAATAAACTCAAACACAGCTTCCCGGTAGAATGTAATGCTTTTATGGTGCTGGCAGTCAAACGTGTAACGGTACATTTAATTTAGAAGTAATTAATTTAAATCATAATTTAAACATAATTAATTTAAATGTACGTGTTTTTACATTTTCAGTAATTGTAGATGTTATTTTGTAAATTTTTTTAAAACTTTTACTTTGTGTATTTGGCAACACTTATCATTTATTCTTAGAGAATTGAAAAACCAAACTAGAATAAGGTAATTTGCCTCAACGTCACGAACTACTATGATGCCCTTCCCATTCATTTTCATGTTTACAACAGCCAATAAATGAACAATATACTGCCCTTCCGTTTGAAACTAAAGCCAGAATTGTCATAATTTGAGAATTTGTCTTACTGCGTGAAATCGCCTTATAGAGTTGCGAGAGAGACGAAAATAAATAAGTTGAAAAAAAATTATGGTCGTATTCTTTTTTTGGGAGTACTTAAGAATTGGGTTCCCCTTGGTAAATTTGGCGAAAATATTGGCGATATTTATTAAAACACAAAAGTATTCCATCCAAATATTGTATTTCTTGCTTTTTCTGGCGACTTCAATTAATGCATAGTGCGCCATCGTAATAGAATTATATACTCTTACTTAAAGAAAACGACTTGAAAATCGGACATTTATATTTATAGGCAATTAATCCCTTAACAGTTTACAAACGCAACAGCTCCAAATTATTAAAAACCAGCCATATTGAACCATTAATGGTTTGTTATATCTCATTTTTTAGGCATTACGCACTTTTAATATATAAGAAAAGATTTACACAAGAAAAGTTGGGTACAACTTTGATATACCCCCCAAAAAATTACGCGCCAAATCTGGCACTCCCTACAGACTTTTTATGGTTGCTGTTTCTTAACTTGGTGTTGGCAATTTAGGTTTTTTCAGCTTTTAGGTTTTTGCTGTTGCCAAATTTAGTATTTTCTTGTATTTTGTACCATTTTTTGAGTTTTTTTTTTTTTTAAGTTTTGTGGCAACAATTTTTGGATTTCATGTATGTTTTATCGCCATTTCTTTGTGAAGTGATCAAACGGATTTCTGACTTGCTGTATTTTGCTGCAAATCTGGTTGTATTTTCCAATTATATTTTTTTTCCATTAATTATTTTTATCTTTTAGCATGTTTCGTAAATCATGTTTAGCGGCTAATGTTGATTGTTTCAATAAATTTATTGAAATTGCTGCTGGGGTAAATTGGGAGGAATTCAAAATTTCTGTATAAATAATTCTTTTTATTAGATTGCCGACACGTATTATTTTGATTTATTGATTTATTTTCAATTGTATTTGTTAAAATGTTTGTGTAAATTACATATATGTTATTCAGTGTCATCTATTTGTATTTTTTATATTTTTTAGGTATTCCTTTTTTTTTTGTATTTAATGATTCCGTATTTTTTATGCATTAATTATTTGTATTTAGCGAGAATCCATCTTGGCTAGAAAAAGGCGCGAAAAACAGGTATTTTGCTTGGCGAGAAAAAGTCGCCAAATTTCCGATTTTGGGGGTATATTAAAGTAGTTCCGAAGAGTTGGTTGCAAATATCATATAAATTATAATATAGATACAGATTGTTTGGACATGGTCAGATCAGAAAACTTTATAGGCGACCATACTTAAAACCATTATCGCCAAGTTGGCGGGGGAACCAAGTTCTTTATAGTCAAGCCCTTTTTTTTAATCAAGCATCGTTGAAATTAATTAAATATGCATCCTTTATTAACGTTTCAACTGGCAAACAACAATCGCACTGACTGACCAAAGACATCAATATGTTTGGCGTGTAACCCAATTTAAGATTCAGTAACTCTTTAAGGTATTTTTACCCTTAAATTACTATTGAATTGCAAAATGAATATAATTTTTAAATATTTGCGGATAGGATTTGGAATCTAAATTTGGTTGACAGATTGGCGATATTTTTCAATTTTAATTTATCGATAAAAAGTTAACTGCTATGACGTTCAACTTTTAAAATTGTTGGAAGTGGTTGTAAGGTATATGGTGAATAAATCTCCAAAAGCTTACAAAAGAGAATAGAAATGTTTAGTATAAAAGTTCTAACCTCAGAGCAAAACAGCCATTTATTTCATTTAAAAATTAACAATTTAAAAATTGTTTTGAAAATATTTATAATACGTTATTATAGATAATAACGTTAGTAATAAAGGCGTTCCATTTTGCAAATCTTTTATATTTTCCTTAAAATGAAATAGTAGCCATCAACTTTTGACTGATAAAAGAACAACCCAAATTTTTCCCAGATATTTCTAATAAAAACTAAATATAAACACTAATAACTATTTGTTTCATTTAAGAAATTCAATTAATGAAATAAATCTTATCTCTATTTAAACTTTAATGCGTGTGCGCAGGAATTTCTTGATTTAATCAAACGGATTAGATATTAGAAATTTCTCGTCTCTTTACAATTAGTGAGATTTCAGCATCTACTACAGCGCCATCTATTGTAGCTGCTTGTAAATAAAAATTGGAAATTTATTAAACTTTGCTTAAACGTTTTGACGTGTCATTAACTAAACAGTTGGACCCTATAAAGATGTTATTTTATAGGACTGAATTAAAAATTTATGTAGGGAAAAATATTTCAAAGATTTTTTATCATGAAATCTCAGTTTAATATTTCTAAATACTATTTGAAGTAAAATATTTTGGAAGGCAGAAATTGCTGTTTTCAAATTCGATTTATTTACAATTATTAATGTTTGATAAAATTGTTTGGCCTAAAAATAAATGAGTAGGTGTTTTGATATTTTGAAATTTCAGTAAGGTATTTTCGACTTATAACAATGTAACATTTCCACAATAATAGTAAAAAGGTAATGATGAAACTATCCAAAAATATTTTAAGTCAAACAGTGTATTTTGAAAGATAACAGCTTAAAATAGAAGTAGATATTTCTATATAATATTTCTATATAATATTATTAATATAATATAAAAATATATGTATTTCTAAATAAATTAAGCCATTAAAACTAAGCATACCAAATCATACACGTTTTTAAAACAAAATAGAAAATTTAAAACCATTAGCCGAATGGTAGAGGGCTGCTCTTTGGTACTGGAGTTTGTGGTTTCGAATCCCACTGATGACATAAATGTTTGTAGCATAGATGTTTGTTTTAATCAGTGGTCTTATTAGCCCTCGTGTAACAAAACTGTAGATCGTTGAGTTCCAAACTAAACCAAACTATCAAACCATTAATTTTATTCTTAGAAAATAAAAGCAGAATTTACTTTTCAAAGCTTACTTTCAAAAGCTTTGCGAACACAAAATTGGAAGATATTAGAGAATCAGAAACAGGTTTCCAAAAATAAATTATAAATTTACCGTCAAAGCTTTTAGTATGCAAAGTAATCATTATTAGCTCTGTAAACATATTTACGATTTTATTCACACATCTGCAAACATCAGTTCCATAGTGTTATCAAAGATGAGAAACTAAGTTGATTTAAAACCGGAATACGAAAATATTTTTTAAATAATCAATAACTTGTATCACCGTATATGTATCATTTTCCGATGGAGTGGAATTTATCGGAAAAAGTTAAAAAAAGAAATGTTCGCTTAGTTCTGTCTCTGTTTTATCTTGTAAAATGTATAAAAGCAAAAATTGAGGGTTTTTTTCTGGTACTCTTGTATAATTAAAAAGTCGATCGTGTATTCGTTACTTAGTTTTTTTTCTGCTTCTGATGCAAACATGACTGGTACTAAAGAATTTAAGTACATTAATATTCATGAACCATTTTCGTTTCTAATGCCGCCTATTTGCCAGTAATCTTCCGTAAAATTGCATTTTAGCGCGCTTTTTATAACGATTTTTTTTCCCCGAATTTTACGTTTGTGTTTGTACCACGATCGCTTTTATGTAAATGTGGTTGAATTTCAAACTGTGCTCTCAGGATTTAAAATTTCTACCTCATCCTGCTTAGTGTTGATCTTATCTCTTTTTTTTTTCTATTTTTGGTATTAGAAAAAGAGAAAATGGCAAGAAACGATCGTTTGCGTATAACATTTTTATCGTCTGCGCTAGATTTATTCTAGCTTCCCTGTGCTGCTTTCTTTTTCATTTTGTTCTCTCTTCTGAACAAATGTATCGTATTTATTCCATAATACATTAGCTTTGGTCTTCCTTTTATATGAGTAATGATTTGTAGTTAGTGCCATACTCAAATTATTTGTTCCGATTTTTATTGCTATAGTTTCCTATTTAAATGTCATCGTTGTAACTTTAAATTTTCTTCACCTAAAGATAAAGAAAAATCAACTGATTAGTATTTTTTAATTATCTCATTGTAACACTGAAAAATGTTTATAATGTTAGAACCTAAATTATGCTTTTAACTTACATTTATTGATTTTGTTATTAAACTTTCGTTATCAGGCTTTATTTTGTAATCATTAAACTTATCTGGAGGAAAAAAATAGTATACATACATTTTACTTTTGCCCTTTTTTAATACGCTTTTACCTCTCAAGTATATTTTGTAAAAGTTAAGTTGAAAGTAATGATTTATTGTAGTATATTGTTTTATGGTTAGTTTTTAATATTTTTATGTGTCGCTTTCTTGCAACTTTAAGAGGAATCTATCGAAATCTGAGCTGTTTTTTCTGTCAATGAAAAAGCCCCAAAGGGATTTTATTTATCCTTTTGCGCTACTAACTTAAATTTGAGTTATCTTTCCTATAAGTAGAAAATGATGATCTTCAATCGATATTTCATGAGTTGTAGTGGCCGGATTTTGAATACCAATCTATTTTTATTTTTCTATATTAGGAAATGCATGTTTTTTTGTATATGAAGCTTCCATAATTTTCTAAATTTCTCTGTGGTTCAAATTGTTAAGATTTGTTTTTATTTATTTGCTTATACATACATATTTACTGAGCTATAAAGTATCGCAGTTTCCTTAAAATTCATCTTTGATGAGTGGCTGGAAAGCAAAAGTGTCTTTGATAACTATATCTAATTTTGACTAAAGGACCCGTATTTAGAAATTTCTGCATAATAAACGTCTAATAAGGCGATTTGACGCAGTAGGGCAAATTCTCAAATTATGACAATTCTGGATTTAGTTTCAAATGGAAGGGCAGTTTGTTTGTCTATTGGCTGTTGTAAACCTGAAAATGAATGGGTAGGGCATAATAGTAGTTCGTGACGTTGCAACAGATTGCCTTATTGGCTAATCATAAGGGGCATTACACCATGTGTGTGCATGTATGTCAACAGGATAACTCAAAAGCACAGCAATATTAATAAACAACTTTTGTAAAATATTTACCAGTTCTGCAAGGCAATTATTTGTATTTAATCGCCGATTAAATGGTATTTTCAAAGTACTTAATTGCAATTACGCATTAGCTGACTATTAGGACCCAACAAAAGTGCTTTTTTTATACCATCTTGAAGTTAATTAGCAATTAACTGTTATAAGGTGATTTCACGCAGCAGGGCACATTTCAACGCATGACAATTCTGGCTTTTGTTTCAAACGAAAGGGAAATTTATTGTTCACCTATTAGCTGTTGTAAACATGAAAAGGAATGAGAAGGGCATTATAGTAGTTCGTGATGTTGCGCGAAAATGCTCTATATGATAGCAAAATGCCAATCAGTATTATAAACTATGAAGAACTTTCATCTTGTTTTCTCTAAATCTAAAATGAAATAGTTTATGGGGATCAACAGTAAATAGACTTGATCATTATAATAAACTAGCAAGAGTACTCATACTTCGTTACGGTGAACTTAATATATTACTTTTAAACAATGATTATTTTTTCGCGCATAACGAATGATAGATTTTTATTTGCCTTCGTACTTTTCGTTGTTAGAATATTGTTGATAAACATTTCATTGTAACGTAAAAATTACCCAAGAATTAAATTTAAAATTAGTTCTTATATAAAAATGCTATAATTTTCGTCACATAGAAGTGAAAGTTAATCACCTTATATCTAAATTTCCAGGTCAAATCGAATTGATACTACGCAGACGATGTTTAAATAATATAAAATAAGAAATGAATAAATGAGATATTTAAAGAAATGACGTCATAATGATAAAATAAATATCATTTTCACCTATTTATTATGTGATAAATTGAAAATTTTAATCTTCTGCTTTTAACCGAGGAAAACGGCGTTTAAAACAATTACTTGGGATGACGTCACATTGCAAGAAATATTGCTTCTCTCGTTTAATTATGATGTGATAAATTAAAAATTTAATCGTTTGCGTTTAACCGGGGAAAATAATGCTTGGAATAATGACATGAAATGCTTGAAAAAGGGGGAAGGAATGGATTTTGAACGTTAAAAATTTACAAAAACCTTCCCAGGGGTATACCTAAGAATTTCCCAAATTTTCACGGCGATTGGTTGCATGGTTTTTGAGTCTATAGAGTATTACAAACAGTCAGACAGATTGACACAAATTCATTTATATATATAGATTCGTGAATCTGTTCTGTAAAAATGTACGTGAAAAGACAGATTTTAGGATGAATTTCGGTTATTATTATTCTTGAAAATGTACATTCAATCGAAAGTGACAAACGGTGAAAGCTTTGTTAATTTTGGAGACATAACTTCTAAACTTAACTTAGTTACAAAAAATTCTAAAGATAATTTCTCGCATGGTTTAAATTTAAATGGCTTTTAAAATTTCAAAAATAAAATATTCGGAATTTAATGAAATGTCACAAATAGTTATTAGTTACAAAAATATTTTTAAACTGTTTATTTTTTAATTTACCCCTTGCACAGTTTTTTTAGTTACTTAGTAACGAAAATATCGGACAGTGACACGAAGACTGTGTGAAGTGATTCGCTCAGGAAATGTTATGTAGGCTTTCATAATTAATGGAAAGCTGACTCGTTAAACGCAACGGAAAACCAGGTGGTTTAATGAAGAAATTTCTTCGTAGAATGCTACAATCAATATTTTCTAAGTTCTTTTTTGTATAAACATTGAGATATATTTTTATGTTTCCAAGAAAAATATTTTCATGTACTATCTCAACAAAGAAGAAAATGGCATAAAACAGAACAGGTAATGGCGATTCGCCATTTTTTTTAATACTTCATTTTATCCGTTCCATGCTTTCTTCTGCATTTAATAAAAATGGAAAAAGAGATATTTGGGAGATAACGAATGTTGGGTGTAGAGCCATTTCGTGCCTCAAGAAACCCGGTGTGATAAAGCGGAATGTCAATTTCACGCTGTCTTCAGAAAATAGGTTTTTTATCAGAGATACTGATGGTGGTTTCTGTAGTTGTACTCCAAGCATGTGTGAAAGGGAATAAATTTTTAAAGCGCCATTTTGTTTAAAGACTTAAATGCATTTCAAAAGAATACATTTGGATGCTTAAAATTTTCTTTACGTGCCAGGCTATTAAACCTCATGTAAAACTCTATTTTCTTGAAATGGTTTTTTTAAATTACTGTCAATGTTTATTAGATATACTGTTTTTTCCCATGTAAAACTGTTCCTATCTTGTCAGAGAATGATTGTGAATAACATGAAATTGTTTATTTGAAATTTTATGTATTCAAGAAATTTGGCGAAATAAGGAAGTACTTGCACCAAGGGTCAAGGCAATTGGTTTCACGAAGTACTTGGCGAAATTTAAAAAAATACGACAGTGACAGTTCTAAAAAACGTAAAAGATCTAAAACAAAATTTCCAATGTATAACGTATCATTGGAAAACCAAAAAGTTTTGAGTTCATGTTTTTACATTTTTGAAGAAATTTATTTTTATACTTATCATAAAGCCGCTTAAAAAATTATTCCTAGAGAATTTTTATAAAATTTTTAATAAATGAAGAAATTTTAAATAAGGAGTAAACAAAAAAAACAGTTTTTTATTTAATTAATAAATTATTGTCGCCAATATTTTTCACGCAACACATTTCTTATACACTGGACTAGTGAATCACCTAAAATTTTTGCTTAATTTTTATTTGGTAAAAAATTTTCGTCCTTCAAAATCATACACATTGAATTTTTAACGAATTTTCATTACCTTTATATCTAACTATGAGTGTAACATCATTAAAAATTATCCAAATTTAAAGCTTTTAGGTCATTCACTAGTAAATACTATCAAAAGCATTCATAATAATTTTCAACAAAATATTTTAAGAACTTTTTGAGAAATCACATTTCAAGTTTCAACATTTTATTAAAAATACCGTTCTGAGAAAAACGCATTTGAAGTTTATGAAAGCAACTTTAACTATTAAAAAATTAAAATACATGTTTAAAATTCCCCACACTTTCTTGCTTCAAAACTTTCTAATTGCCAAGTTGCTAATTATTAAAAATACTAGAAAAATGTTTAAACTAATCTTCATGAAAATTTAAAAAGTTTTGTCCAAAAAATGCTCTTTAAAAGGCTTTAAATTCACAACTTCCGGTTCCGAAGTCGCTACTTCCGTTTTGTTTTGACAGCTGTCACTGATGTTTAAACAGCTGTAACTTTTCTTTAAAATGCCGTAGAGACAAAACAAAAACAGATTTAGAAGCTTAAAAGTTGAAATTTTACAATGTATGTAATATTATATATGTATGTATGTATGAAAAAAATGATATGTATGTAAGACGGATATGTAAAAGTATATGTATGTATGTATATGTATGTATATGTATGTATGTGTATGTATGTATATGTATGTATGTATGTATATGTAAGTATGTATATGTATGTATGCATATGTATATATGTATGTATGTATGTATGTATGCATATATGTATATATGTATATGTATGCATATATAAATGTATATATGTATATGTATGTATGTATATATGTATGTGTATGTATGTGTATATGTATGTATGTGTATATATATGTATGTATATGCATATGTATGTATATCATATGTATGTATATATATATGCATATGTATGTATATATATATGTATGTATGTATATATATATGTATGTATATATATGCATATGTATGTATATATATATGCATATGTATGTATATATATGCATATGTATGTATATATATATGCATATGTATATATATATATATGCATATGTATGTATATATATATATGCATATGTATGTATATATATATGCATATGTATGTATATATATATATGCATATGTATGTATATATATATGCATATGTATGTATGTATATGTATGTATATATGATTTTGTATGTATGTATATATGTATATGTATGAAGAAAGACAAATGAAAATGATAATCGTTACAATAATCAGCTTGCCTAAGAGTAGGAGAGAAAAGGGGGTGGGGCGGATACTCTCAGTTGCTCGCCCCGACGCTCTCGGCCGATGACTGTCCACATCGTTCACTGTCCATTAAAGCGGCAACAGCATCGCTGACACTAGGACGGCCTGGCGGATGAATGTCTTCCACATTTTGGTGTTCTTTACCGAAGTCTTTTACTGATCTTGCTACAGTTCTGTAAGCAATGCAGATTTCCCGCCAGCCTCTTTCAGCCCAGGGCGATATTGTACTGATGTATGACCTTTGGCACATTGGATTTTTATCCATTTTCGTTGTTATTGTTTTGAAAACATCCTAACATTTACTTTAGATCACAATCTACTATAAGGATAAGTTATTTGCATCACTTCGCATTCAAATGACGTAGGAAGGACGAATCTTTTTGTATGTATGTATGTATATATGTATATGTATGAAGAAAGACAAATGAAAATGATAATCGTTACAATAATCAGCTTGCCTAACAGTAGGAGAGAAAAGGGGGTGGGGAGGATACTCTCAGTTGCTCGCCCCGACGCTCTCGACCGATGACTGTCCACATCGTTCACTGTCCATTAAAGCGGCAACAGCATCGCAGACACTAGGGCGACCTGGCGGATGCATGTTTTCCACATTTTGGTATTCTTTACCGAAGTCTTTTACTGATATTGCTACAGTTCTGTAAGCAATGTAGATTTCCCGCCAGCCTCTGTAAGCCCAGGACGATATTGTCGTGATGTATGACCTCTGGCACATTGGATTTTTATCCATTTTCGTTGTTATTGTTTTGAAAACATCCTAACACTTACTTTAGACCACAGGCTACTACAAGGATAAGTTATTTGTGTCACTTCGCATTCAAAGGACGTAGGAAGGTCGAATCTTTTTGCTAAGAGATAAGGTAGGTATGTAGCTTACATGTGGTATATGCGATTCTTTGGTTGTGTTGCGTAGCGTTTTTACAGCTGTGTTGCCACTATTAAAGTTCCAGCACTCTTAAAAATTCGATACAGCTTATATGCAAATATTTACAACACGATCTTTGAACATTCTTTTGTAATTTTATACAACCCGATCTATGCAGAATTATTCCAAAATTATTACTTTTGCAAAATATAGGAAAAGAAAACGTAAAAGAGCTTTAAAAACTGGGTATTCAATAATCTTCATATTAGAATGAAAGGGAATTACTCGTTCTATTTTTCCCCGATCGCAGGGCAAAAATGGTTTGTAAAAGAATACTTTTCCCCGGGATATTCACAAATATTCAAACTCTCGAAGAATATATATTTCTAGAAGAGGAGGGAGATGGAAAATAAAACTACGGGAACGATTCGCTGGAGAGCGGAGAAGACCTCTTTTGAGAGAGGAAATCGAATAAAATAAAGAGAACTTCATGAGGGTATGTAGACTTCCATGCTCCCTTCTCCTTATCGAGTGTGGAACTTTATATCGTTCGAGTGTCTCGACTACATCCTGACAAATTACACTTTTCGAACACAGGCCTGGGTTATGGACAGTTTTTATTTCCATTGTCTTACTTTTGGAAACCCATTTTTTTTTACTTTCCTTCTTTCTTCCGATTCGGTCGATTGGAGAGAGGGAAGTTCCAATTATGCTTTATTCTTTTTTCTTATTATTCTTCGATAATATCCCATTTTTTCTTACATATTTTTAAAAACTTTTTCACCGTGCGTGTGTGAGTTTGACGACAAAGTTTCAAATAAAATATTTTATATTTGTATGTGGTGTTTCACAGAATGATCCCAAATTCACGCCAACTTAAGCTTATGTAAACTAAAAAACCAAGTTGTGGAATGTGGAGAGTCTTTCCGTTAACTAATTCCATTAATCTCTAACCCACCAGGACAGAACTTATAGAAAATTTTCAATAATGCATATACACTCAAGAGCCAAAACATTCTAATCACCTGTCAATAACGACTTGGCCCTCCTTTGGCGCGCAACACAGGTTCAACCCGCCTTTGAATGGATGCCACAAGTCCTTGGTAGATAGCTGGAGATAGATTGTACCATATGTTTAAGCAACGGTTACGCAAATCCGAGATATTGAGAATGGGTGGTCTTTGAACTCTGAGCTGCCGTCCCATGACATCCCAAATGTGTTCTATCGGATTGATATCCTATGAGTAAGGTGGCCAGGGCATTAACTGGAATTCATCATCATGTTCCTGGAACCACTCCGACACAATTTTAGCCTTGTGACACAGGGCGTTGTCCTGTTGGAACATTCCATTTCCAGCTGGAAAAACAGAGGCCATGTAAGAGTGCAACTGATCCGCAATGATGTTCAGATACCATGTAGCATTCATGGTCTGCTCTACCACAACCACGGTTCCTAGAGACGCCCAAGAGGACGTCCATCAAAGCATAATAATGTGACCACCGGCCTGTGTATGACCTACGGTACATTGAGGGAGCAACTGTTCGCCTGGAAGACGGCGTATCCTGACACGGCCATTGGCGTGAGGAATGACAAACCGTGATTCATCTGACCCGCCAACTTTCTCCCACTCATCCATGGACCAATCGCGATGTTCCCGGGCCCAACGTAGGCGCAGTTGGTGATGACGCTTGGTCAGAAAAGGCACACGAGTGGGACGTTTGCTGCGTAGCCCCATATCCAGCAGTGTCCGGATCCGGTTTTGCTTCACCATGCGAGACAGTCTCCGACGATCTTTTTCTTTGATAACGTGTGGACGTCCAACACCATGTCGTCTACTGCTGGTTTCACCGTCATTCTTCCACTTTGCATAAGTATTAACAGCTGTAGATCGCGAACAACCTATGAGTCGTGCAGTTTCGGAAATACTTGTACCGAGCCTTCGAGCCTTTACAATCGGCCCTCTATCAAAATCGCTTAGATCTGGAGCCTTTCCCATCACACACAGAAGTAAGTGAAAGAATAGCTCTTGAGACTCCAGCAGCAGTTAAATACCACTTCCACCTGATCACTTGCCTTCCACGTCATCCAGGCGAGTTCATTGCAAAATGTAGGGGTGGTCATAATGTATTGGTCCTTGAGTGGTCCAATGTATTGTATTGGTCCTTATACTAGGTCTTGGAGGAGCATTAACATCGATTTTATCGGAGGCGTATTTATTGGTCTCAATATACTTTTTAGTTTGCCCTTGTTGTGCTCCCGAAACACTATTTCTCTGAAGCATCTAGTAAAACTAGGTATCTTTTGCAATGTATGGGGAAAAATACCAATTTGAAAAGTTGATTTGTTAGATTAATGACAAGCTGACCCTAGGCCCTAAGCATGTAGGTGATGTCTATAGTGGCAAAATTTAGAAGCCGCAGAACCTCAATACATTCATGTGCACGTATGTAATTTTCTGTTCTTTTTCCTTTACCTAGCCTTTTACATTTATTTCATTGACTTCAAATCGGATTTGGCGACTAAATTTTGTCGCCAATTTGGCGTCATTTATTGAACCTATTCCAGGTTACGTAACACTAACTTCTGTTAGTTTTCCAGTTGCTAGTGAACACAAAAATGAAGTAATCATTAAAATGTATGTATGTGTGTGTGTGTAGAGAGAGAAAGAGTGTAAAAGTAACCATAAGTTAATGTTTCTTCATCTTTCGGAAGGTTAACATCGAATGCAAGCTTTTGCATAGACATGATCACCTAAGCCTACTTTTTTATTTGTTCTTCATTTTCGTTTGGAACAAATTCAGCTTGCATTAAAGGTATTTTTTAAGTTGCCAGTGTGTTTGCAGCAAAAATAAAAGGCAGACTGGGAATACCCGTGCTTGCTTAGTGCACTTTTTTAATTCTTAAGAAAATATCTGTTTTTAAATACCTCTGAAATGGCTCAGTCTTTTATACGCGTTTTAAAAGTTGAGGGAAGTTTAGGTAAGCCTACTTGTTTATTTGTTCTCTCTTTCCGTTTCGAACAAATTTTGCTTTCATTAAAGGTATTTTTTAAGGCACCAATGTATGTGCAGCAGAAATAAAAGGCTGGCAGAGAATACCACTGCTTGCTTAGTACACTTTTTTAATTCTTAAGAAGAGAATGGTTTTTAAATACCTCCGAAATGGCTCAGCCTTTTATACGCGTTTTAAAAGTTGAGGGAAACTGCCAAAAATATTTTTGGCTTTTATTTTAACATTTTACCGCCAGCAAGTTGGCGCATATTCACCCTAATTGCCACAATTTATTTTCAATAGTTCGGCTTTCTAAACACCACTTCCTATCCCGGGGCCATAAAACGCCACCGTAAACCATATACTTCACTTCCCTGACATTTAACAATGTCGTAAATATTTGCCACGAAATTTTATCTGAGAAATATCAACGTCCTGAGGTTTCCCCCTTTCTAAATCCACGCCAAAGCCATTCTCTCCCTTGGCTCTCGGCGCCCGGAGATCCCGCGCTCGCGATTGGTCGTAAAAGGGGCGGGGCTTACACAGCCATTAAAAACGGAGCTATCAAACAGTTTTCAAATATGGGAAGGTTGGAAGAAGAAGAGGGGGGGAGGGAACTTTTGCACATTCGTTGCTTGCCTTCCATCCCCCCCTCGCTCTACCTCTGTTACCATTTTCCATAATTTTCTCTGGAATATTTTCCTT
>CM063507.1:67984327-68046827 GCA_032207245.1 Pardosa pseudoannulata | reverse complement strand
AACAGCATTTTTTAAATAAAAGAAGTTTCATATGTTTTTTTACCATAATACTAGTAGATTCGTTACTGTTTTTTGTTTATGCAAATTTTAGCTTTTGGAATAATTTGATGCAGTTCGAGGCATATGATAGAGGATGAGCTATTAAAATTATTAGCTATTTAAAGAACAATATGAACAGCATGTTTTGAATAAAAGAAGTTTCATATGGTTTTTATTACCGGAATACTATTAGATTCGTTATAGTTTTGTTTGTTTATTCATCAAATTTTAGCTTTTGGAATAATTTGATGCAGTTCGCGGCCTATGATTGAGTATGAGCTATTAAAATAATTAGCTAATTAAAGAACAATGTAAACAGCATGTTTTGAATAAAAGAATTTTCAAATGGATTTTAATACCGGAATACTAATAGATTCGTTATAGTATTTTTGTTTATACAAATTTGAGCTTTCGGAATAATTTGATGGAGATCACAGCATATAATAGATTATGTGCTTTTAAAATAATTAGCTATTTAAAGAGCAATATGAACAGCATTTTTTGAATAAAAGAGTTTTCAAACGGTTTTCATTACCGGAATACCACTACATCCGTTATAATTTCTTTTTATGCAAATTTCAGCTTTTGTAATAATTTTATGTAGTTCGAGGCATATGATAGATTATGAGCTCTTAAAATAATTAGCTAATTAAAGAACAATATGAACAGCATGTTCTTAATAAAAGAAGTTTCAAATGGTTTTTATTACCGAAATACTATTAAATTCGTTATAGTTTTGTTTATACAAATTTTAGCTTTTGGAATAATTTGATGCAGTTTGCTGCATATGATAGAGTATGATCTATTAAAATAATTATTAGCTATCTAAAGAACAATATGAACAGCATATTTTGAATAAAAGAAGTTTCAGATGGTTTTATTACTGGAATACTACTAGATTCGTTATAGTTTTGTTTGTTTATTCAAATTTCAGCTTTTGAAATAATTTGATGCAGTTCGCGGCCTATGATAGAGTATGGACTATTAATATAATTAGCTATTTAAAGAGCAATATGAACAGCATTTTTTGAATAAAATAGTTTTCAAACGGTTTTCATTACCGGAATACTACTAAATTTGTAATAATTTCTTTTTATGCAAATTTTAGCTTTTGGAAAAATTTGATGCAGATTGAAGCATATGATAGAGTAAGGGCTATTAAATAATTAGCTATCTAAAGAACAATATGAACAGCATATTTTGAATAAAAGAAGTTTCAGATGGTTTTATTACTGGAATACTACTAGATTCGTTATAGTTTTGTTTGTTTATTCAAATTTCAGCTTTTGAAATAATTTGATGCAGTTCGCGGCCTATGATAGAGTATGGACTATTAAAATAATTAGCTGTTTAAAGAACAATATGCTGGAAAACAAACATGCAGTCATAATATCCCTGAATGTTTGTTTTTTCTAAAATTAATAATGTTTCTTATTTTAAGCTTAATTTGAATCCAAAAGTTAAAAATGGATGCATATATTATACATACAGTTTTATATAATTGTTCTTAATAAATAATAGATATTTTTATAGCAATTTTCATCAACATTATGCTATAGTTAAGGGGTTAATATTATAAACCCAAGCAGTGCTAATTATTAAGGTTAGCTGTGTGTATGCATCAGTATAAACAAGCCGGGTGTTTCACTAATATTAACATCTGCTCCCCTGTGCTTTGTCAGTATTCGCCGCACAAAGAGCCGAATAAAGAATGTTCCAGTATCGAATGTTTACGTTTCTTCTGCGATTACTACTCGTGTATGAAAAAAAAAAATTCTATAAGAACCCTTTTAAAATAAACCACTTGAAATCTGTTCCTGGGAAACGAAATCCTCTTTGATCGTATCTCACTTCGCTTCACTTCCATTTCACTTTTTCTCTCTCTCCGCAGTTGTGGTCAAAGCGTTGACAGCCTGAATTTGATCACTATCCACTCGCATTGAGAAAGTTTCGTTCTTTATCAATCCTGCATAAAAAAAGAAAAAGGATCTACGTTAAAAAATGTTTAAGCTGAAATGTTATTTGACAGTCTCTTTTATATACAGAATTCTAATAAAATGGTGAAGGTTGGCGGGGGGGGGGGGTCTGAACTATCTTGACTGAATCTGATTTATGGTATATTTTAATTTTTAGTGGGAAGATAGCAATACAACTGGTATGTCTAAGAAGTAGTGTTTTTTTCCTTTTTTGTTTTTAAATTCGTCTTCCCTTTCCATCATCAAAGAAAACTTTTCTTTTCTTTTGATGCTGTCAGTAGTAAAGATTTTAACGTTTTTCCGGGAGAGTGTATCGAATACGCCACAGTGGAATTCGTTTCATCTGTTTCAGGGAACACATTACCTTTTCTTGAAGTTTCAAATATTTGATCTTTTTTTCCATATTTAAAGAAGTATGTGTTTTTGAATCGTTTAAAACAAACCCCATTGACATATTCGAATTAGAACTTGTAAAACTGTCTGTTTTAATCGGTTTAGGATTTCTTTGCCGTTGAAAAATACGAAGGTTTATTGCGTGATAGTGAAAATTTTTCAACCAATTAAAAGAACTTATCCTAATATAACCCGAATTAAATAAGTTTTCCCTGTAACACAAGAAATATGCATATAAAACAGTAAAAGTAATCATCAACTAACACGTATATCGGAAAGAGTGATAAGGCTTTTACAACTATCCTTAATTTAAAATCCAACAATATACGGATAATCGTATTTGACACATACGAGATACATTCATACTTAATAAATTGGTAGAAGAAAATTTTTTACTGTAACGCATCTGCATGTTACACAGTAAAAGTAATCAACTAACGCGTATATCGGGAAGAGTGATAAGGCTTTTAAGACCCTACTTCATATAAAATTCCAATATCCCACGGATAATCGTATTTGAGACATTCATACTTAATAAAACGGTTGAAAATGTTTCACTGTAACACAAGAAATCTACGTATTAATCATTAAAATTAATTATCAAATAACAGGTATATTGGGAAGAGTGATAAGGCTTTTAGAACCATCCTTAATATAAAATTCCAACAAACCACGTGTAATAATATTCGAGACATACGAGGTACATTCATACCTAATAAATCTGTTAAAATATTTTCACTGTAACAAGAAATCTGCATAAATAAACGGTAAAAGTAATCAACAACTAACATGTTTATCGGGAAGAGTTATAAGGTTTTGACAACTATCCTTAATATAAAATTCCAACAATCAACGGGTAATCGTATTTGAGACATTCATACTTAATAAATCGGTTGAAAATATTTAATTGTAACACAAGAAATCTGCATATTAAACAGTAAAAGTAATCATCAACTAACAAGTATATCGGGAAGAGTGATAATGCTTATACAACCATCCTTAATATAAAAGTCCAACAATACACGGGTAATCCTATTTAGGACATTCATACTTAATAAATCGGTTGAAAATATTTAACTGTATCACAAGAAATCTGCATATTAAATGATAATATTAATCATCAAGTAAAACGTATATCAGGAAGAGTGAAAAGGTTTTTCAACTATCCTTAATATAAAATTCCAGCAATCCACCGGTAATCAGATTTGAGTCCTACGAGGTCATTCGTACTTAATAAATCGGTTGAAAATATTTCACTGTAACACAAGAAATCTGCATATTAAACAGTAAAAGTAATCATTAACTAACACGTATATCGGGTAGAGTGATAAGGCTTTTACAACCATCCTTAAAATAATTCCTACAATCCACGGATAATTGTATTTGAGACACACGAGGTACATTCATACTTAATAAATCGGTTGAAAATGTTCACTTTAACACAAGGAATCTGCATTAAAAAACAGTAAAAGTAATCATCAACTAACACGTAAATCGGGAAGAGTGATAATTCTTTTACAACTATCCTTAATATAAAATTCCAACAATCCACGGGTAATCGTATTTGAGACATTCATACTTAATAAATCGGTTGAAAATATTTCCCTGTAACACAAGAAATCTGCATTATTAACCAGTAAAAGTAATCATTAACTATAATACTATATCGTGAAGAGTGGTAAGGCTTTTCCAACTATCCTTAATATAAAATTTCAATAATCCACAAGTAATCGTTTTTGATTCATACGAGGTACATTCGTACTTAATAAATCGGTTGAAAATATTTCACTGTAAAACAAGAAATCTGCATATTAAATAGTAAAAGTAATCAACTAACGCGTATATTGAGAAGAGTGATAAGGCTTTTACAACTATCCTTAATATAAAATTCCAACAATCCACGGATAATCATATTTGAGACATAGGAGGTACATTCATACTTAATAAATCGGTTGAAAATAGTTCATTGTAACACATGAAATCTGCATATTAAGCAGTAAAAGTAATCAACTAATCTGTATATCGGGAAGAGTGATAGGGCTTTGACAACTATCCTTAATATAAAATTTCAACAATCTACGGTAATCGTATTTGAGTCATACGAGGTACATTCGTACTTAATAGATCGGGTGAAAATATTTCAGTGTAATACACGACATCTGCATATTAAACAGTAAAAGTAATCCTCAACTAACATATATCTGGAAGAGTGATAAGGCTTTTACAACCATCCTTAATATAAAATTCTAACAATGCAGGGCTAATCGTATTTAAGTCCTACGAGGTACATTCGTACTTAATAAATCGGTTGAAAATGTTTCACTGTAACGCAAGAAATCTGCATATTAAACAGTAAAAGTAATCATCAACTAACATGTGTTATCGGGAAGAGTGATAAGGCTTTTACTACCATCCTTAATATAAAATTTCAGTAATCTACGGGTAATCGTATTTCAGTTATACGATTTAGATTTGTGCGTTTAGACCTAAATACGAAGCTAGTCAAAATAGATTAAAGGATGGTCAAAATAGATGTTAAAAGTTTCTTTGTATGTATGTACATAGATTGAAAGAAAGACTTGTATAAACTATTCAAAATGGATACAGATATGCTCAAAATGGGAATTACTTTTAAACCATAAACATCGAAATTTTTTGCGATATAAGGATTCGTTTAAGAAATCAAAAATTGTGCCTTATCCAAGAACAAATACAGTATTTTCTTTACAATGCGCCTTATTTGTCAGGGATGATATACCTCCCATTCCGGGAATAGCTCAATTAACTTTTGATTCCTGTTTCAGATATTATATTTCAAGCCGGGAATAGAAACGGGGAGACGTGCCATGAAAAAATAAGGTCATAAATAACCGATATTTGTACCTCTCTAATACGTGTGTTCACCGAAGAGAACACGACGGGGATTTTATTTTATTGTAGTAATTCATTTTAAATTTCCGTGACTGCAGGTCAGGGGAAATTTTCGGTAGATTTGAACTGTGGGTAATTTGTTGACTAATGAATGTCATATAAAAATAATTGCAATTTTTCTTCTATTTAACTTAAACTTATATTTTGTTTATATGTTCCTACTTAGTACAAGCACAGTGTAAACTGCTTTTTCAACTCCTCTTCTTAGCTCACTCTCCTGTTTCTAATCATGGATCTTGTTGGTGCTTCAACCACATTTGGCGAAATTGGCGTGCTTGCAGCGTGGCGTTTGAAATCTGGCGAGGGAATCGTAACTCAACAAATTGATACATAAACAAAAACAACATTTTGAGGAAAAATTTTACAAAAATTGAATATTTAAAATCTAATTGAATTAACAAAGAAAACACAAAGGAAACACATAACATTCATACTAAATAGACTGAAACATTCACTTAATCACAAATTAAATAAACTGAGTGTGATTTTCATCACAAATTTGTGATTTAGTGTAAATTGTAAAATTAGTTTAAAATAAGAGATTTGAAAAAATTTTTTCAATTTTTGTTCTTTTTTGCTTGTCTAGTCTTTGCAAGCCTTTTTTCTCGCTCTTCAGAAGTTTCTTTTTCTCGTTTAGCTCTATACTGTTCACGACGTTTTTGAAGTCGAGTAGCCTTTTGAGTTTCTGTTTAACCATTTTAAATTTGAATGGTATATTTTTATATAAATTTTTCTTTATTTTCTAAGTAAATACAGCGATCTTAATAGAACTCGTTAGATACTTGGTAAATTCTTTTTCCAATTTTTAAGTAAATCGACCGATCTTTGCAGAACACGTTAGATACTTATTTTTTATTTAAATTTTTCAAGTAAATCGACCGATCTTTGCAGAACACGTATTTTGAGTGGAGGTTGAAGAGGAGTTGTAAAATTGAAAATTTTTTTTCAAATCTCTTATTAAATATATTAATTCAATTGAAATGATTTAAGTGTTTCTTTTTTTAAGTTTGCACTATGAAATTTAAAAATGCCGAACGATGGCCGAATGGCCAGGGTGCTGGCATTCGGAACCGGAGTTCGTGGGTTCGAATCCCTCTATGTCATAGATGTTCGTAGCCGTTCGGAATCGGCTTTAAGCAGTAGGTCCCGGTCTCATTAGCCCTCGTGTTGCAAAAAGTAGACCGTAGCGCTCCAAACCAAACCATGAAATTAAAATATTCCCTCCAAAGAAGGCACATAATTCGCAGAGAACTTTAAATTCATCTTTTTTGAATATTGAAAACTGAACTTTTTAAAGCTTATTCAATTTATACATTTCTAAAAAAATTCTCTAAATCTTCTTCCCTCCCCTTCAAAGAGAGAAATAAATCAGTGATTTTTCTTCCACCGAAGTTTGAAATTTTATTCAAAAAATAAATGGAGTAGTATCCCTAATAATGAAAAATGGCTACAAAGAAACACAAAAAGTTAGGAAATTCATATATATTTCATAAATATTTACTTTTCAAAATTAACCACTTGTTCTGTCATTTTTATTTCAAATTGAACTTTTTAAAAACTTATATAATTTATATATTTCTAACAAAATTCTGTAAATCTTTTCCTTCACCCAAGGAGAAAAATAAATCAGTGATTTTTTTCACCGAAGTTTGAAATTTTATTCAAAAAATAAATGGAGTAATATCCCTATTAAACACTGCTGAAAAATGGCTGCAAAGAAGCACAGCAGGTACGGTCACCGCTTTTGTAAATACACGACAAATATGGAAGTTATGTAATTCCTATATATTTCGTACACATTTACTTTTCTCGAATTTACAAAATTCACTAGTTATGTCTGAGATTCTTATTTAAAATTGAACTTGTCTTAAAGCTTATACAATTTATATATTTTTAATAAAATTCTGTAAATCTTTCCCCTCTCCCCTAAACGAGAGAAGTAAATCAGTCACAGAAGTTCGAAACATTATTCAAATAATAAATGAAATTATATCCCTATTAATCATTACTGAAAAATGGCTACAAAGAAGCACAACAGGTAGTCAAAGCTTCCTTAAATACAAGACAAATACAGAAACTATGCAATTCATATATATTTCGTAAGCATTTACTTTTCAAATTTCTCCTCAAGTTCTGTCATTCTTATTTAAAATTGAGATTTTTTTAATCTTATTCAATTTATATATTTCTAATAACATTCTGTAAATCCCCCCCTCCCAAAGAGAGAAATAAATCGGTGATTTTTCTTCCACCGAAGTTGGAAACTTAATTCAAATAATAAATGAAGTAATATCCCTATTAAACATTACTGAAAAATGGCTACAAAGAAGCACAAAAGGTGGTCACAGCTTTTGTAAATACACGACAAATACAGAAACTATGCAATTCATATATATTTCATAAACATTTACTTTTCAAAATTCTCCACTAATTCTGACTAAGATTCTTATTTAAAATCGAGCTTTTTTAAAACTTATTTAATTTATATATTTCTAATAAAACTCAGTAAATCTTCTTTACCTCTCAAAGAAAGGAGTAATTCGGTGATTTTTCTTTAACCAAAGTTGGAAACTTTATTTAAATAATAAATGGAATAATATCCCTATAAAACATTGCTGAAAAATGGCTACAAAGGGAGCACACCAGGTACGGTCACCGCTTTTGTAAATACACGACAAATACAGAAATTATGTAATTCCTATATATATTTCGTAAACATTTACTTTTCAAGAATTTACAAAATTCTTCATTAGTTTTGTCTAAGATTCTTATTTAAAAATTAACTTTTTTGAAGCATATACAATTTATATATTTTAATAAAGCTCTGTAAATCTTCTCCCTCTCTCAAACAGAAGGGTAAATCAGCGATTTTTCTTTCACTGAAGTTGGAAACTTTATTTAAATAGCACATGGAATATTGTCCTTATTAAACACTGCTGAAAAATGGCTACAGAGTGAGCACAGCAGGTACGGTCGCAGCTTAAAAGGAATTCAAAGTTCTCGCAGGAAGAGAAAACAGCATTATAGTTAAGAGACAGACCTGTGATCTGGAGTTTATCATTTATCATGGCAGAGCATTCCAGACAGGGGGAAGCGGTTAATGCGGCGTAAGATTTCAGAAATTTAAACCCCTAACCTCTACAACACGAAACCCTTTACCAGAAAACTGAAAACTTTATTCGGCAAGATATGAACAATCACAGAAGATTATATCATTTTCGTGTCTTGACACATTGTATGCGGGTACATCCTATGCTTTTTAAAACGATAGTTGATCACTGACTTGACGTGCTGTAATATTGAAAATTATTTCAACTTCATATTTATTTTATTCTATTTAGTTCATTATTACTTAGATTTAAGATATGCATCTATATGAAATCGTCAGAAATGACTCTGGCAAAAAAAAGGGTTCAGTTTTTCTGATAAATATTGGATCGTAAATCAAATATTTTCCAATATTTACCAGGAAAATTTGACCTTAATGTAATTTTGCAAGAGAAATAAGAAGGCGTATCATAATTTCTTTCTCAATTTTTTTTCTCTAGTTATTAGTAAAATTCCTTTAAACTAGTCTAATAAATTAAATATTCTCCAGTATTTACCAGGAAAATTTAACCTTAATGTAATTTTGTAAGAGAAATAAAGACGTGTCATATTTAATTCCTTTCTCAAAATTTTTCCCTAGTTATTCATAAAATTGCTTTAAATTAGTCTGGTGAATTAAATATACTCCAAAATTTATCAGTAAAAATTCAACCTTAATGTAATTTTGTAAGAGAAATAAAGACGTGTAATAATTCCTTTCCCAATTTTCCCCCTAATTATTCATAAAATTGCTTTAAATTAGTCTGGTAATTAAATAAGCCCCAATATTTATCAGTAAAAATTTTAGGTTGAAGTTTTACTGATAAATATTGGAATTATAATTTTTAATTTTAATTTTGTAAAAAGAAATGAAAAGACATGTCATAATTCCTTTCTCCAAAAAAATATGCTCCAGTATTAACCAGAAAAATTCAACCTTAGGGCAATTTTGTAAAAGAAATAAAAAAACGTGTCATAATTTCTTTCTCAATTTCCCCCCTAGTTATTCATTAAATTGGTTTAAACTAGTCTGGTGAATTAAATATACTCCAATATTTATCAGTAAAAATTCAACTTTAATGTAATTTTGTAAGAGAAATAAAAAGACGTGTCATAATTCCTTTCACAATTTTTTCCTAGTTATTCATAAAATTACTTAGTCTGGTAAATAGTCTAGTGTAATTTATTCCAATATTTATCAGTAAAAATTCAACCTTACTGTAAATTTTTAAGAGATATGGAAAGAAATGGAATTCTTTTCTCAATTTTTTTCCCTAGTTTTTCATAAAATTGCATTAAACTAGTCTGGTAAATTCAATATTCTCCAGTATTTACCAGGAAAATTCAACCTTAATGTAATTTTGTAAGAGAAATAAAAAAGACGTGTCATAATTAATTTCTTTCTCAATTTTTTCCATAGTTTTTCATAAAATTGCATTAAACTAGTCTGGTAAATTCAATATTCTCCAGTATTTACCAGGAAAATTCTACATTAATGTAATTTTGTAAGAGAAATAAAAAAGACGTGTCATAATTAATTTCTTTCTCAATTTTTTCCCTAATTTTTCATAAAATTGCATTAAACTAGTCTGGTAAATTCAATATTCTCCAGTATTTAACAGGAAAATTCTACCTTAATGTAATTTTGTAAGAGAAATAAAAAAGACGTGTCATAATTAATTTCTTTCTCAAATTGTTCCCTAGTTATTCATAAAATTGCTTTAAACTAATCTGGTAAATTATATAGTCTCCAATATTTATCAGTAAAAATTCAACTTTAATGTAATTTTGTAAGAGAAATAAAAAGACATTTCATAATTCCTTTCTCAATTCTTTCCTAATTATTAATAAAATTGCTTTAAATTAGTCTGGTAATTAAATAAGCCCCAATATTTATCAGTAAAAATTTTAAGTTAAAGTTTTACTGATAAATATTAGAATTGTAATTTTTAATTTTAATTTTGTAAAAAGAAATGAAAAAACGTGTCATAATTCCTTTCTCCAAAAAAATATGCTCCAATATTAACCACAAAAATTCAATCTTAATGTAATTTTGTAAAAGAAATAAAAAGATGTGTCATATTTCCTTTTTCCATGTTTCCCCTAGTTATTCATAAAATTGCTTTAAACTAGTCTAGTAAATTAAATATTCTTCAATATTTATCAGTAAAAATTCAACTTTAATGTAATTCTGTAAGAGAAATAAAAAGACGTGTCATAATTCCTTTCTCAATTTCTTCCTAGTTATTCATTCATAAAATTACTTAGTCTGGTAAATAGGCTAGTATAGTTTATTTCAATATTTATCAGTAAAAATTACACCTTAATGTAATTTTGCAAGAAAAATTAAAAGACGTGTCATAATTCCTTTCTCAATTTTTCCCTAGTTATTCATAAAATTGCTTTAAATTAGTCTGGTGAATTAAATATACTCCAATATTTATCAGTAAGAATTCAACTTTAATGTAATTTTGTAAGAGAAGTAAAAATACGTGTCATAATTAATTCATTTCTCAATTTTTTCTCTAGTTATTCATGAAATTGCTTTACATTTGTCTGGAGAATTAAATATGCCCCAATATTTATCAGTAAAAGTTTTAGGTTGAAGTTTTACTGATAAATATTAGAATTATAATTTTTAATTTTAATTTTGTAATAGAAATAAAAAGACGTGTTATAATTCCTTTCCCAATATTTTTCTAGTTATTCATAAAACTACTTAGTCTGGTAAATAATCTAGTATAGTTTATTCCAATATTTATCAGTAAAAATTCAATTTAATGTAATTTTGTAAGAAAAATGAAAAGACGTGTCCCAAATCCTTTTTCAATTTTTTCTCTTGTTATTGATAAAATTGCTTTAAATTAGTCAAGTAAATTAAATACCCTCATGTATTTAACAAGTATATCTAAACCTGGTAAAAACTTACAGCTTAAAAAGACGCTGTAATTTAATATGTATATTTCAAGATGTAATGAAATTACGTATAACGTTGTTTATCCGTTTTATAACGTATTTGTGTATCTGCGTAACTGTAGATGTATGTATAATGCATACATATGTATGTGTTGTTATGTACTGTGTATATGTATGTAATAATTTGTTTTAGTTTGAAAACAAACTTAAGCAAAGTGTTAAACACAAGTTTATTGTACTTTTAGATTGAGACTTAGTCTCAATCTCCCTGAAAGAAAATTCTAGCTACGTTGCTGGACCCTTTATTCATCAAAAAACGAAAATTTTTAAAACGGCTCTCCTTGACAGCATCAAACGAAAGTAAAAATGGAACTACAAGTCAAGTTCTTTTTTTGAGACGGGGATAAAATATATCAGTGACTGGGAGTGTCAGTGTTTATAGCGATAACATGGCAATCTTTCCACTGAAAATTAAAATATACGATACATTATATTCAGTCCAAATAGTTCATATTCCCCCTCCAACCGTTTGATTCGAATTCCATAACAAACGGAGAGACTGTCAAATAGCATTTCGACGTACCGAAAAAAAAATACCAGAATCGAAAAATGTGTTTAAAAAATGAATAAAAAACGCAGATGATTTTTTAAAGCAGGACTGATAAAGAAAGAAACGTTTTCACTGCAAAGCAAAGGCGAGAAGGGAGGGGGGTAGGAATGAATTCAGGCTGTCAATACTTTGACCACAACCGCGGAGGGAAGGAAGAAGTGAAATGGAAGTGAAGCGAAGTGAGATACGATCAGGAAGGACCGTGCGAGGAAAGTTTTTTTTTTTTCCCCAAAAAAATAGAACAGATTTCAAGTGATTTCTTTGAAAAGGGGCTTACAGAAAAGATATGTTTTTTTCATATACGGAAGGAATGTAAACATTCGATATTTGAATGTATTCTTTATTCGGCTCTCCCTCTCTTGTTGTGCGGCAAATACTGACGAAGCAGAATGAGATCAGGGAATTACAAATATGCGCGGAAGACCAAACATGTTTAAACTGATATAAACTATTAAACTCTGCGTTAGATTCAAGTAGCAATTAGGGAATAAAAACTTGATTATTTGCACAAACAACAGTTGAAAATGACGCCGAACGATGGCCGAATGGTTAGGGTGCTGGCCTTCGGAACCGGAGTTCGTGGGTTCGAATCCCACTACGGCATGGATATTCGTAGCCGTTCGAAATCGGCTTTAAGCAGTAGGTCCCGGTCTCATTAGCCCTCGTGTTGCAAAAAGGAGACCGTAGGGCTCCAAAACCAAACCAAACCAGTTGAAAATGACCATAATGGTTAATGACAAAGCAAATGCATCGTTGCCAAAAGGAGAAAATGGATGCGAGAACATTTTCACGCTACTATTTTCTACGATTTTAAAGTAGGATTAAATTAAGAAGAATGCTTTCAACGGTTGCAATCCGCATTTGGTGATGAATCTCCAGCTAGTGCTACTGTATTCAGATGGTTTAAAAGAATTTAGCAGAAGCAATTTTCTTGAAGTAAAGAACACACAGGAAGGCCGCCGTCGGCAGTCATCCCAGATAATGTGTCTGCCATACGAAAAATGTTAATGGACGATAATCACTGTACCTATCAAATTATGCAGAGGAACTTAACATTGGATCCGCAACCATACACAAAATTATTAATGAAGAATTACATGTGAAAAAAGTAGTTTGCCGTTGGGTTCACCATAATGTAACTGAGCAGCAAAAAGGGGAGCGTGTCAGAATCAGTCAAGAAACTCTTAACTCTTAAATTGCTAAATGATGGTGGCCACCGCATCATTTCTAAAATTGTAACGGGTGATGAAACGTGCATACCGTTTTTTGAAGTTCCAACACCTCAAGAAAGCAAAGTATGGGTCTTTGAAGATGATCCCACGTCGACAATGGTGAAAAGACAACGCGCACTGAAAAAAGTGATGTATGCCGTTTTCTTCAGACGTACGGGATTGGTCAAAGCCATCAAGTTGAAAGGACAGAAGCCGGTAACAGCAAACAGGAATACCACTAAATGTCTTCCACAAATTCAACAAGATGTGAATCTTAGGGAACTAATGCTTCACCATGAAAATGCATCTTCACATACAGACGGATTTAAAGTTGAGTTTCTTAAACACAAACAAATTAAAGTGATAGAATTTCCTCCTTGTTCACCTAATCTAGCTGTGTATGAATTTTGGTTATTCTTGAATCTAAAAAAACTTACGTGGACGTCGTTTTCATTCAGAAGAAGAGGTTGATGTGGCTATAAATGCATTTTTCATCTATTCCAAGAAATGAATGGCTTGAGGCATTTAATCTGTGAAAAATTCGTGTACAAAAGAGCATTGATACTGGAGTAGACTACTTTAAACACACCTAAAATTTAAGTATAACTTTAAAAACCTAGTTGTATCTCAAAAATTTCAGAGTGACCCTCGTATTTAGTGTCGATTATTTACGATCTTATTTTTTCAAAGCACGTTTTTCTATTTCAATTCTTCTTCCCCCAAAACTGAAATATATCAGGGTTTGGAATCAAAAGTTAATTGAACAATTCCCAAAAAGGGAGTTAAAGTAATAATTCTAAATATTTCTTCCCTGACAAACGCAGTTTATTGAAAAGCATATATAAACTTCCGTAAATTTGCATCTGCGGTTAGTTGCTTCTATTGTTTGATTTTTTCCCGCTATCTTTCCGTTTTCTAAATCTTTTTCACGTATCACCTGCGCTATCGATGCAGCATTTTTACGGTCTAACTGCGTAAAAATCGCTGATATCTTTTCTTTTTCTTCCTCTAATACGCTCAAATGTGGATTTTCAGATTTTTACTGCAAACGAAGGAAAAGCTAAAGGGGGGAAAATATATACGCTCAAAATATACGAAAAGAAGCGATTGTTGATCCTAGATATAAAATTGACTCAGCGAGTTTATATTTTTGCAGTTGGAAGTTTGAAAAATAAAAGAAAAATCACCCAGTGCGGTTTTCTTGCTTTGCCCGTAAAAAAGCTTTTATTACGAAGTTCAACCAGGCGTTCTTGCATCACAATTTGGCTGATGGTTGGTTGGTTGGTTGAAAATTAGTAGCGCTAATTCCTCTTGGGACAAACTGCGCCAAACATGACGAAAAACCCAATACAACAACACAATTTAGAAACAATTTTGAAAAAACCAATTTTGAAAATGAGAACAAATTACACTGCGTAAAAAATCTCACACGGAAATGTACATTAAAATAGACAAGCTTAGGTAATAATTCTAAATGTTTGCAATTGCGTTATGCTTGTGGTTTACACATATTTCTCGTACATGATACAAAAAGAAAGTATCAAAATATATGTGCTACTTCTAGCAGCTTCAGCAATATTGAATTTGACATATTAAAACAAAACAGCTGAAATGAAGATATTTGTTAGGATGAAAAAGAAGCTACAAGAATGAGAATAAATTAGACTGTTATAAAAGTCTCACATGGTAGCTTACATTAGAACAGACAAGTTTAGATAATAATTCTAAATGTTTGCAATTATGTTATGCATGTGGTTTACACATATTTGTTGTACATGATAAAAGTAGAAGAAATTATCAAAATATATGTGCTACTTTTAGCCGTTACAGCAATATTGAATTTAACGGATTAAAACAAAACACAAGCTGAATTGAAGATATTTGTTTGGACGAAAGCAAAAGAAGCTACAAAAAATGAGAACAACTTAGATGGGATGAATTCTCACACGGAAACTTACATTAGAACAGACGACTGTAGGTAATAATTCTAAATGTTTGCAATTGTGTTAGGCACGTGGTTTACACGTATTTGTTCTACATTATGGAAGTAGAAGAAATTATCAAAATATATGTGCTACTTTTAGCCGTTATTTCAATATTTAATTTTACTGATTAAAACAAACACGAGCTGAATTGAAGATATTTGTTTGGACGAAAGCAAAAGAAGCTACAAAAAATGAGAACAACTTAGATGGGATGAATTCTCACACGGAAACTTATATTAGAACAGACGACTTTAGGTAATAATTCTAAATGTTTGTAATTGTGTTAGGCACGTGGTTTACACATATTTGTTCTACATTATGGAAGTAGAAGAAATTATCAAAATATATATGCTAATTTTAGCCTTTACAGCAATATTGAATTTAACGGATTAAAACAAAACATCAGCTAAATTGAATATTTTTGACGAAGTTTGTTTGACGAAAGAAAAAAAAAGCTACAAAAAGGAGAATACATTAGACTGGGATAAAAATCTAAAACGGAAATTTACCTTAGAATAGACACGCTTAGGTATTAATTATAAATGTTTGTCTTTGCTATTAAAATAACCATTAGCGGATGCTTTTTCATCGTATAATGAATCATAAACTGAATCCTTTAACTTTAAACGCTTATGTGTTACCTGCGATTAGGTGTTGTGTTGTTTCCTATTCAAGAAATGTGTTCAACTTACGAAAGAAACTATTTAATAATTCTTATCGAGAAAAGGGAGAAAATAAAAGCACCACATCTTTATCCCGAGGAATAAGATTGGCAAATGAAGTTGCCAATCTCCTTCTATAAAAGTCGGCGAGAAAATGGCTGGTGCGTCAGTTCAAGTTATCTGACGTAATGCTTTATACGTCAGCTTTGATATTTTTCCAAATCATATCTAGGAGCGTTATTTTCCCTCCGCTGCTTTTTAGCCTCATTTTTCAGTTACAGCTGAATGACGGGGATAATGCGCCAACTTATTTTTGTGATATCCCCAGCGCGATATGATAAGCTTTTTATAACGGGGGTTGGGAAAAGAAATGTATGGGTAAAAAAATCTGATGCGGTATTCACATGAATCCTTTGCACATATATTATCTTTATTTTTATTTTGTATGATAATCCCCTATATAGTAATAGCTTGAGTTATCTGTCCGTGGTCTTCGAATTTATAAGCCGAACGATGGCCGAATGATTAGGGTTCTGGCCTTCGGAACCGGAGTTCATGGGTTCGAATCCTACTATGGCATGGATGTTCATAGCCGTTTTGAATTGGCTTTAAGCAGTAGGTCCCGGTCTCATTAGCCCTCGTGTTGCAAAAAAGTAGACCGTAGCGCTCCAAAACCAAACCAAAACCAAACTTCGAATTTATGAAGAGGTTGTACCTGGAATGATAGAGGCATTCATATTGGATTATTTAGGAGTTAGAGTTAGCGAAATTCAAAGCGAGTAAAGTTTATCTTCACCTAAACTATAGATCCGATTCTAAAATAAATCAGTATAAATATACTTCATATCACAGCAAAAAATGTCATCGTCTTTAAAACGTTCGAAATCCACACCTTCCCTTCGTTTCGAGCGTTTAATGCCATTATTTCAACCCTATTTTTCCCGGTTAAGAGCAAGCGATTAAATTCACCAATTTGTCACGTAATAAATAGGTAAAAATAACTTTCTTTTTCCAGCATTATGACGTCATTCCTTTACCCATCTCCTTTAATTATTTCTTATTTTAATTATTCAAATATCGTCTGCATAATTTTCATACGTTTTATCACTGAACTTAGATATTACATAAATAATTTTCTTTTAAATTTGGCTTTAATAATAGATTAGGTACATATCTTATAATTTTAAACTTAATCATCGATTATTTTTTGTTACAATGAAAATTTGATCACCAGTATTAACAACAAATTATTTTCATAAAAGTCTGAGTCTATTTCACGGACTCAGAAATATCTAGCGTTTAAGTTATATATCTTTGAAAATTAAGAAGTTTGTTCGTTTGTGTTTTTTATGCATAACCACACGATTTGTAATCGATTCACTAAATCATTCTAAAAAATTAAAACTTTTACTTATCTCATGATATGACGGGATATATTCTAGTCCAAAAAATATTCTCTGTAAATATATTTTTATTTTATTTACTGAGAAAAAATAATTAACAATTGGCATGTGGGCATACTTCACCGCCAACTTTAATTTTAAAAATAGTTTATTTTTGGGATTTCGTCAATTTGAAGCTTGGTTTTTCATTGTTGAATACTAAATTGATAAAATGAGCTGTTGTGACTATATTTGTCACAAGTGATGAAGAAATATGCGCTGACAGATTATAGGGCTTTAATTTTAAAAATAGTTTATTTTTGTGATTTCGTCAATTTGAAGCTTGGTTTTTCATTGTTGAATACTAAATTGATAAAATGAGTCATTGTGACAAAGATAGAGATAAATAAATATGAGCTGACTGATTATAGAGACTTTACTTTTAAAAATAGTTTATTTTAGTGATTTCGTCAATTTGAAGCTTGGTTTTTTATTGGAAGCTTGGTTTTTGGCCAGCATGTTTGTGAATCGCGCGAAAGTTTAGTCATTCAGAAAAATCACAGTAAATCGAAAGCTACTTTGTTTTTATGAACGAATTTTTTTTTATTTTACACTTTAATATATACTATATGATTATTTAACAAAACAAAACAATATTTTTACGAAATCACAAAAATAAACGATTTTTAAATTTTTACAATGTATGCAAAGATATTTTTTCATGGCAAGTACAAATAGAACTGTTTATTATCAATTTTGTATTCAACAATAAAAAACCAAGCTTCAAATTGACAAAACACGACTTGTACTTTCTGGAGCTAGGAATTCGATTGAAGACTAAATAATGCAACAAAACACCGAGTTACTCGACAATCATAACTTGCGGAAAGAAACAATGCAAAACGTGTATAAACAACGCAAACAACACGCATATAATGTCACACATGCATATAATTATACGTATTTAGTAGATTTGTGGTGGTTAGCGGGTATCCACCACAAATCTACTAATACGTATTTTTACATGACCCACTCTCCAGTGACAGACTGCAAAAAACTAAAAATACGTTGCCCGCACGCAATGTGTTAAGTACCGTATACATCGTGCACTTTAGAGCTACCGATGTTAGATATATACCTAGTTTTACCACACCCGTGAAATCGACGATTTTTTTATCATTGTAACTTTTGACTTAGTTGATGGAAATAAAAGAATATAATTTAACAACAACATTTGATATAATTCTTTAATTATTAATGAAAAAACAAATTCTGTTGTCTAGAATTTGCAATTCACCACAAATCTACTAAATACGTATTTTTATGTGACCCGCGCTCCAGTGACAGACTGTAAAAGACGTAAAAATGCGTTGCCCGCAAGCAAAGTGTTAAGATTCTTTTATTTTTCTGTCAAAATAATCAAAACCTTACATATGAAATTGTTTAGATTTATTTTTCAATTTTTACTTAAATGAAGTGTCAACGAAATCTGTTGGAAACTGAAAACAGAGAAAATTCTCGTAAATCGGTCTTTTGATTTACACATATAAACTAGCAGGAAAAAAATATATCCTTCCCGAATGTCGTTCGGGCAGAACTGTAAAGTGCCTTTCAGGATTCTTCATTCTTGTCGTAGCAGAAAGCTGTGATTGTATATTCTGTGTTTACATTTAATCGTTCAAGTCTCATGCTTAAGTTTACACTAAGATTAAAAATCTTGTTTCCTACAGAGTGATATGCTTGTAATTGCTTACACAGCATCTGATAATTAGCATTGTAATTTTCCAGACTCTAACCCTCTTTTTGACAGTTTTAAATATTCTTTGCAATGTAAACACCCTTTCTTATTGCTGCAAGAGAGGGTTTAAATACACATCTTCAGTCAAGTGTGTCATTAATGCCATGTTTGATATTTTACATGTTAGTAAGCATCAGTTGCGTGGCTTGAGTTAATATATACTATATGATTATTTAACAAAACAAATTAATATTTTTAGGTAATCACAAAAGTAAACGATTTTTAAATTTTTACAATGAATTCAAAAATATTTTTTCATGAAAAGTACAAAATAGAATTATTTATTATCAATTTTATATTCAACAATAAAAAAACCAAGCTTCAAATTGACAACACGACTTGTACGTTGTGGAGCTAGGAATTCGATTGAAGACGAAATAACGCAACAAAAGACCGAGTCACTCGACAATCATAATTTGAGGGAAAAAAAAGCAAAGCGTTACATAGCAACGCAAACAATACGCATATATATAATTATATGTATTTAGTAGATTTGTGGTGGTTAGCGGGTATCCACCACAAATCTACTAAATATGTATTTTTACGAGACCCGCGTTCCAGTGACAGACTGTAAAAAACGTAAAAATACGTTGCCCGCACGCAAAGCGTTAAGTACCGTATACATCGTGCACTTTAGAATTGCCGATGTTAGATGTATACCTAGTTTTACCGCACCCGTGAAATCGACGAATTTTTTATCACTGTAACTTTTGACTTAATGGAAAGAAAATAATATAATTTAACAACAACAACATCATTAATATAATTCTTTAATTATTAATGAAGAAAAAAACCAAATCCTGTTGTCTAGAATTTGCAATCCACCACAAATCTACTAAATACGTATTTTTACATGACCCGCGTTCCAGTGACAGACTGCAAAAAACTTAAAAATACGTTGCCCGCACGCAAAGTGTTAAGATTCTTTTATTTTTCTGTCAAAACAATCAAAACCTTACATAGGAAGTTGTTTAGATTTATTTTCTCACTTTTTACTCAAATGAAGTGTCGGTGAAATCTGTTGGAAACTGAAAACAGAGAAAATTCCCGTAAATCATCGCTTGATTTACTCATATAAACTAGCAGGAAAAAATTATATCCTTCGAATGTCGTTCAGAGAACTGTAAAGTGTTCAGGATACTTCATTACGTAGCAGAAAGCTGTGATTGTATATTCTGTGTTTACATTTAATCGTTCAAGTCTCATGCTTAAGTTTACACTAAGATTAAAAATCTTGTTTTCTACAGAGTGGTATTCTTGTAATTGCTCTCACAGCATATGATAATTAGCATTGTAATTTTCCAGACTTTAACCCTCTTTTTGACAGTTTTAAATATTCTTTGCAATGAAAACACTCTTTTTTATTGCTTCAAGAGAGGGTTTAAATACACATCTTCACTCAAGTGTGTCATTAATGTCATGTTTGAGATGTTACATGTTAGTAAGCATCAGTCGCGTGGCGTGAGTTAATATATACTATATGATTATTTAACAAAACAAATTAATATTTTTAGGTAATCACAAAAGTAAACGATTTTTAAATTTTTACAATGAATTCAAAAATATTTTTTCATGAAAAGTACAAAATAGAATTATTTATTATCAATTTTATATTCAACAATAAAAAAACCAAGCTTCAAATTGACAAAACACGACTTGTACGTTCTGGAGCTACGAATTCGCTTGAAGACGAAATAACGCAACGAAAGACCGAG
Organism: Pardosa pseudoannulata; assembly: GCA_032207245.1. Classification (NCBI taxonomy): domain Eukaryota; kingdom Metazoa; phylum Arthropoda; class Arachnida; order Araneae; family Lycosidae; genus Pardosa; species Pardosa pseudoannulata. The sequence continues at coordinate 68,026,122 of CM063507.1, read as the reverse complement.
TCACTCGACAATCATAACTTGTGGAAAGAAAAAATGCAAAGCGTTGCATAGCAACGTAAACAACCCGCATATAATGTCACACATACATATAATTATACGTATATAGTAGATTTGTGGTGGTTAGCGGGTATCCACCACAAATCTACTAAATACGTATTTTTACGTGACACGCGCTCCAGTGACAGACGGCAAAAAAACGTAAAAATACGTTGCCCGCACGCGAAGTGTTAATGTGTTTAATTAAACTGGATAAGCTTTTGAAAATTAAATTATTTTCTCGAGTTACCAAAGATTTGATGATGCAAACAGCAAAAACGTTTATTCATTAAGATTACATAATTTTAAACGCCTTATGTAAGTAGTACTTAACGTAATTGAAAATTGATACCAAGTCTTGTTTCGATGAATAAATAAAAGCAATTTTGTAAAAATACGCTGCCCGCACGCGAAGAGTTAACAATGATTAACACCGAGAAATTACCGTGAACTTTGAACTGATTTAAAGTTATTAGCATTTTTGTCGTTTATTTTGATACTATCAGACAGAAGAGGTTTACTTTGTTTATACACATTATTCTACACTCCTGTTTTATAATTCAAATATAAGTTATTCCTCTTTCAGGTTCTTAAAATCAATGGTTTACTTTATTTATTCACCTTGTTTAATGCTTCTATTTTGTAATTAATGTATAATCTTTATTTTTGTTACAGGGTCTGACATGCAGCTTGATCTTCGCCATTTTCGCAGCCGTCCTCGGAATGGTGCAGTTCGGCTACAACACGGCAGTCATCAACGCACCGCGACAGGTGGGTGAAATTTTGCCTGCACTGACTATTCCATAAATTGGAACGTAATAATACTGTGGTTCTGTAGTCGTTCAGAATCGGCTTTAACTCTTTAAAGACGATAGGAGCAGATAATTTTACAACCCATAACTCCTGAAGTTTTCAGCAGGTGAAAATGTAAAATGGACTGTCCCATTCTCCCCTCCCTTCATCCCGGAAAATTGATTTCGGAGCCATGAATGAAAAAGTTGGGTCACAGATGTCAATCTTAAATTGAGTATGTTTCTTTACTTCCCCATGTAGTAACAGGGGTACATAAGCTACAAGAAAAAATCTAGTAAATGAGCACAATAATATAAACACACATACTCATATCGAAAGTATACAAAATTTTAAGCCCATTTTTATGAGTGCGAAGATAATAAATAAGAGTAATTTTTAAATGTAAGAACTGCAAACTTTAAAACATTTGTCAGTTAAAAAAAATTAATAGCTCTCCAACACAGAAATTCCACAAAAAAAAATTCTTCGAGCATTCTAAGAACTAGTAAATCATACTGTATTTCATTTCCTGCCCTGTCCAAATGACTAATTTAGTCTATGGCTTTTTATTTTCATAATCAATAAAATTCATTTAAGAAAAAAAAATTATGCATTTATAATATTGTTTAACTATTTATCTATAATTTTTAAATAGCTTATGTTTATATAAAATATCTTCAAACTGAATTTCAAAATATATATCGCAGTATAAAATAAGATTAGAATTATTTTAGAGAATAAAAAGAAAGTAAAAATATTGCTAAGGAAGACGCCTCAAAATGTGGTCAAGCTTTGCTGTAGGCAGTAATCAAACTGTCAACTGGTCATAAGACGGGGTAAGTGAAAAGAAGATGCCCACTAAACATACCTTTCACCCCTATTTTAAACCCCCCCGGCCTATTCCGGTCAAGCTCGTCTTTAAGTTCTTCGGCCGGTATGGGCCGGAGTAGTCCCCAGGAAGTTAACCCCTTCCCCAGCCGAACGATGGCCGATTGGTTAGGGTGCTGGCCTTCGGCAATGGATTTTGTGCGTTTGAATCCCACAGTGGCATGGATATTCGTAGCCGTTCGGAATCGGCTTTAAGCTGTAGGTCCTGGTCTCATTAGCCCTCATGTTGCAAAAAGTAGACCATAGCACTCCAACTAACCAACCAACCTTAACCCCTTCCCTGTTTTACCTGTATGCCGTGCGGGCACAGCTTTCGGGCCTTTACTGATTTGCCCGTACTGCTTACGGGCAATCTGATTTCTATTTCGCTGGCACTGTTTTGGCCGTATTTTTTCCAATTTTAGTAACAAATTATTCGTAAATATCGCCAGTAAATGATAGTTTGCAGTTTTTATTGTATTTTCTACTGTGATTGATTCAGAAGCGCTGGTTTTTTTCGCATGTTTGAATATGGTATGCATTTGTTTAATCGTGAAATTTTCTATAGAGGCAAAAAATTATATCACAACATAGAAAAATTCTATAAATTAAAAAAAAATAATTAAATTATATAGGTTAACCGACTTTAGAAATTAGTAAATATAAAATTGATGTCAAAGGTTTAATCAGATGTTAGACCTAGCTAATTCAAACATTCTACTATTATCCGAGGTTAATTAGTGATTGATTACAACAAGAATCGTGATTAAAACAAAAGGAGATAACAATTAAAAAAGATGAACAAGAACGGATCTCACCAAAGTCGTTTAACGGCCGTGATTAGTTCATGGCGCCAATGCATGGTGAAACTCAATTCTCCGTTTAAACAGGGATTAATCTTACTTAGCCTTTAACCCCTTCCCTGCTTTGCTCGTACGCCGTAAGGGCACAGCTTTCGGGCCTTTTTCTGATTCGCTCGTACGGCGTACGGGCAATCTGATTTCTATTTCACTTGCACTGTTTCGGCCATATTTTTTTCCAATTTTAGTAACAAATTATTCGTAAATATGGCCAGTAAATGATAGTTTGCAGTTTATTGTATTTTCTACTCTGATTGGTTTAAAAGCGCGATTTTTTTCGCATGTTTTGTATCAGAAGACGAATTGTTATCTTTCAGTGTATAGTTTTCTGGTTATATTTTACTAACCGCCTGATAATTTTATTGATGTAAGAGTTGAATAATATATTTTTACTTTTAAATAATGGATAATTCAGAGCGTATGGAGCTCATTTCTTGTGATTCGAACTGTGACTCGGAATCAGAAACTGAATTATCTGTAAATGATAGTAGCGAAAGTTTACTAGATGACCTGGATAGTAGTGACTCTGATAGTAGTACAGATGGAATCAGTCAAGCCAATTTTTTTATTGTGATAATCGAGTGAGTCATTGCAGACTCACCCATGCCCATCTTTTGCTAGTGAAGCTCCTGCACAATGTGCTTTTGCAAGACTCCTTACACAGTCGCACATATTTAAAACTGTGTTTGTTGTAAATCATTGTAATATAAATTTTGTAATATCCATCTCCTAATCTTAATTTATCATTAAACTCCACATCCAAATTTGTTCCTCTTTCTTCGCCTTATTGGTTTTTATACCGATATATGATGATTGTTATTCAATTTTCTTTTATTCAATTTTTGATCATTCAGTTTTCAATTATTTTTTCACTTATTTCTTAATTTTTAATTATTTTCAAACTTAAAATCAATTCTTCACTCAATTTCCATTTCTTGTTAATTGTATATCTCAATCTTTTTCGTGTTTTAGTGGAATGTTATATTTTTATTGTTATTTTAATCTGTTTTAAAACCTTTCATTTTTTTTTTTTTTTTAAATCTAAATTTTGTCTTTTTTTATTGCCACATCTTGTTTGGCGCAGTTTGTCCCAAGAGGTTAGCGCCATTAAACTTCAACCAACCAACCAACCAACTTTCGACCGCCTCCTAATGCTTTCACTGGTATTCCAAAAATTAACTTGGATATCGATGAGACTAAAGGAAAACTTCAGCTCTACGATGCTTTCAAAGACAGAAAAATAGTTGTAATAAATGCTTAAAAATATTAGAAATGTTAATTTTAATAACATATCTTTACTTAAAAATGTAAAACGAACAAAAAATGCAATAAAAAATGTGACATTTTTTTGATCGAATTCTGGAAAAAAATGAAACTGTCAAACGGTTAAGCAGGTAGGTGCCGGTCTCATTAGCTCTCGTTTAACACAGGTGCATTTCGCAGCTTAATTGTACCGGGAGCGGGCGTTTTGCGCATATATTTAGTTATTCAGTTAAATCTCAATAGATCGAAAATTATTTCATTTATTAACCAACTCTTCGTATTTTATATTGAAACTAGCATATAGCCCATCATATGACGGGATTAGTAAAATTTTTAATATTCCAGAAACTGTTAAGTACCCAATGAGGCAGGTAAAAAATGGTTTGTATTTTGGCTGAGAACTATCTGGTTCACTCTCAGTAATTTATTTATCGTCATACTCCTCTAGAGTCTCCCGATCCTGTAATGCAGTTTAGAATCATATTGAATTCATTTAATTAAGCCGTGTGGTTATGTATAATAAACAAACACACAAAAGAACAAACTTCTTAATTTCCAAATATACATAAATTAAAAGTTAGATATTTATTAGTCAGTGAAATAGACTCCTAGACTTATATGAAAAGAATTGTTAACATTGTTGATAAAATTTTCATTGCACCAAAAAATAATCGTTGTTTAAAATTATCACGTATGTACCTAATCTATTATTTAACCCATCCACCGACCACCCTCCCCACCTTTTTCCCGTTCAAAACAGTCACCCTTTTCGTAAATTCCAGACGGAACTTACCGTATCATACTAGAGTTGCCGGTTTAAAAGTTGTCAGGCTACTTTTAAGTTATTTTCTCTGCAAGGTAAAGGAGTTCCGTTACGCAAAATTAGTTTCTTTCATTTATTATCGCTTATCAATATTTTTTTTCTCAAAATTTGTATACGAGTAACGAGAAGGTTGACATCCATTTTCGAACAGGAATTTGCTGTCGAACCCCCGTCGACGCGTCCGTTCAGTGGGTTAAGCCAAATATTAAAGAAAATTATGTACGTAATATCTAAGTTCAGTGATAAAAGATATAAAAATAGTGTAGACGATATTTAAATAGTTTAAAATATGAAATGATTAAATGAGATGTTTAAAGGAATGACGTCACAATGCTAGAAAAATTGTTATATTTACCTATTTATTAAGTGATAAATGGATAAATTGAATCGCCTATGCTCTTAACCGGGGAAAATAGGGCTTGAAATAATGGCATTAAACTCTCGAAAAGGGGGAAAGGGTTAGATTTCGAACGTTTTAAAGACGACATATTTTACCTATGATATGAAGCATATTTATACAAATTTATTTTAGAATCGGATCGATAGTTTAGAAGATAAACTTTATTCGCTTTGAATGGATGCCTCTATCCATTCCAAGTCCAACCGCTTCATAAATTGGAGGACAGACGGACAGATAACTTAGGCTATTATTATATAGGGGATATATAAACAAATATATAAATAGAAATTTATAAATTCTACGTCTTCCTGAAAAAATTTTGTCTCCATCGCTTTTGTCACTATTGGTAATAGTTAAAGGTTAACAATGGTAGACAACAGTGAAAATAGAATCAACGCCTAGTATAAAACAGTATATGTTGAGATCACATCTTGTTTTACTTTCATATATGAGTAACAGTGACGTCATATTGCACCTCGCTGAAAATATTTTGGTCTTCTGCACTTTTGTCACTGTTGGTAACACCTAAAGGTTCGCAATGGTAGACAACAACGAAAATAGAATCAATGCCTAGTATAAAACAGTATATGTTGATATCATATCTTGTTTTACTTTCATATATGAGTAACAGTGACGTCATATTGCACCTCGCTGAAAATATTTTGGTCTTCTGCACTTTTGACACTGTTGGTAACACCTAAAGGTTAACAATGATAGACAACAAAGAAAATAGAATTAATACTAGTATAAAAAATATGTTGGTCTCTTTTGTCTTTCATGAGTAACACATGACTGGTCATATTGCAGCAAAATGATGTCATATTGCACTCTGCCACTGTTGGTAACACCTAAAGGTTCGCAATGGTAGACTACAAAAAAAGAGGTTTGAGCTCTACGGTCTACTGTTTTGCTACGTGATGGCTAAGCAACGAAACAGGAACGAAGTTCTAGCACAAAAGAGTATACATTGAGAAGACATTTTATTGGAAGATTTCAGAATCTGCGGCGTCATTCTAAGTCCTCCTGAGAAAATTTTAGTCTTCCGCGCTTTTGTCACAGTTGAAAATAGTTAAAAAGCTTAACAATGGTAGACGACAACGGAAATAGAATTAATACCCAGTACAAAACAGTATATGTTGAGAACACTGGCAGATTTGAGTAACAATGATGTCATATTGCACTCTGTCACTGTTGGTAATAGCTAACGGTTTGCAATGGTATACTGCAAAGAAAAAGGTTTGACTGCTACGGTCTACTGTTTTGCTACACGAAGGCTAAGCAACGAAATAGGAATTCATATATTAGAGTTTATCTTTGTAACTATTGGTCCTTTGGCATTATATCTCCCAAGTAGATACTGTGCCAATAAGCTTGAAACAACCAACAAACTCCTTATAAAATGGTACGGTCTGGTCTCCCCAAAGTCGTTCTTTAAATCGATTACACATCTGTTTAAACGGAGAATTGAGTCATAACACTCTGTCACTGTTGGTAATAGCTCGTTGCAATGGTTACGCAAAGAAAAAGGTTTGACTGCACGGACACTACTACACAAGGCTAAAAACGAAAATAGGAATTCAATATAAAGAAATGTACCTTTCATTATTTGTAGATACACCAACTGAAACAACCAACAAATTCCTTATAGAATGGTACGGTCTGGTCTTCCCAAAGTCGTTTAACAACTAACCGTGATTAATCTCTGTTTAAACGGAGAATTGCACCCTACCATTTGTTGGCTCCGTGGGTTAATTGCAGTTACCCGTTAAACGACTTTAGTGAGACAGGTTCTAAAACGAACAAGGATAAACTAACCAACACTAATGCTAGGCAGAAATGTACATTTCTTTATAATTCGCTACAACACACAGAAAAACTTCAGAAAAGAGAAGTTTCAGAATATATTACAAACTCCAAATGTCTTTCTGGTTTACTATAAAAACCCAAAGTCAATCCAAACTCGCCAAAGGTTTGTCTCATAAACTTGAGGTTAACCAGAACAATAAAAAGAATTATATATGAATAACGTTCATTCATCCGTGAATTTCACTCTGAAAATCTCGTTAACCCTCTCAAAACGTAGCTCCACCCACTTTTTTTTTCATGCTGTCTTCTTTTTTTTTTCTCCCTTGCTCTCCTTTTCGTGCCCGGAGCGGCACGGATATTTCATTGCCGGTACTAACTCTTTTGCTAATATCCGTGGAACCGCCACCCGGAAAAGAGTAAATAAAAAATAAATAAAAATGCTGAAATTCGATAATGCCACAAAACTATGTATCCTCGAATAACCGCAAGTATGGGACAGAGCAAAAAAATAAATAACGAATAAAAATAAACTATGGTCATGGTTTTCTCTCGGGATCTGCTGGCAAAACTCTCCCTAAAATCAAAAGGGGGTGGTTGAGTTAGTAGGGGGGGGCTAGCGAAATTACCGAGCTGGGGGTCGGGGTAGGTAGAGCGAACAGAAATAAAGTTGCATAAGAGAAAAAGAGATTTCTTTTTAGGAAGATTGCTGCAGTATACGAAGAGAGAGTCTCTATAAAATGAAAACACACACACACACACGAGATTTTGGTTTAGAGGGAGTGCATGGTTAGAGGGGAGGGGGGTTGTAGAGAGAAACGACGGGGTGGGAGAGGGCATTGACGTCACCGGCGTATCCAGGGGCAACGCGCATGCTCAGGAGGGGACTCAAATGTCAGAGTTCACGGGAGGCAGGAGGATTTACCTGGAAATTCCGCGCGGGGCGGGTTGGCACTTCTCTCCGGCCATCTCTCTTACCTTTCGCGCGATGTTCGGAAGCAAGGTGGGAGAGAATGACCAATTTGGGGTGGGTAGAGAGGAGGAGAGAGAGACGGCTGGGATGGAGAATTTTGGCGATGGATCGGAAGAAAAGGCGGTTAAGTTTACGCGGTCGGTGTGGTACGGACGGAGTTGAAAAGGAGAGAGAACCGCTAAAATTATCGTAAGTTTTAAAGAAAACTGTCCTCCAGAAAATTTCTGTCCCATTACGCGATACGGGATCCGGAATTTCCTTAGTAAGCTCCTAAATAGGATGAAAATATTCTATTCGATACCCCCCTCGTTGAAACTTAACCTTCTTTAGATTACAACATACTTTAGCGGTTACGTCACAAAAAGACAAATTGATATCCCTTAAGCATATACTTTCTAAAAATATATAACATTTCTTTTTTGGATCCAATAAAGCCTGGCGTCTATTTTTAGAGACAGCTAAAAATATTTTGTCTGAGAGTTTTACTATAGTTTTCTGAATCCCCAGAGGTAATTATGAATAACCCTGTATATAAGGCGGTGACTGGAATATAACGCATTTCCAATGTGGTCCTTTAGGTCTTGAGTTGGCTAGGCCTAATCTATAGCAGGGATGGGAAAGAAGTCAACAGCAAAAACCTCCGGAGGACACCGAAAAGGCTTATGGGAACATTGACAAACTATAGGGAACATTATAGGGTTGTCAATAGGGAAACTAGGTGAAGAAACTTCAAAGAGACCATCAAAACTAATAAACTCATCTCTTAGCAAAAACATTCAAAAACTGTTTTAAATCTAAACTATTAGCAGCTTGGCAATACATCTGGGACAGTTGTAATCTTCACCACTATCTTTCTACAGTATCTCAGTATCTCCCACTATCCTTTTAGATAGTTAAACTGGGTTCAACTGTAAAAATTTTTAAATTCTAATTAGTAGTATAAAAAAGTCAGTGTAATTTAGTCTCACTAATGAGGTAGGTTAGGCTCCTCCCACTCAGTTCTGTAAAATTTTATTTGGTAGTTTGCCAGAATCCGATTTACGTTCTTGTGCAGATTTTTCTATGTTCTAGTCGTCTGTTCAATATATCTACTTATTTAATCGTATTTAACCGATTTTAATCATATTTTAATCTCGTTTAATACTCATGTAATCGTATTTAATTTCATTTTAATCACATTTAATTATTTTTTACTACTACAGTCGAACTTCGATAACTCGACTTCCTATAAGTCGAATAATCCACTAACTCGAACTTTTAATCAAGTCCCGAATCATTTCTATACTTTTCTTTAAAAAACTGTCTAAATAACTCAAAGTAGACATCTTCTAAGTCGAAGTTTTTGTGACAGATTTCTGACATAAAAACACAATTCTGTTCAAAACTTCGAATGCCAGTTCACTCGTGACCTTCGAGAACCTTCGTTCTCGAAGGTCACGAGCAAGCACAGGACACTATTCACATCTTACAACAATACCTGGAGACCACCGAAGGTACAGACAACACCCTATTTAACTGTGTTAAAAAATTAGGTGACTTTGTGAATGCCAACAACCTTAAAAACAATTGCCCTTTTCAAATGAGATTTACATGGTATGTATACTAATTAATATGTAATGAGGCCAAATTTCTTGGGTTCTAATAAACCTTTTGGACCTATTCTTCTCTTGTTGTTTACATTGGCTATTAAAAAATTGAAATGCGTACAACTATAGTATTATGGCACATAACAAACTAAACCCTGTCGACCCATCTTAAGTGCCAGTTGAGAGGAATGGTAGGTAACTTCAATAACTCGAACTTCGGATAAATCGAATATTTTTGGGGGTCCCGTGGGACTTCGAGTTATCGAAGTTCGACTGTATATACTATTTTTTAAATCAATTACTTCACCTAAATATTAAAGTTTTATTCTATTATTTTATTTTTAACATTTCTGTAACTGGCATCTTAATATTTGTACTATCTGAATGAACCGTTCCCTCTCACAACGTGCTATCTTACTAACTGTAGATATGCCCTGCCGGGCCAGGAACTCCAATTACTACCTTACAATGGAGAACGGTGGTGGGTTGAATGCATAAACAGGCTGTGATTCATTTCCAACTTACGTAGCAAGATTTAACTTATTACCTAAAACACAGTGGCGTGCGGTAGGTTTTCATGCAGGGTGTGCAGAGAACATGGATTTTCCGATAAATCTTTAATTATTGAGACATCTGAGTTCTCCATTCTGAAACGGGTTATTTATTATGAATATAAATTTAAAGATAACAATAAATAAAATATATACATACGAGTAGTCGAGTTATAACTATAAAAACAGCTAAACTTGTGAGAATTCTACTAGCACTGAAGCGAAAATCATGTCTTTTGGTGTATGGTATCATATCGGCGTCGAAAAAGCAACGCTTCGGGCTTCTACGAAAAACTTATGTTCAGCAAACGTAGCACCACGTGGCTCCCGCCGCTGCGGTGCCGACAAACCGAACCTCTATTCCACGTGCAGAGGATTTCTCTGCATGCTAGCGCAATAGAGCGAACTGATCCTTGTTCGGTCAGTGGATTAAATTATATTTATTAATTGTTTTTAACATTTAAAAATCATATATTCTGCGAAAAACATCTTGACAGTTTTTAAAAACAAATCCAGGGATATGGTGTTACATAATATAACTTATATACTGTCTGTAAGACACAATGAATGGTAAAATTTGGACTGTTCTGTTAAAATTAGTCTCTTTAAAACAAAACATTATTTTTCAGCTAATTATTTCAATAAATATAATACATCACCGAAATTAATTTACCACACTAAAACATTTCCCTTTATATTGATGAAATACTTCTTTTATATTTCCATGAAAACAAAATCTTACAATTTATAAATTTAAACATTAACCGTCTGCAAAATCGTATGGCCAGTTAATCAGTTAAAAAAAAAGTCCCCGCTCTAATACAAAGCTTAATAAACCGTACCTTCGAATGATTCTGAATGCCAAGTGCAGGAAAAATAGCTGCACTTGCCTCAGTGCCATAGTATGCTGTTCTTCTCCAGTAGCCCATACATATAAAGCGTGATTTTCAATTTAGTGCGCAGTGCGTACACATCAGAACTTTCTATGTTCGTTTGCGCTCTACGTGGTGCAGCACCTAGTACCGCACGCACTGCGGGAATACAAGCAAGCAAATCAACATAATATTTGAATATATTATAAATAATATTTATTTTATACCATATAAAGATAGGTAGGCCGAACGATGGCCGAATGGTTAGTTCTAGCCTCAGGAACCAGAGTTCGTGGGTTCGATTCCAACTGAGGCATGGATGTTTGTAGCAGTTCGGAATCGGCTTTAAGCAGTAGGTCCCGGTCTCATTAGCCCTCGTGTTGCAAAAAGTAGACCATAGTGCTCCAAAACCAAACCAAACCAAAGATAGGTAGACATAGGTGCAGAAAATTATTGTCCCTCATAATTTTGCCAGGGTGTGCAGTGCATACCCTACACATATGGACCGCACGCCACTGCTAAAACTGTATAGGTAGAAATCGAGGTCCCTTCCCAATACATGTACCACTCACCTTTGACAACAATCTTTCCTCTCCACATCCCCCCGATCAGGTGGTGAAATGAAATATTCAATTGAAAATCTCAATTGAAACCGCTGTCTCGCTAAAAAGCAGCTAATGTGATCCTTTGGCTTGCAGAAAACTAAGAACATATCCTGTCCACAAACTGAATAATTTATCCCTCCCAGTACCAAGATTTGGTTCTGAGGAATCCTTCCCTCATGCGCAATCGATGTGTTCTGTACACACCAGCATTTTTTTATAATAAATTTGTCAGGGGTGCATTACAGCTTTACACAATCACTTGGTTTGACTGCATCTTCTTGAGCAAATGAAACAATAGGGATGCTGATAAAAAAAACTTTTCGAAAATTTCATTGATAATGTAGTAACCAATCAAGCTATTTTTATAATTGAAGGGTCAGAACGTCCTGAGGAATGAACGGAATTCTGGAGCGTGGAGAAATAATTAGTGCGCCATTTTAAATACTGAATGAGTAATGTGTAAATTTGTCAAGGGTGCATTACAGCTTTACACCATCAATTGGTTTGACTACATCCTCTTGATGAAATGAAACAATAGGGATGCTGATAAAAAACTTTTCGAAAATTTCATTGATGATGCAATAACCAATCAAGCTATTTTTAGAATTGAAGGGTAAGAATGTTCTGAGGAATGAACGGAATTCTGGAGCGTGGAGAAATAATTAGTGCGCCATTTTAAATACTGAATGAGTAATGTGTAAATTTGTCAGGGGTGCATTACAGCTTTACACAATCACTTGGTTTGACTGCATCTTCTTGAGCAAATGAAACAATAGGGATGCTGATAAAAAAAACTTTTCGAAAATTTCATTGATAATGTAGTAACCAATCAAGCTATTTTTAGAATTGAAGGGTAAGAATGTTCTGAGGAATGAACGGAATTCTGGAGCGTGGAGAAATAATTAGTGCGCCATTTTAAATACTGAATGAGTAATGTGTAAATTTGTCAAGGGTGCATTACAGCTTTACGCCATCAATTGGTTTGACTGCATCCTCTTGATCAAATGAACCAATAGGGATGCTGATAAAAAACTTTTCGAAAATTTCATTGATGATGCAATAACCAATCAAGCTATTTTTAGAATTGAAGGGTAAGAACGTCCTAAAATATGGAGCGTGGAGAAACAACTAGAGCGCCATTTTAGACACTGAATGAGTAATGTGTAAATTTGTCAAGAGTGCATTACAGCTTTACGCCATCAATTGGTTTGACTACATCCTCTTGATGAAATGAAACAATAGGGATGCTGATAAAAAACTTTTCGAAAATTTCATTGATGATGCAATAACCAATCAAGCTATTTTTAGAATTGAAGGGTAAGAACGTCCTAAAATATGGAGCGTGGAGAAACAACTAGAGCGCCATTTTAGACACTGAATGAGTAATGTGTAAATTTGTCAAGGGTGCATTACAGCTTTACGCCATCAATTGGTTTGACTGCATCCTCTTGATCAAATGAACCAATAGGGATGCTGATAAAAAACTTTTCGAAAATTTCATTGATGATGTAGTAACCAATCAAGCTATTTTTATAATTGAAGGGTCAGAACGTCCTGAGGAATTAAAGGAATTCTGCAGCGTGGAGAAACAACTAGTGCGCCATGTTAAACACTGAATGAGTAATGTGTAAATTTGTCAAGGGTGCATTACAGCTTTACGCCATCAATTGGTTTGACTGCATCCTCTTGATCAAATGAACCAATAGGGATGCTGATAAAAAACTTTTCGAAAATTTCATTGATGATGTAGTAACCAATCAAGCTATTTTTATAATTGAAGGGTCAGAACGTCCTGAGGAATTAAAGGAATTCTGCAGCGTGGAGAAACAACTAGTGCGCCATGTTAAACACTGAATGAGTGATGTGTAAATTTGTCAAGGGTGCATTACAGCTTTACGCCATCAATTGGTTTGACTGCATCCTCTTGATCAAATGAACCAATAGGGATGCTGATAAAAAACTTTTCGAAAATTTCATTGATGATGTAGTAACCAATCAAGCTATTTTTATAATTGAAGGGTCAGAACGTCCTGAGGAATTAAAGGAATTCTGCAGCGTGGAGAAACAACTAGTGCGCCATGTTAAACACTGAATGAGTAATGCGTACCCGGAAGGTGTAAAGCGACTAAAATATGAAAGCTCTTACTTCTTAAATTAGGTGTCGTGAGCTCGAGATTGATTTGGCTGTTTTTAGTGTTCCTCGATTGGCAACGGAGAAAGAGATGGAATTGAAAACAAAATGGAGCGGAGATTGTCGCCAATGCTGTCTACTGCACTGTGACGAATTTAGAGAGTTATGTACGGAAAAAAAAATCTTTGTTTAAAAGTAATATATTAAGTCTTTTGTAGTGAAGTACGGGCAAACTTGCTAGTATTCTTATAAAACATTTATCGGTAAATATTTATAGCATAGTTTGCAATTTACCGCTAACTTTGTTTATCGGTATTACAAGCCCAAACCGAAGTAACAACCGAATTTCTGTGTGTAAGTAAAACCAAACTATTTCTCTTATTCTCCCAACATATGCAAGGAAAGCAAATGCAATACGCAAAAAGCTTCCGACAGCTCCCAGTTAACGATTCGCGGAAAACGGACTACTGTTAATATTCCTCGCGTTAAGTGGCCCGTTCTGTATTAGCAAACTGCGGCCGGTGTCACCTGGGGTGATAAATAGGCAAATCCAGAATCAGTAATGACTAAAGCGGGTCTTGGGATTTGACCTATTTAGTGATTACTGTGCAGATTGTGGCAGACCAAGAAGCTGCTTCTAATCAATCAAGGAAACAACGGGGATTGTCAGACTTGGGATTGCGTAGCGCCCCGATGTGATTTACGGCCATAAGTAGCTGTAAGTATCTTTGAAAATGACAAGTAGTTACGCGATTTGCACGGACGTGGAGAGTGTGGTTAAATCCAGGGTCTCTAGGATTTCATTTATTATTGTGTATTATGTACAGCAGCTTTGTGTCTGCGAAGTTTGTAACATGGGTTTGTGATGCAAAAAATATCCCGAATTCAGAATTTGTAGCTTAAATTCGCCAAGTGGATTTGTTTGCCAAAACAGTGATAAATAAAATAAAACGTTAAAAGAAGAACACAAAATAAACTAATAATCTCTCGCTAGTTTTTTTCTAATAACAATGCAAACTGAAATTTCGAAAGGTAAGAAAATCTCATCAAGATATTAACACATTAAATGCCAGACACGTACTAGTACGTTTTCTGACGAGTGATACTTGATCGGGGGACACGTACTAGTACGTTTTATGACAATTGATGCTTGAGCCCGGGACGTAGTAGTACGCTTTCTGACGATTGATACTTAAGCCCGGGACACGTACTAGTACGTTTTCTGACGATTGATACTTAAGCCCGGGACACGTACTAGTACGTTTTCTGACGAGTGATACTTGAGCGCGGTACAAGTACTAGTACGTTTTCTGACGATTGATACTTAAGCGCGGGACACGTACTAGTACGTTTTCTGACGATTGATACTTGAGCGCGGGTCACGTACTAGTACGTTTTCTGACGAGTAATAATTGAACTTGGGTCAAGTACTAGTACGCTTTCTGACGATTGATACTTGAGCGCGGGACACGTACTAGTACGTTTTCTGACGATTGATACTTGAGCGCGGGACACGTACTAGTACGTTTTCTGACGATTGATACTTGAGCGCGTGACAAGTACTAGTACGTTTTCTGACGATTGATACTTAAGCGCGGGACACGTACTAGTACGTTTTCTGACGATTGATACTTGAGCGCGGGTCACGTACTAGTACGTTTTCTGACGATTAATATTTGAGCCCGGGATACGTACTAGTACGTTTTCTGAAGATTGATACTTGATCGGGGGACACGTACTAGTACGTTTTCTGACAATTGATACTTGAGCGCGGGTCACGTACTAGTACGTTTTCTGACGATTGATACTTGAGCGCGGGTCACGTACTAGTACGTTTTCTGACGATTAATATTTGAGCCCGGGATACGTACTAGTACGTTTTCTGAAGATTGATACTTGATCGGGGGACACGTACTAGTACGTTTTCTGACGATTGATACTTGAGCGCGGGTCACGTACTAGTACGAGTTAGTGTAACAACATGGTTTGTTCGTGAGTACAAAAATAACCATATGTACAGGAAAATGAAGCAGAATATTCTTGTCTACTCCATAGATTCTGGAAAAATTTAGACAAAAACTAGTTTTTACATCAGTCGATGCGGAACCACAGAACGGGAAAGTTGATTAAAAAAATCAATTTAGTTTTAAAATTAAATTTTTAATTATCCTTGCGAAAATATTAATATGTATATTTATATATTATATATATATTTGTATTTATATATATATATATATATATATATATATATATATTTGTCTATATATTTGTTTATATATTTCAGTATAAAATACGAAAAGTTGGTAAAAAAATTAATATTTGATCTACTGAGATTTAACTGAATAACTAAATTTTCGCGCAAAACGCCCTCTCCTGGTACAATTCAGCTCCGAAATGTGCCCACACACAATGTGTTAATAAGCATTCAAATATGTAATTGAGGTCTTGATTTCGGTTTTAAAACAAGCAATCGGTAATTTTAGTTTTGTTCATTTGCTTTTCTGAATTCCACTAACTGTGTTATGTCGAAGATCTTTTGAAAAGAAAGAATGTCTCCTCCAGCCCGATGGTTCGTGGAAAACATGGATTCATTAACTTTGCATTTTTCTTGCCGGGAGGCATACAAGGTCTACAATTTAGCTCTCTATCCCCTTCCCCTGTTTTCTGAAGCTCTTTGCCTCAGCCCGTCTCTTCTCTTTCTCCATCGTTCGTCGCCATATTTTTTAAGGGCGACCACTTTGCCTGCTCATAACTGGTCTGAAATTGGTGATAAAACTACAATCTCCATTAGTAATATTCTTAAAGAGATTTCCCTCCAGCACGAGATCTATTTCCATTAGATTCCGTCCCACATTAGACTCTATGGCAATGAGACCTCTAATCTTTTGGCCAAGGAAGAGTGTCAAGTAATACTCTGACTTTCTCTGAGATCTGCTCCCAATTAAAAATTATGAATGGGCGGTTATGGAAAACTCCTCCGATACATCCTGGTATAATAGGCAGGCCCCAGGTACTTCAATTTCCATCAAGGCAGATCGCGTCGTTCAGTCTACCATTAGTAAGATGTGAGTAAATGGACACATTAACCCCTTAACAGTTTCATTTTTTTTTCACGAATCCGATCCAAAATATGTCACATTTTTTATTGCATATTTGTTCATTTTACATTTGTGAGCTGGAAAATGTTATTAAAAGTAGTATTTCTAATTATTTTAAGCATGCATAATAACATTTTTACAGGAAATAAAATGTTTTCCCTGGAAGTTGAATTCTCTCTGTCATGTTCGCCAGACAGGGAAGTTACGTTTACATCTGTGCATATAAAAAATACAAATATTTTCAATTACAATTACTACACAATTATTTTCATGTACTAGTACATTTATAGTACATTTACTTAACCTATTTTTTCAAAGATCAGATTTAGTCCAAACTCACAGTGCGGAACAAAAATTTCTAGTCTTTTTTCTAATTCTTTTGTCGCTGTTATTTTTCTTCCGTGAACATACATGCACTACTGTTTGTAGGTCTTAGTTTTTTTTGTTTTTTTTTGTCTGTAGGTAGAATTACCTCTAAAAAGTCTCTCTCTGTCAGTTTTCTAAAAACTCAATCGAAAGTCAAGCCAAAAACTCAAAGATAAAATCTCGCGGAATAATGCAAAACCTGTCAGAAAGCCCGCGCTCTTAAATCAAATGGAATACACTTCGAAAAACTAACATCTGTATGACTAATTTGACATTATAAATACGAAAGATACGGTTTAAACAGTAAGAATGACAAAGAAATCAGATTTACCGTACACCATACGGACAAATCATTAAAGACACGGTATCCCCGCCCGTGTGGTATACGTGTAAAACAGGCAAGGGGTTAAATGCCTCTCTTTTGATAAGGGGAAAATGTTTATTTGACATTTCGAAATGCAACTCTGTTCAGGCTTGACCACTTGATGAACTGTGCGGAACAGGGAGAACATATTTCTCGGTCCTCTCCTGGTTTATAATTATTTGGCTCGAAGATGATGAAGGATTTTGGGCTTGAGAACCTTGTCAAGCCTGCGTTTACATTGGTTGGAATAAGTCAACAAAAACAACAATAACGTCCTCTGGTGTCGTCAGGTGTCCAGATAAGGCAACACTGGGATTTTCCTAGAGACTATTCGTAGGACATGGCAAATAAAATGCCATCTTCTTAATTTGATGTTTTGATCTATGCTTTTTAAGTTAGTTCTCAGTAGAAGTTTTTAATTAGTTATTGTATGCGGCCAAAAAAATTCTGAATTTGGCTTCAACACTTATTTTGAAAAGAATTTAGTTTCCTAGTTTGGGCTATTCCTAGTTTGGGCTTAACTCCAGGTTTCAGATTACATAAAATTACTGATTTAACCCACTGAACGGACGCGTCGACGGGGGTTCGACAGCGAATTCCTGTTCGAAAACGGACCTGTCGACCCCTTCTCGTTCGTACTCGTATAACTTTTATCGCACACTTTTGAGGAAACAAAATATTGCAAAGCGATAATAAATGAAAGAAACTAATTTTGAGCAACGGAACTCCTTTACCTTGCAGGGAAAATAATTCAAAAGTAGCCTGACAACTTTTAAACCGGCAACTCTAGTATGGTACGGTAAGTTCCGTCTGGAATTTACGAAAAGGATGACTGTTTTGAAAGGGAAAAAGGTGGGGAGGGTGGCCGGTGGATGGGTTAAAGTATTGATTTTGACAGAATAAATAATAGTGTGGTAAGCTCCTAGTTGCCCCAGTACTTCGCTTAAAATCCTAGATGTTAAACATCAACCACTAAACGAACTAAATTCTAAAGGCAAAAAGATGTTTTAATATAATCGCTTATCGGAAAAATAATCATTAGTACTATAAGAATATTTTATACAAAAGATAGCTACTGTTGAAAAAGTCATAGGTGCCTTAATACCTTGCTTAAAATCCTAGGGGTAAAACTGGACCACTATTAAAATCCCTAAAATTCTAGGGACAAATGCCTTCCTAATCTAATTATCAGAAAAATAATCATTGGTATCACGAGAATATTCGATAAAGATAACCTCTGTCTGACTGAATATGTCATAGGGTGATAAACCCCAGGTGCCTTAGTACCTAGCTTGAAATCCTAAGGGGTAAAATCTGATCACTCTTAGAAACCCTAAAATTCTAGAGGTAAAAAAACCTTCTTAATCTAATCGCTTGCTGAAAACATAATCATTAGTACTACAAAAATATTTTGGGCAAAAGATAACCACTGCTTGACCGAATAAGTCATAGGGTGGTAAACCCCCAGGTGTCTTAATACCTTACTTGAAATACTATGGGTTCAATCTGACCACGAATAAAACCCTAAAAGCCTAGAAGCAAATGCCTGCCTAATCTAGTTGCTTACCGGAAAAATTATCATTGGTATCACAAGAATATTTTCCACAAAAGATAGCCACTGTCTGACTAAGTCATAGGGTGATAAACCCTCAGGTGCCTTAGTACCCAGCTTGAAATCCTAACTAAAACAAATAAAACTAGTTCATGTTTTTACATTTTTAGATTTATTTTTTAAACCTGACCATGATTAAAACCCCTAAAATCAATGGCAAACGCCTTCCTAATCTAATTGTTTACCGGAAAAAATAATCATTAGTACCACAAGAATATTTTCGACAAAAGATGGTCACTGTGTGGCTGAATAAGTCGTAGGATGGTAAACCCCCAGGTGCCTTAATACCTTGCTTGAAATTCTACGGGTAAAACCTAACTTCTATTAAAACACCTAAATCCTAGGGGTAAATGCCTTTCTAATCTAATCGCTTACCTGAAAAATAATCATGAATATTTTCCGCAAAAGATAGCCACTGTCTGACTGAATAAGTCATAGGATGGTAAGCTCCCAGGTGCCTTAGTACCTAGATTGAAATCCTAAGGGCTAAAACTTGATCACTATTAGAAACCCTAAAATTCTAGAATTAAAAAAAACCTTCCTAATATAATCGCTTACCGGAAAAATAATCATTGGCATCACAAGAATATTTCCCACAAAAGATAGCCACTGTCAGACGGAATAAGTCATAGGGTGATAAACCCCCAGGTGCCTTAGTACCTAGCTTGAAATCTTAGGCTGAAATCTGGTCACAATTAGAAACCCTAAAACCCTAGAGATAAAAAACCTTCCTAATCTAATCGCTTACCTGAAAAAAAAGCATTGGTAACACATGAATATCTTCCGCAAAAGATAGCCACTGTTTGACTGAATAAGTCATAGGGTGGTAAACCCCCAAATGCCTTAGTACCTAGCTTGAGATCCTAAGGGCTAAAAAGTGATCACTATTCGAAACCCTAAAATCGTAGAGGTAAAAAAACCTTCCTAATCTAATAGCTTACCGGAAAAATAATCATTAGTATCACAAGAATTTATTGGACAAAAGATAGGTACTATCTTACTGACTAAATCATAGTGTGCCAAGCTCCCAGGTGCTTCAGTACCTCGCTTAAAATCCTAGATGTTACACACAGACCACAAAAGAACTTCTAAAATTCTACAGACAAAAAGACATTTTAATCTAATTGCTTACCGGAAAAAAATAATCATTAGTACCACAACAATATTATATACAAATGATAGTCGCTGTGTAACTGAAAAAGTCATAGGGTGGTAAACCCCCAGGTGCCTTAATACCTTATTTGAAATACTAGGGGTAAATCCTTTTAACTATTAAAACCCCTAAAATCCTAGGGCAAATGCCTTCCTAATCTAATCGCTTACCTGAAAAATAATCATTGGTATCACATGAATATTTTCCGCAAAGATAGTCACTGTGTGGCTGAATAAGTCATAGGGTGGTAAACCCTCGGGTGCCCTAGTACCTAGCTTGAAATCCTAGCTGTTAAACCTTGCCATGATTAAAACCCCTAAAATCAATGGCAAATGCCTTCCTAATATAATTGTTTACCGGAAAAATAATCATTAGTATCACAAGAATATTTTCCACAAAAAATAGTCACTGTGTGGCTGAATAAGTCATAGGATGGTAAACCCTCAGGTGCCTTAATACCTTTCTTGAAATTCTACGGGTAAAACCTCACTTCTATTAAAACACCTAAATCCTAGGGGTAAATGCCTTTCTAATCTAATAGCTTACCTGAAACATAATCGTTGGTATCACATGAATATTTTCCGCAAAAGATAGCCACTGTCTGACTGAATAAGTCATAGGGTGGTAAGCTCCCAGGTGCCTTAGTACCTAGCTTGAAATCTTGGGCTGAAATCTGGTCACAATTAGAAATCCTAAAACCCTAGAGGTTAAAAACCTTCCTAATCAAATCGCTTACCGGAAAAATAATCATTGGTATCACAAGAATATTTCCCACAAAAGAAAGCCACTGTCAGACGGAATAAGTCATAGGGTGGTAAACCCCCAGGTGCCTTAGTACCTAGCTTGAAATCTTAGGCTGAAATCTGATCACAATTAGAAACCCTAGAACCCTAGAGATAAAAAACCTTCCTAATCTAATCGCTTACCGGAAAAATAATCATTAGTACCACAAAAATATTTTGGGCAAAAGATAACCACTGTTTGACCGAATAAGTCATAGGGTGGTAAACCCCCAGGTGCCTTAATACTTTACTTGAAATACTATGGGTTCAATCTGACCACGATTAAAACCCTAAAAGCTTAGAAGCAAATGCCTTATTAATCTAGTTGCTTACCGGAAAAATTACCATTGGTATCACAAGAATATTTTCCACAAAAGATAGCCACTGTCTAATTCATAGGGTGGTAAACCCTCAGGTGCCTTAGTACCTAGCGTGAAATCATAAGGGTTGAAACCTGATCACAATTAGAAACCCTAAAACCCTAGAGGTAAAAAGAAACTTCCTAATCTAATTGCCTCCCTGAAAAATAATCATTGGTATCACATGACTATTTTCCACAAAAGATAGAAACTGTCAGACTAAGTCATAGGGTGATAAACCCTCAGGTGCCTTAGTACCTACCTTGAAATCTTAAGGGCTAAAACCTGATCACTATTAGAAACCCTAAAACCCTAGAGGTAAAAAAAAACCTTCCTAATCTAATCGTTTGCCGGAAAAATAATCATTGGAATCACAAGAACATTTTCCACAAAAGATAGCCAGGGTCTGACTGACTAAGTCATAGGGTGGTAAACCCCCAGGTGCCTTAGTACCTAGCTTGAAATCCTAAGGGCTAAAACCTGATCACTATTAGAAGTCCTAAAACCCTAGAATTAAAAAAAACCCTTCCTAATCTAATCACTTACCGGAAAAATAATCATTAGTACCACAACAATATTTTCTACAAAAGATAACTACCATCTGCCTGAATAAGTCATGGTGGAGGGAGAGTGTAAAAGAGTATTTAAGGACCGCCAACGTCTTACGGTATCTAGATAAAAAAAACCATGAGCGCTTTGGCCTCTATCCAATTGTGTCGCCGAGTGATTAGGCAGCAAGAGGGTACCTGTTGTGAAGAGCCGAATAACAAGTTGGTGAAACATCGATCCCGGATCTCAGTCCGGAAGAGGAGTCCGGGACAGCCGGAATTCCTGGCTCGGTGCCCAGCCGAAAACGAACGCTGCCGGTCAGATTACGGGAGACGGTCGTTTCTTCCTACAGGGTGCCCTGGAACTCAAAATTCGAAGTATCTAATTTAAGAGCACAACGGACGTTAAATTTCAATGTTTAACGATTTTTTAATAAGAATGTATAGTTATTTTATATAAAACATATGACACAAAAATCTATTAGAAAAGAATTTTTCCTTAAAATCAGTTAACTCAATTTTTATCAAAATAGTTTATATTTGATAAAATCTGAGTCAACCAACAATTTTTCTTAAGGTATCCGTCTACGTTCGGAGAACTTTTTTCCTTAAATGTAGAAACTAGTTCATGTTTTTAGATTTATTTTTTATATTATCATAGAGAATTGCATTTAAAAAATTTATTCCTGGAGAAGTTTTTATAAAATTTCTAATAAAGAAAATTTAGTAAGAAAATCGGATTTTTTCAGAAGGTCTAACCTTTTAATAAATTAAATTATTTCAATATTTTTTATGCAACATATTTCTTATGTATTAGACTAGAGAATCACCTAAAATCTTTGCTTAATTTACATTTGGTAAAAAATTTGGGTCCTTGAAAATCATACACATTGAATTTTTAACGAATTTTCATTACCTTTATATCTAACTATGAGTATAACATCATTAAAAATTATCCAAATTTAAAGCTTTTAGGTCATTCACTAGTAAATACTATCAAAAGCATCCATAATAATTTTCAATAAAACATTTTAAGAACTTTTTGAGAAATCACATTTCAAGTTTCAACATTTTATTAAAAATACCGTTCTGAGAAAAACGCATTTGAAGTTTATGAAAGCAACTTTAACTATTAAAAAATTAAAACACATGTTTAAAATTCCCCACACTTTATTGCTTCAAAACTTTCTAATTGCCAAGTTGCTAATTATTAAAAATACTAGAAAAATGTTTAAACTAATCTTCATGAAAATTTAAAAAGTTTTGTCCAAAAAATGCTCTTTAAAATACTTTAAATTCACAACTTCCGGTTCCGAAGTCGCTACTTCCGTTTTCTTTTGACAGCTGTCCCTGATGTTTAAACAGCTGTAATATTTCTTTAAAATGCCTTAGAGACAAAACAAAAACAGATTTAGAAGCCGAAAAGTTGAAATTTTACAACTGAAAAATAAAAAAAATTATGATTTTTGGCAAAAAATGACGATTTCAACGTAGATGGATGCCTTAAAATCGTTCCTAGTACATACCAACCAATTGCTTTTATTTTTTTTATCGTTAAAATTTATATAGAAACGATTCTGGGTATCGATTTTCATTGACGTTAGATGCTATTTATATAAGACAATTATTTAAGATTGAACAATGTTTCAGAAATTGTAGTTGTCCTTTCACGGTATTAACACACAGTGTGCGGGTACATTTCGCAGCCAAATTGTACCGGGAGTTGGCTTTTTGCAAGTAAATTTAGTTATTCAGTTTAATCTCAATAGATCGAAAATTATTTAATTTTACATCAGTCGCATCGATTGATGTAAAGTTTTCATTTGTCTAAATTTTTCTAGAATAGTAGACAAGAACATTCGGCTTCGTTTTCCTGTGTATACCGTTATTTTTCAACTCCTCTTCTTAGCCCACTCTCCTGTTTCTAATCATGGATCTTGTTGGTGCTTCAACCACATTTGGCGAAATTGGCGTGCTTGAAGCTTGCGTGCGTGGCGTGCTTGCAGCGTGGCGTTTGAAATCTGGCGAGGGGATCGTAACTCAACAAATTGATACATAAACAAAAACAACATTTTGAGGAAAAATTTTACAAAAATTGAATATTTAAAATCTAATTGAATTAACAAAGAAAACACAAAGGAAACGCATAACATTCATACTAAATAGACTGAAACATTCACTTAATCACAAATTAAATAAACTGAGTGTGATTTTCATCACAAATTTGTGATTTAGTGTAAATTGTAAAATTAAAAGAGAGAGTTAGTACAAAATGAGGGAGGGTATATCTCATCCAGCCAAAAAACTCTTTGACTTAAAGAAACTGTATTTTTGAGTGGAGGTTGAAGAGGAGTTGTAAAATTGAAAATTTTTTAATCTCTTATTGTACACAAGCAAACCATGTTGCTACACTAACCCGTACTAGTACGTGATCGCGTTCAAGTATCAATCGTCAGAAAAACGTACTGTTCTGACGCTCAAGTATCAATCGTCAGAAAACTTACTAGATGAGCGCTCAAGTATCACTCGTCAGAAAACGTTCTAGTATGTGATCCGCGCTCAAGTGTCAATCGTCAGGAAACTTACTAGTACGTATCCCACATACAATGTATTAAGATTGTGATAGTTTGATGACAGAATATTTAGTTAAAAACATAATATAACTTGTAACTGATAGTTGTAACTATAGTCAATTTATGGTTTGGTTTGGTTTGGAGCGCTACGATCTACTTTTTGCAACACGAGGGCTAATGAGACCGGGACCTACTGCTTAATGTCGATTCCGAACGGCTACGAACGTCCATGCCACTGTGGGATTCGAACCCACGAACTCCAGTTCCGAAGTTCAGCACCCTAACCATTCGGCCATATAGTCAATTTATGACGCCATGCGTTATTAAGTTTTCATTGCTTTTTTTAAAACTAATTGCAAGTATGGAATTTAAATGATCATAAATCATTAATAGGTCATAATTGTTAAGATAGTCTCATATACATACATAAATATAAGTTTGCATAGATGCATTTATTTATTTCAATAGTTTATATATGTTACACAGAATACCAAATATTAGTCGATGATGAAGCTAACAATGAGGAGTTTATTCACATCAAATAAACAACGGAAATGAATATACCCTAGAGCTCAACAGTTCTTTGGTCGGTTTTCATTAATAGCTTTATTGTTCATACTATTACATAATTCATGATTGGGGATTAAGAATTCTGCTGAAATTCATCATAAACTCTGGATTATTTAATTGCATCTTAAAAATATCTAGTAATTTTTGCTCATCAATTACCAATGGAAGATTGAGTGGATGGAATTGTCACAGCTGATATTTTATAAATGAGGCATGAAGAGTGCTTACCAGAGGAATATAAAAATGCTGGGGAAAAAGAAATGATGATGCCTTTGGAAATCTGCTTAGCGTAGCCTTTCTGTCAGGCGAAGTTCTTAGCTTAGGACATTTATCTCCCCTTTTTTCCCTATTTAACCTCGGTGTTAACTTTCCAGCCAGGACTTGTGTTTCTCACTTCTCCTATCTTTTACCTTGAAGAGTACTCGTTGATTGGTGATTTCCGACCATAATTTTTATTCCATGCTTCAGCTGATTTCTATGAGTAGTTCCACTCACAAGGAGAGATGGACTCTTCGAATGAATGACCCTGTTCGAAATTCTTGCGATAATTTGTCTTCATTCGATAAATCATTGGGTACTACCCTTCATCTATCTAGTAGAAATGCTGGATAGCTGAAAACGGGTCACGTACTCTAACGGATGTAAGGTGTTTGTGATACGACGATGGCAAATTCTCCCAATTTTTGTAATCCTCAGGAGATTTTGTTCATGATTCTGTACTTCTCTTCCATCTACCAGTCACCCGGTAAAGAAGATATCTACTCATAGCTTCTGCCTTGGATTGTTCTCTAGGTGTCTGGGGAGATGTTTATGATTGCCGAAAATTGTTCTCTAGGTGTACAGGAAGATGTTTAGTGTTACTGCCATATGTTATTCTCTATATGTACGGGAAGATGTTTAGTGCGACTGCTATAGATTGTTCTCTGGTTGTACGTAAAGATGTTCAGTGCGTCTGCCTTAGATTGTTCTTTAGGTGTACGAGGAGATGTTTATGACTTCCGTAGATTGTTCTCTAGGTGTCTGGGGAGATGTTTATGATTGCCGTAGACTGTTCTGTATGTGTACGGGAAGATGTTTAGTGCAACAGCCGTAGATTGTTCTTTAGGTGTAAGGAAAGATATTTAGTCCGACTGCTATAGATTGTTCTCTAGGTGTACGGGAAAATGTTTAGTGCAACAGCCGTAGATTGTTCTCTAGTTGTACGGAAATATATTTAATGCGACTGCTATAGATTGTTCTCTAGGTGTACGAGGAGATGTTTAGTGCGACTGCTGTAGATAGTTCTCTAGGTGTACGAGGAGATATTTATGACTTCAGTAAATTGTTATCTAGCTGCAAGGGAAGACGTTTAGTGCGACTGCCGTAGATTGTTCTCTATATGTACGGGAAGATATTTAGTGCAACAGTAGTAGATTGTTCTCTAGGTGTACGTAAAGATGTTTAGTGGATGTTTAGTGCGTCTGCCTTAGATTGTTCTCTAGGTGTACGAGGAGATGTTTATGACTTCCGTAGATTGTTCTCTAGGTGTCTGGGGAGATGTTTATGATTGCCGTAGTACGTTCTGTATGTGTACGGGAAGATGTTTAGTGCAACAGCCGTAGATTCTTTTCTAGGTGTAAGGAAAGATGTTTAGTACCACTGCCGTAGATTATTCTCTAGGTGTACGAAGAGATGTTTATGACTTCAGTAGATTGTTCTCTAGCTGCACGGGAAGATTTTTTGTGCGACTGCTGTAGATTAGATTGTTCTCTAGGTGTACGGGAAGATGTTTAGTGCGACTGCCCTAGATTGTTCTCTAGGTGTATGAGGAATTGTTTAGTGCGACTGCTGTAGATTGTTCTCTAGGTGTACGAGGATATATTTATGACTTCAGTAGATTGTTCTCTAGCTGCACGGGAAGATGTTTTAGTGCGACTGCCGTAGATTGTTCTCTATATGTACGGAAAGATATTTAGTGCAACAGCAGTAGATTGTTCTCTAGGTGTACGTAAAGATGTTCAATGCGACTGCTATAGATTGTTCTCTAGGTGTATGAGGAGATGTTTATGACTACTGTAGATTATTCTCTAGATGTACGGGAAGATGTTTCGTGCAATTGCCGTAGATTGTTCTCTAGGTGTACGGGGAGATATTTAATGGGACTGCCGTAGATTATTTTTGTTTTTGGTTGTACGAGGAAATGCTTAGCTCGACTACAACAGATTATTCTCTTGGCTTACGAGGAGATATTTAGTACATTTGCCAGTCTTAAACCTCGCTTTTTAGGATTTTAGCAGTGCACGCTACTCACTAAACCATCCTAAGCCGTACAATAATTTTACTTTCTCGTAAAGTAGTACAGGGGAAGTACTGTAATTGCCCGAAAAACTTAGGTCTATAATAATCTCAATAAGTGCACAATTCTGGATTTTTATTAAAAAATATAATTTTCTATCGGATCCAATTGAGAATCGAAACCATTCTCTAATCAACTGAATTATATAGACAAAATTTCATCTATATCAGTCCATCCGTTTAGGAGGAGTTCTATTACAAACACACGGACAGAAAAATTTTATATATAAAGATATATATAAAGATTAAAAAATGATTTTGTAGATGAAATTTTAAGCAGGTGGATTAGTTTCCATAGTTAATATTTTGACCAACAAATAACAAGTTAATGGAGTACTTGGAATATGGTTTGGTTTGGTTTGGAGTGCTACGGTCTACTTTTTGCAACACGAGGGCTAATGAGACCGGGACCTACAGTTTAAAGCCGATTCCTAACGGCTACGAACATCCATGCCACAGTGAGATTCGAACCCACGAACTCCGGTACCGAAGGCCAGCACCCTAACCTACTTGGAATATGAACTGAGTTGAAAGATAAATTTTAAATTTTCTGTTTATTACTTCCTGTTACAAGATTTAAAAAAATAAAGTGCTGTAATTACGAAATTTTTGGTTTAGAAAAATATTAGAAATCAGGTATTAGAATTATTATTAAATATTAGAATGATATTAATTAATATTAATAACATTAAAATATTACACTTGGTTTAGAAGTAACGAAACATCGAATATTTTGATTTCACTTATACGATATCAAGAACATCAAACCATAAAACAGGAAATTCACGATGAATGCCATAGCTCATTTGACTCCTTAGAAAAGTTCTATGAACAACTAGAGGTCCAGAAGTTTACAAGTTCCCCCTTTTACCAAGTCTTCTATAAGCTTTCAGTGATACCCAGCGCCATCTGTCGGGTGAAAGTATGTGCGTCTATTGACTGAAACCCTAAATACACTGCTTGATTCCGAAATCTAGTTTCAAGCGAACATTGGCCGTTAATTTCATCGGGCGCTCTGCCAGGATTTCCGGCAACTATTCTCTGCGGCTAGGGGAAGGGGGGGTCGCAAATCGATGATCTGATAACGTTATTCAGCGTAACAACAGGTACCCCCAGCTTTCAGTCCAATCACTCTACAAGCTGGGCTCCATTGGAAAGATGCCAAAGGAATAAGGCATGTATCTGGCGAAATTCAAGAACACACGATTCACGTCACTTTGCAGTTCCGACCTACAAAAACCTGTGTTCGGTTTTAAGTATTTTTTCTCGTGCGGGAAGCACTGTGCACGGAGAAACTGACGTAGCTGTTGGGGGGAAAATCCAATCTTGAGACTATGATAAATGTAATAAAACCTGTCTAGAACTGGGGTTTTAAGAGGTCCACAGGCCGAACGATGGCCGAATGGTTAGGGTGTTGGCCTTCGGAACCAGAGTTCGTAGGTTCGAATCCCACAACGGAAGGGATGTTCGTAGCAGTTCGGAATCGCCTTTAAGCAGTAGGTCCCGGTCACATTATCTCTCGTGTTGCAAAATGTAGACCGTAGCGCTCCAAAACCAAACCAAACCGATGAGGTCCACGGGCCGCATGTGGCTTGCGAGGTCAACTTTGTGGCTCATAATAGGTTTTATTTAAAAAATGATTATGGAAATAAATTAAGGTAATTTCCCTTCATACTTTTCTCAGGGATAGAACTGGCTGTTATAATAGTTATATTTATCATATTAAAAACGGCCTGTTTAGAAATAAGAATATAAAATTTTCAAACTTTTCTACTTTCTATACATGTAGTAGAAAAACAAGGACACCAACAGAGGGTGAGATATATAGGAGAGTTATATGGTATATAATCTCGAGGTACGAGAGAATGGTGTAGAAAATAAACCCTTGCAAGAATTATGTATAATGAAATTATACATCCATTTCTATATCTCAATAACCTCAATGGTATATTAGAAAGTTCCCTATTCTGATTTCTTTATGTCTGTATTTGTGTTGTTCTAACGTAGAATATTATTAAAATTAGAGTTAGTTGTAAAAATAGATTTATCAGATTTTAGTGAATGTAACTCAACTGGACCACGAACAGTTCATATAGTTCGAGGTCCAGGTGGGTTATGCTCGCCAAACAAAATACAGGGTCTTTGATTAATCCGTTGGTTCCATTTGGTTAATCCACGTTCTACTTTAATAAAAATATTAATGTTGCCAATCAATCGTCAAATAAAACTACATAAGTGTTATTTTTAATTTAAACGGCTTGCAAAATATATATGATAGATATGTCTTAATTTTAAAAGCAAAAATTTATTAGAAGAATAAGTTGTTGTACAATTTTAGTTATGTTTAATGATAAAGTAAAAATTAATTTGGACAAAATAACATTCAATCTTAAGGCTTTAAAATTTACTTAAAAAATGAGACAGATCGACTACTGATATAGAGGTTTAGTGAGCAGGACAAGTGTTTCGTAACTGAAATAAAATTTTCGTACTTTTAATCGAGAAACTCTTTTATATCTTATTTAAGGGTGTAATGCAAATGAATGTAACCAAAAGAATTGAATATGACTATATTATACATATAATAGAAATGACTATGTTTAATTATTCGCCAATGATTTGAAATGCGCAGTGTAGAATTTACAAATTAATAATCGAATAAAATGGATTTGTTGAAAAGTAATATATAAAGTCCCCGTAGCGAAGCACGGGCACATTTGCTAGTAAATAAAATCATAGCTTCATTTTTTCTTTGATTAAATTCATTAACTTTTCGGTTGTTCCCATATTAGAGAAAAATGATGTACTTTAGATATAAAGCAAAAAATATCATGTGTCTAACTGAAATATTTAACTAGTTTTGAGACTTACACTCAGGGCCCGACTTACAGAAATGGAGGCCCAGAGCACCCCCTCACTTTTCTGTACACAGGTGGTAGTTACGGAGTGACTATTATATGTAGTGATGCTTAAATGTAATAAAACCTGTCTAGAACTGTCTAGAAGTGTAGTTTTTAACTGGAGGTCCGCGGCCCACTTGTGGCTAGCGAGGTCAACTTTGCGGTCCGTAAAAGATTTTATTTAAAAAAAATCATAGCTTCATTTTTTCTTTGATTAAATTCATTAACTTTTCGGTTGTTCCCATATTAGAGAAAAATGATGTACTTTAGATATAAAGCAAAAAATATCATGTGTCTAACTGAAATATTTAACTAGTTCTGAAGCGTTACACTAAATTATTTTTCGCTTAAAATATAGTTCATTTTAACGGCGTGATTTAGCGGTGTATCGCCATCAAAGAACTTTGCTTTGAAAGGTGGACTTGTGTGGATACAAAAGGATTGTTTTCCCCGGCATCACGAAGTCTACACTGCTGTGCCCTATAGTAAAAGAACAATATGCCAGACGACACGGCACCTTTACTGACAGCCAAAAAAATGATCGCGGGAATGACAAAGGATTTGCCGCTACTCAGATGTAGCCGCTAAGAATTCCAGGGACACCTGGCTTTGCGGCCGATGATTGCTTAACCCGGACCAATCCAGTTGGTCGAAGGTGAGGTCATCGCTAGGTGATCCAATAATGAAATTGTGGGTGAGGCCCCTCTCTTAGAGGCCCCTCCCCTAGAAAGAGACGAGAGAAGATTTGTTTTTTTTAGAGAAGTTAGTTAGCTAGCAACCAGCTAATTCAGAGGTCGCCTTGACCAGTCTCTCTACCGGAGAGTTTTTTGCTATAATCCCACCTTGGGATCTTTTCTTTAAGGAATAGCCAGCATCGGCTAACTCGGAGGTCGCCTCGACCAGTCTCTCCATCGGAGAGTTTTATTTAGCGAAATCCCGTCTTGGGATATATCTCTTGCTGAGATTGAAGCGATACCCTGTGCTTTGGGTTTCTTTCCTTTTCTAATATAATCCTCTTCAGGATTGTTTGCAGTTCTTCAGAACTAACTGTGCTCAGATCTCCTACCTATACTTCAGAGAACTTTCGAGAGAGCTACGAATTGTTCTTCCGTCTAATCACCCATATTTCGGCAGAGACTGAATTTAGTTTAGGTACCCGTCTCTACTCAGGCCTATGTGTACTAATCACTTACCTGTGATTAGAAATTGTTTTTATAGTGGTGAAATGATGTATATAGCAGAAGTGTAAATAAATTCATTATTCAAGATACACCTGATTCTTCCTTGTTTCACCTGAAATAGGGACCGGATACGTTACATCATTGTGCCTCACATGTGATATACAATAGCATAAAGCGTTATACATGTAAATCAAATTTGATTTTGAGGACACGCAAAGATTAAAGGTTTGATATCAGAAAAGGGTACCTTCGCCAATTTGGCGATATAACTATGCATGGGAGCAAAACTTTTTCTGCAGAACTCGGCTTGTCCAAAGAATATGTCACCCTTTTTATTTATATTACTTTGGTGTCCGGACTTCCATGTAAAACTGTTTTGTTGCATATATGAGCCTAATTTCTATTTGTTAATTTTATTTTTAATTAAATTGATTGACTTCGGTGAAAAATGACGATTTCACCGAAAACCCAAACCGATTAAACCTTTATTCCATCATTACCGTTTGTATTATGGTCATTTCTTACTGATTCACGGTTCCATTCTCCCATAATTTACTATTACTATTTTTTAATAATTTGGAACTGTTTGTAAGCTGTTAAGGGATTGACTCTTTATTTCTGTGCTTTGCTTGGCAGTCGAAGCTGAAAGTGAAATTACTTTATGCACTGGTGTTTCGAAAACACCGCCAGTAATTTCACCTAATTCGACAAGGGGTACGATGAACAGAAGCAAATTAGAAGAGTTTTCTAGTAACAAGTACTCATACTTATCATTGGATAGAAAATGTATGACATTGTGATACTCAGAAGATGGTATGTTATTGCTGAACTTAAAAGGAACAATGTTTTACATAAAAAACAAATGACAATTACTTTAAGATGTAATTAACTTATCTTCACAAATTAATGTAAAAATTCTATGCAAGTGAAATTTTTTATTGAAATATACTTAGAACTTTAAAAATTGTATATATTTCTATTTTATTAAATTAATCATTTTCAGTAATAGCTAGGCACGGTCCCGTTAACTTCGAATTACAATAGAACCTCGATTAACCGAGCTTCGATTAACCGAGGTTTCTGTTAACCGAGTCAATAACTAAGTCTAATTTTTTTTTCTCCTTTCCAAAATGAGCTTGGAAAAAATGATACACATTTTAGTTTATTGTCCATGTTACAGGCACTTCTTCCCGATAACGTGATTGTCCACGCAGGGCAATTAGTGAATCCAGTTACAATTCGTAAATCATTCAACAAAATAATTGTTGAAAAGAAGAGACAGGGTGATTCTCGGCAGACGGAAAACACACCTACAAGGAACTTCTTGAGATCGTCAATGGAATTGAAGGATGTGAGGAAGTTTTGGAAGAGGACATTTGCAAGTGGCTGGACTTAGAAAATCAATATCTAAATTTTAAAATTCTCAATGACGAAGAAATCATACAAGCTGTTAATCCTTTAACGGACATTAATGACGCTGAAAATGAAGATGAGGACATTAAGGATTCTACGACTGTAAGTCATAGTGAAGGTGTTCAAGAACTGACAACTGCCCTAAAATATTTGGAGCAATGAAACGATGCTACACCGATGGATCTCCTGTTGCTCAAAAATTCTCACGATAGGGCTGCCCATGATAGAAATCCTGAACTTTTGCAACGAAAGATTACAGACTTTTTTTTAAAATAATGAAAATTTAACAAATTAATGTACATTAAATTTTAAAAATACTATACTTTCTTCAAATTTGTGTTATTTTTGAAAATGCGTCTTTCGATATTTAACTAAGTATAGTTTAAAAAAAATTCCATTTAACTTTTTAAAATTTGCTACTAGAGATGATTTTTTTAAGTCTTTTTAGCTATGACACATAAGTTTATATATGTTTATATTTATCATTTAAAGAACGTTCTATTGTTTTTTACATTAAAAGTTAGTTAAATTCGCAAGCACGGAAGGTTCTTATAGAGGGTTTCTATTAACCGAGATTTTCGATATTCGAGGTACTAGCGCTCTCAATTAGCTCGGGTAATGGAGGTTCTACTGTATTG
This sequence comes from Pardosa pseudoannulata, assembly GCA_032207245.1. Classification (NCBI taxonomy): domain Eukaryota; kingdom Metazoa; phylum Arthropoda; class Arachnida; order Araneae; family Lycosidae; genus Pardosa; species Pardosa pseudoannulata. The sequence continues at coordinate 67,992,669 of CM063507.1, read as the reverse complement.
AGAATCTACTGTATATGGCAGAAAGCTAATTTTATTAAAACAAAATAATTCTTTTGAAAAAGTTTGACAGTATTTTGCCTACCTGGACTTCTTTGGGAGAAAAAAAGAATTATTTCGCATTTTTGGTCGAATCCTGGAAATCCTTTTAAGTTTTCTATCATGTGATGGCGTAGTCTAATACATCGGTTCCCGATGTTTTAGTCTACACACGCCATCGTTTCCCGATATCCGGTTTTCGACATCTTTTTCTGAGAGGAAAAAAACAGTGTCCGTTGAAAATTGCATTAAAACTAAAATTATCTACCTGAACATCGATGAAGAATTTAAAAAAAAAGCGGAATCTATTTTCGTATTTACTATGTCCTAACACAGACCAGTAAACATTTACGAAATACAAATTGAAACTAAAATAAATATATTGTATAGAAACATGAATTAGTCTATAATTTTCTTCATTATTACATACTCAATTGAAGTTTCATATTTTTAGTGTGGAGTTTCTGATCGTCTTAGACAATAATTGGAAGTAATGATCAAAATGACAGATTCCTAATGATTTACTGTTTAGGGTATTCTTAACCTATTGTTATCTAATTTAATGATTTTGGGAATTTTCTTGAGGTTGGGAGACGGAGAAGTTACATGATTCAATGAAAAATTTAATATAAGGTTTACTGAAAAAGTAAAACTTCAAAGATCCTCAAACGATGGCAGTTGATGAGGTTGGGAGACTGTGAAGTTACATAATTGAATGCAAAATTTAATATAAGGTTTACTGAAAAAGTAAAACTTCAAAGATCCTCAAACGATGGCAGTTGATGAGGTTGAGAGACGGTGAAGTTACATGATTCAATGCAAAATTTCATATCATGTTTGCGGTCTCATTAGCTCTTGTGTTGCAAAAAGTAGACCGTAGCACTCCAAACAAAACAAAACCATATAATGTTTGCTGAAAAAGTAAAACTTCAAAGATCCTCAAACGATGGCAGTTGATGAGGTTGAGAGACGGTGAAGTTACAGGATTCAATGCAAAATTTTATATAATGTTTGCGGTCTCATTAGCCGTCGTGTTGCAAAAAGTAGACCGTAGTGCTCCAAACAAAACAAAAACATATAATGTTTGCTGAAAAAGTAAAACTTCAAAGATCATCAAACGATCTCAGTTGATGAGGTTGGGAGACGGTGAAGTTACATGATTCAATGCAAAATTTTATGTAAGGGATGCTGAAAAAGTAAAACTACAAATATCTTCAAACGATATCAGCTGATGATGGCAGATTCCTTGTTTTTGGATTGTTACTAACTGTTCCTTCGTTCTTTGCAGGTGATAGAGAATTTCATCCAGAACGTGCACCTGTCCCGCACGGGCAACTCGATGTCCCCGGACACGCTGGACCTCATCTGGTCGATCGCGGTCTCCATCTTCGCCATCGGCGGCATGATCGGGGGCATTACAGGCGGAATGGTCGCCAACAAGTTCGGCAGGTGAGTCTTAACTCTTTCTTTCCTAACATAATATGAGAAACTTACACATTTTGAGGTTTCCAAACTTTAGTGTCTTTATTTTAAACGTGTTATCGATTTAATGCCCTTTTACTTATTTTTGCCCTTTTGGACCTCATCAGGTCTCCATTTTCACTATTATCCTCATTCGAGGAGGAATGGTCCCCAACTAGTTCAGCAGATGAGTTTCAACTCTTTCTTTCCAAACATGAATATGAGATACTCAAACATTTTGAGGCACCCAAATCTTAGTGTCTTTTTTTTTAAACGTGTTACCGATTTAATGTCATTTTACTTACAAGTTACAATACTTGAAACAAAATACCGATCAAAATAGAAAAAAATGTAGCCAAGACGTTGGACCTCATCAAGTCGATCGGAGTCTTCATTTTCGCCATTATCCATATTTAAGGCAGAATAGTCGCCAACTAGTTCGACAGATGTGTCTTAACTCTTTCTGTCCAAACATAAATATGAGAAAGTTACACATTTTGGGGTTCCCAAACCTTGGCGTCTTTTTTTAAACGTGTTACCGATTTAATGCCACTTTACTTACAAGTTACAATACTTGGAATAAAATACTAATCAAAATAGAAAAATGTAGCTAATTCGTTGGACCTCATCAAGTTGGTCGCAGTCTCCAGTTTTGCCATCATCCACATTTAAGGCAGAATGGTCGCCAACTTGTTCGGCAGATGTGTCTCAAGCTCAGCTCTTTCTTTCCAAACATAAATATGAGAAACTCACACATTTTGGGGTTCCCAAAACTTGGCCTCTTTTTTTTCAACGTGTTACCGATTTAATGCCACTTCACTTAAAGTTACAATATTTGGAACAAAATACTAATCGAAATAGAAAAAAATGTAGCCAAGATGTTGGACCTCATCAAGTTGACCGCAGTCTCCATTTTCGCCATCATCCAAATTCGAGGTGGAATGGTCGCCAACTGGATCAGCAAATGAATCGCAATTCTGTTCGCTTCGTTACGCAAATAGAGATTTGAGATACCAAAAGATTTCGAGGTTTATAAACGTCAGTGTCTTTTTTATGTCCCGATTTCCATTTTACTTACAATTAAATAGTATGTGTACAATATTTAGTCAATCAAAATAGAAAAAATGTAGCCAAAACGTTGGACCTCGTCAAGTTGATCGTGGTCTCTATTTTCGCCATAATCCATATTCAAGGTTGAATGGTCGCTAAGTAGTTTAGCAGATGAGTCGCAACTCTACTCGCACTTTTACGCAAACGTAGATTTGAACTACCAAAACCTCAAAGTCTTTTTTTAGACGTGTAACCGATTTGTTACCATTTTACAAGTATATAGTATTTGAAATACAAATATTTAAAAAAAAATACCAATCAAAATAGGAAAATATAGCCAAAACGTTTGACCTCATCAAGTTGATAGTGGTTTCTATTTTTCGCCATCATCCATATTCAAGGCTGAATGGTCGCCAACTAGTCTAGTAGATGAGTCGCAACTCTTGGGTTCAAATTTTGTTCAATGGATAATCGTAATACTACCAAAAAGTCTTTTTTTAAACAGTGTAACCTAATTTTTTTTTACAAAATAAGAAATAAATCAAACCAATTAAAATTTATCTGTAAAATAATCTTTTATACAGATTTCTATATAACTCATTAACCAAAAATTTAACGAATATTTAAGTGAATACCGATGACTTAACTATATCTAGTGCATCGAATACTGCAGGTAAATGTTCCTTATTTTAGTTTTTTGTAGTAAATTCTATTAAAATTTATCTGCAAAATAAATTTTTATACTCATTTCTATATTACTCAATAATTAAATAATGAATACTAAAGTTTACTAGTGCATCGAATACTGCAGATAAATTTTCCTTATTTTAGTTTTTTGTAGCAAATTCTATTAAAATTTACCTGCAAATTAAAATATTTATACGGTTATCTATATTACTCTGACTAAATAGTTATTGAATATTAAAGTGAATAACGAGGATTTAACTATTTACTAGTGCATTGACTACTGTGGATAAATGTCACTTATTTCAGTTTTTGTAGCTTATTCCATTAAAATGTATCTGCCAAATAAATCCTTTATACGAATTTTTACATTACTCAGTAATTAAATAATCAAAGAATACTTAAGTGAATAATGATCATTTTAGAATTGTATTGAATACTGCAAATAAATGTCTCCTATTTCAGTTTTTTTTAGCAAATTCTATGAAAATTTACCTGAAAAATAAATCAATACGAATTTCTCTATTATTCAATAACTAAATAATTAATGAATACTTAACTGAATAACAATGATTTTAATATTTACAAGTGCATCGAATACTGCGAATAAATGTCCCCTATTTCAGTTTTTTGTAGCAAATTCCATTAAATTTATCTGCAAAATAAATCCTTTATCCGAATTTCTGCATTATTGAATAACTAAATAATTAATGAATACTTAACTGAATAACGATGATTTTAATATTTACTAGTTCATTGAATACTGCAAATAAATGTCCCCTATTTCAGTTTTTTGCAGCAAATTCCATGCAAATTTATCTGCAAAATAAATCCTTTATATGAATTTTTGTATTATTCAATAACTACATGATTAATGAATACTTGACCGAATAACGATGATTTTAATATTTACTAGTGCATCGAATACTGCGAATAAATTTCCCCTATTTTTGTTTTTTGTAGCAATTTCCATTAAAATTTATCTGCCAAATAAATCCTTTATACGAATTTCTGTATTATTCAATAACTAAATAATTAATGAATACTTAACTGAATAACGATGATTTTAATATTTACTAGTTCATCGAATACTGCAAATAAATGTCCACTATTTCAGTTTTTTGTAGAAAATTCCATTAAAATTTATCTGCAAAATAAATCCTTTATACGAATTTCTGTATTATTCGATAACTAAATAATTAATGAATACTTAACTGAATAACGATGATTTTAATATTCACTAGTGCATCGAATACTGCGTATAAATGTCCCCTATTTTAGTTTTTGGTTTAAAATTCAATCCAAATATATCTGCAAAATAATTTTTTGGAGGATATACTTATGTACTTTAAAGTAAAACTTTAATGAATAGGAAACTGAATACTGTTTGTTTGTTTGTGTTCCGAAAACTTTAAATTATTGTCACTTAATGTACCAAATAAAATCATTTGTACCAAATAAAATTGAATTTTTTCTGCAAAACTTGCGGATTTACTAACTCATTTCAAGTAAAAATTTAATGAATACTTATTTGAATATACACATGAAATACCGTGTATTAATGTCTGTTATTTCAGTTCTTTCTGTCAAATTTATCTGCAAAAATTGCGGATTTACGTAACTCATTTCAAGTAAAAATTTAATGAATACTTATTTGAATACAGACATCAAATATCGTGTATTAATGTCTGTTATTTCAGTTCTTTCTGTCAAATTTATCTGCAAAAATTACGGATTTACGTAACTCATTTCAAGTAAAAATTTAATGAATACTTATTTGAATACAGACATCAAATATCGTGTATTAATGTCCGTTATTTCAGTTCTTTCTGTCAATACCAACTCCAGTTTGTTTACAAACAAAGTTCTTTTTAAGAAATTTCTAGAAGAATAAGTAATGTGCATTACTACTTCTTGATTTTTTTTTCTTCGGCTGAATGAACCCCCTGCTATGGCAAAGGTTTGAGCAACTGCTTGCTTTGAAAAATATCTGCGAGATTTTTCTTTCTTCGCTTCAGTTCTGTTACGTTGATTTCGCAAAGTGGAAGGAAACTTCGGAGAACGCAGCATGCGTAAAAAGAAGTTCTTTCTTTGTCGACAAACTTTGCTTTTTTGTTGGTATTGGGAGTCGCTCCGTAGGGAGTGTATGTATATATTTAGATGCTTCATATCTTTAAAAAAGTAAAACTGCACGATATGTATAAAACTGGGGTGTATTTCGCGAGAATATTTTAATTGAAGTTAGCCGTTCTAAATAGATAGGAGGCCGAATACTTAGGCCTCTGATCTTCGGCATCGAAGTTCGTGGGTTCGAATACCACTGTGGCATGGCTGTTCGCAGCCATTCGGAATCTGTTTTAAGGTATCCGTCTACTTTAAAAACGTCATTTTTTGCCAAAAATCATAATTTTTTTTTATTTCTCTATTGTAAAATTTCAACTTTTAGGCTTTTAAATCTGTTTTTGTTTTGTCTCTACGGCTTATTAAAGAAAAGTTACAGCTGTTTAAACATCAGTGACAGCTGTCAAAACAAACCGGAATTAGCGACTTCGGAACCGGAAGTTGTGAATTTAAAGCCTTTTAAATATCAGTCTTTGGACAAAACTTTTTAAATTTTCAGCAAGATTAATTTAAACATTTTTCTAGTATTTTTAATAATTAGCAACTTAGCAATTAGAAAGTATAGCTAGGTGTCAAGGATTTATATCCAATTTCAATAAATATAATCAAAATGTCAGAGTTTTACTAAATTTTGTTAGTTATTCGTATTGTGGGAGATACACAACTCTTATGCGTATGTTAATTTCATCACAAAAATTTAACTTTAAATATTTAACTTTTTTCCTTGCCGAACGATGGCCGAATGATAAACCGCTGCGTTTCGGTACCGGAGTTTTCGGGTTCTAATTCCACTGCTGGCATTTGTTCGTAGCCGTTCGAGAAATCGGCTTTAAGTAGTAGGTCTTGGTCTCATTAGCCCTAGTAAACAAAACAGTTGACCATAGTGTTCCAAACCAAACCAAACCTTCTTGCTTTTGCCCTCGAGCTTTTGTAATAATTTCATGCAGTTCGCTGCATATGATAGTGTATGAGCTATTACAATAATTAGCTATTTAAAGATCAATACGAACAGCATATTTTGAGTGAAAGAAGTTGCAAATGGTTTTTATTATCGGTATACTACTAGATTCGTTATGGTTTTTTGTTTATGCAGATTTGAGCTTTTGTAATAATTTCATGCAGTTCGCTTCATATGATAGTGTATGAGCTATTACAATAATTAGCTATTTAAAGATCAATACGAACAGCATATTTTGAGTGAAAGAAGTTGTAAATGGTTTTTATTATCGGAATACTACTAGATTCGTTATGGTTTTTTGTTTATGCAGATTTGAGCTTTTGTAATAATGTCCTGCAGTTCGCAACATATGATAGTGTATGAGCTATTGAAATTATTATGATAGTGTATGAGCTATTGAAATTATTAAGAGCAATACGAACAGCATGTCTTCAGTAAAAGAAGTTGTAAATGCTTTTTATTATCGGAATACTACTAGATTCGTTATGGTTTTTTGTTTATACAAATTTAAACTTTCAGAATAATTTGATGTAGTTAGCGGTATATGATAGAATATGAGCTATTAAAATAATTAGCTATTTAAAGAGCAATACGAACAGCATGTTTTGAGTAAAAGAAGTTTTAAATGGTTTTTATTATCGGAATACTACTAGATTCGTTATAGTTCTTTGTTTATGCAAATTTGAGCTTTTGGAATAATTTGATGCAATTCACGACTTATGATAGAGTATGAGGTATTAAAATAATTAGCTATTTAAAGAGCAATGTCAACAGCATTTTTTGAGTAACAGGAGTTTTAAATGGTTTGTATTACCGAAATATTATTACATTCGCTATAGTTTTTTGTTTATACAAATTTCGGAATAATGTTATGCAGTTTACATATGATAAAGAAAAATATGTGGTATTAAATCAAATCTTTAGAAATCAATTTTTTTAACTACAAATACTGTGTCCCATTGGCTGACAGTCAAGATAACGTTGACGATCACATCAAATACTTTGACCACTGACAAAACAGAAGTCCTCAATATGAAGAAAATCTCATTCGAAAAAAAATTTCGCTTTTTTACATACGAGAGACTTGTAGAATGTAAAATATTGAAACATTTATTTATCTGTTTCTTTGACGAGGATTTAAAAGCATGCTTAAATCCAGATTCTCAGTGTCGTATTTGACAGATGGCATGCATAAAAACGTGCCTTCGATGTGATTTATCGACTTTTTGTGGCCATTTTCTTTCCTGTTTTCTGTACAAAGGAAGTATTGAATTCCCGCTAAGTTTCAGGAATGACATTTCAACGAAAATATATATTTTCACCATAATGAACTTAATTTTTACAATTGTAAATGTTAAATATATGTGTACACACAAATAAAATAATTCTGAAAATTTAAATTCTCATTTTGACCATTACTGAACTATCACTAGTTTTCTCTAAAACGTGCGTATGTATGTATGTATATCATATAATTTAAAAACTGTTGTCCGTAGAAAGCCAAAAACTTCTTGGATCATGTCTAGTTGTGCACCCACCCCTTTTGGTGCCTTTATGAACTCTGTATAACGAACAACTTCAATATAACGAGTAACTACGCTGTGGTACTTAAATTTAGAAAATGATTAGCCGTGGAAGATCAAATTCTTAGATTTAAGACTATAACATCAAGTTGATTTATCCGTCTTTAGATTTCAATCTGAACTCTGTATAACGAACGATTTCAGTATAGTAAATAATTACGCTGTGCTACTTAAATGAAGAATTATTAGCCGTAGAAGATCAAATTCTTGTATTTAGGACTATAAAACATCAAAAAAGAAGGAAATCTAGTTGATTTCTTTTTCTTTTCATTGCAATCTGAACTCTATAACAAACGATTTCACTGTAACGAATAATTACACTGTGGTATTTAACTGAAGAATGAATAGCCGTAGAAAATCCAATTTTTATATTTAAGTCTTTTGATTTTAATCTGAACTCTCTTTAACGAACGATTTCAATGTAACGAATAATTACGCTGTGGTACTTA
>CM063507.1:67924327-67976827 GCA_032207245.1 Pardosa pseudoannulata | reverse complement strand
ATCTTCTCTTAAGGTCGAAATTTAATAGAATTACAGCTCAAACCCCAAACTTACTTTATGAACGAAAGTTATTAAATTAATATTAAAATATATAAATAAAGGATTTTAATATTACACACACACACACATACATATATATATATATATATATATATATATATATATATATATATATAAAATCTGCTGTTATAACAAACGATTTTAAGCACTAAAAGTACCCGTTAAGCTCATTTATGAATATTTTCTAATCTAGAAACTTTATTGAATTTAAGAAATAGACTGTTATAACAAATAATTTTAACCCATAGTTGCATTATTATGTCCCGTTAAGCTAATTTATTAAATTCTTTTCTAAACAGGGAACTTATTTGATGATGAATTAAAAAAAACTGTTTTAACAAATGATTTTAAGCCCTAAAAACACTACTATGTCACGCTAAGCTAATTTATTAAAAAAAAATTTCTAAACAGGGAACTTTATTTGATACTGAATTTAAAAAACAGTCTGTTATCACAAATTATGTTAAGTCTTAAGAGTACTTCTATGTCCTGTTAAGCTAATTTGTGAAAAAGTTTTTCTAAACAGGGAACTTCATTTGATATTAAATTTAAAAAACAGTCTGTTCTAACAAATTATTTTAAGTCTTATAAGCATTACTATGTCCCAATAAGCTAATTCATGCAATTTCTTTCTAAACAGGGAACTTTATTTGATATTGAATTTAAAAAATAGGCTGTTATAACAAATGATTTTAAGCCCTAAAAGTACTACTATGTCCCGTTAAGCTAATTTATGAAATTTTTTACTAAAGAGGGAACTTTATTTGATATTGAATTTAAAAATGGGCTATTATAATAAATGATTTTAAGCCTTAAGATCATAACTATGTCCCATTACTATGTCCCATTAAGTTAATTCATGAAATTTCTTTCTAAACCAGGAACTTTATTTGATATTGAATTTAAAAATGGGCTGTTATAACAAATAATTTTAAGCCTTAAAATCATTACTATGTCCCATTAATCTAAACCATGCAATTTCTTTCTAAACAGTGAACTTTATTTGATATTGAATTTAAAAAATGGGATGTTATAACAAATGATTTTAAGCTTTAAAAGCATTATGTAACATTAAGCTAATTCATGCAATTTCTTTCTAAACAAGGAACTTTATTTGATATTGAACTTAAAAATAGGCTGTTATAACAAATGATTTTAAGCCTTAAGAATATTACTATGTCCCATTATGCTAAATCATGCAATTTCTTTCTAAACAGGGAACTTTATTTGATATTGAATTTAAAAAATAGGCTGTTATAACAAATGATTTTAAGCCTTAAAGGCATTACTATGTCCCCTTAAGCTAATTCATGCAATTTTTTCTAAACCAGGAACTTTATTTGATATTGAATTTAAAAATGGGCTATTATAATAAATGATTTTAAGCCTTAAGAACATTACTATGTCCAATTAAGCTAATTCATGCAATTTCTTTATAAACCGGGAACTTTATTTGATATTGAATTTAAAAATGGTTTGTTATAACAAGTTATTTTAAGCCTTCAAAGCCTTATTATGTGCCATTAAGCTAATTTATGAAATTTTTTCATAACAGGGAACTTTATTTCATATTGAATTTAAAGCAATAGGCTGTTATAACAAATGATATTAAGCCTTAAAAGTACTACTATATCCCATTAAGCTAATTAATGAAATTTTTTCTCTAATCAGGGAACTTCATTGAATTTAAAAAATAGACCGTTATAATAAATGATTTTGAGCACTAAAAACACTGCTATGTCAAGCTAAGCTAATTTATGAAATTTCTTTTCTGAACAGGGAATTTTATTTGATGTTGAATTAAAAAAATACACTGTTATAACAAATGATTTTAAGCCCTAAGAACATTACTATGTCCCATTAAGCTAATTCATGCAATTTCTTTATAAACAGGGAATTTTATTTGATATGGAATTTAAAAATGGGCTGTTATAACAAATGATTTTAAGCCCTAAATGTACTACTATATCCCGTTAAGCTAATTTATGAAATTTTTTCTCTAATCAGGGAACTTCATTGAATTTGAAAAATAACTGTTATAACAAATGATTTTGAGCCCTAAAAACACTACTATGTCCTGTTAAGCTAATTTGTGAATTTTTTTTTCTAAACAGGGAACTTTATTTGATACTGAATTTAAAAAATAGGCTGTTATAACAAATGATTTTAAGCCCTAAAAGTACTACTATGTCCCGTTAAGCTAATTTATGAATTTTTTTTCTAAACAGGGAACTTTATTTGATATTGAATTTAAAAAATAGACTGTGCTAACAAAGGATTTCAAGCCCTAAAAACACTACTATGTCCCGTTAAGCTAATTTATGAATTTTTTTTCTAAACAGGGAACTTTATTTGATATTGAATTTAAAAAATAGGCTGTTATAACAAATGATTTTAAGCCTTAAAAGCATTACTATGTCCCTTTAAGCTAATTCATGCAATTTCTTTCAAACAGGGAACTTTATTTGATATTGAATTTAAAAAATAGGCTGTTATAACAAATGATTTTAAGCCTTAAGATCACAACACATGTCCCGTTAAGCTAATTTGCGTTTTACCGTGGTAAAGTCTATTTACCCTTTATCCTTTCTTAAGTTTCGGAATCTTCAACTATATATTATTACAAAGAATAACAGAATATATTTTTTTCTATTCCTTGTCATATTTGGATTTGACATATACGAAAAAAAGAAGAAAATATATATAAGAAAAAAAAAACTTTCCACCACGACGACATGAATATTGTGCCGGCAGTAGAACAAAAAAGAAAAGAAAAAGATTTTTGAATATTTCTGTTGGAAAAATATTTTACTTTCTGGGAAGTTTTGTGTTTTGATGAAAAAGAAGTATTTTCGTTCTTCAGTTTTGCTGTAAAATAAAAAATAAAAAATTACGAAATTCCAAAATAAGTTTCCTTTTAGAAAATCAGTGTTTCGATCCGAAATATCCAAACGTAATGCTACTGATATAATCATGTTTGTTCATGTAAGAATTACAGGACGTGAGTATGGAAAAATCATGTTTTTGAAGAGTTACTGTGGTGGGTGATTTTTGTATCAACTGATTATATTTATTCAGAATATTAAAACTTCCATATAGTTCTGTAAAATTCTACATAAGACAATATTTTATTATTTACCATTTATTTCCATGTATTAATGTTTGTTCGTGGAAGAATTCTACGATGGGATTAAAGAAAAATTACGTTTTGGTGAATTATTTTGGTTTACTGAATTTTCACTGTAAGATTATGATTTTCAATATATTGAAAATTTTACAGTCACGAAAACTGTAAAAGAAAAAATATTTTTACTCGTGTTTCATTATTTGCCATTTATTTTTTACAAATCAGATTTGTTCCTTTATTCGTACAGAATAACATGACGAAAATATGGCAAGATTTTGATTGGATTTCATGATTTTATACTATTTACTACCATATAGTCCGTTATATGACGGGAGCAGTAAAAAACTTTACTGGCCGAACGATGGCCGAATGGTTAGAGTGCTGGCCTTCGGACCCGGAGTTCGTGGGTTCGAATCCCACTGTGGCATGGATGTTCGTAGCCGTTCGGAATCGGCTTTAAGCAGTAGGTCCCGGTCTCATTAGCCCTCGTGTTGCAAAAAGTAGACCGTAGCGCTCCAAACCAAACCAAACCAAACCAACGTAATGTTTGTTTCGGATAGGGGGAATTATAATAGAACAGAGAGAAATCGTGTTTATTAGTTTATTGTTTAATAAATTTTAGTGTCACGTTTGTTTCATTTAACAATCTTACATATTTTAATTTTAAGAATATCGTTAATTTTTTAAAAATGAGATTCAACTTGTACGTTGAAACTTTTACTAAAGCATCAGTTCGAATCTTTTAAAACGACATCTTTTGTTAAAAATAAACAGTAACAGATAATTTTGACACATTCCGTTCATTAAATCCTGCGAAAAATAAAAATGTTAAGTCGTTATCAATTTCTGCAAGAAAATGTCAAAATTTTCAAACTTTTGCTTGAAACTTACTAGTCTTTACTTTTTGTTAAAACTATCTGAATTTACGCTAAGGGCGAAGTTAACGAGAATATTGCTTTAAAGCAGGTGGTACTTTTTAATCGCTTTTAACTTTACTCCTGTTAGTTGGTATTTTGAAATCATTTTTTAACTAATTTTACTGATTAGCTAGAGATCTGGAATTTTGCACATAAGTTCATCTCAGGTGACATTACAATATTCACTCATAAAAAATAGATTGATGAAAAAGAATAAAATCAGTTTGATAAACACAAAAAGTTGTTCAGCATAGTTGGAATCCTAATTGCAAAGATTTTAAACTAGTATCGCCATCTCTTTGTAAGCGATATAACTAAAATATCCAAATTTTTATATTTTAGTGCATTTTTTATTGTTTTCCTTGTTAAATAAAAGCGATTTTAAAAATACTTTATATTTTACTTATTTTTATTTTTTTAATTTCAACTTAGGAGTTACAATCGAAGACAAAACTTAACTGCTAATCATTTCGGAGTTGTGCCCTATTCGGTTAATTTACAATATATTGAAAATTTTTTATATAAAGAATACAGGTTGAAATCCATAAAGGAGGTGCACTTTTTATATGGCTAAGCGGTTATTTATATACGTGAGACACATGCCTATATCCGAGGGTTAGTCTGAAATTTTTGAGATACGCTCAGACGAAAATTTACAAAATAAAAATAACGGTTTAATTTTAAAATACACAGTATCTTAACACAGTAGACGATTTTTTACTGACTTACTTCAACTTGTTTAGCGTAAAACAAATTTTAAACAGAAGAGAAAATGGAGTTGACGCGAGAACATTTTCGCGCTATGATTTTCTACGATTTTTAAACAGTATTAAATGAAGAAAAATACTTTTAACGGTTTCAGTTGGTATTTGGTGATGAATCTCCAGCTCGTGCTACTGTATTCAGATGGTTTAAAGAATTTAGCAGAGGTCGCCATTTTCTTCAGGATGAAGAACACACAGGAAGGCCGCCGTCGGCAGTAATCCTGGATAATGTGTCTGCCATAAGAAAAATGTTAATGGATGATAATCGCTGTACCTATCAAATTATACAGAAGGAACTTAACATTGGATCCGCAGCCATACACAAAATTACTAATGAAGAATTACATATGAAAAAGGTACTTTGACGATGGGTTCCCCATAATCTAACTGAGCACCAAAAAGGGAAGCGTGTCAGAATCAGTAAAGAAACTCTTAAATTGCTAAATGATGGTGGCCACTGCATCATTTCTAAAATTGTAACGGGTGGTGAAACGTACATACCGTTTTTTGACGTTCCAACACGTCAAGAAAGCAAAGTATGGGTCTTTGAAGATGATCCTACGCTGACACTGGTGAAAAGACAACGCGCACTGAAAAAAAGGGATGTATGCCGTTTTCTTCAGAAGTACGGGATTGGTCAAACTCATCAAGTTGGAAGGACAGAATCCGTAATAGCAAACAGGAATACCACTAAATGTCTTCCACGAATTTAACAAGATATGAATCTTAGGGAACTAATGCTTTACCATGAAAATGCATCTTCACATACAGCTGGATTAACAGTTGTGTTTCTTAAACGAAAACAAATTAAAGTGATAGAACATCCGCAGTATTCACCTGATCTAGCGATGAGTGACTATTGGTTATTCTTTAATCTAAAAAAAGAACTTAAGTCGTTTTGAATCAGAAGAAGAAATTGATGTGGCTATAAACGCATTTTTTCATCTATTCCAAGAAATGAATGGCTTGAAACTCTAGAGGCTAAATAATGGTGGCCACCGCATCATTTCTAAAATTGTAAACGGGTGATGAAACGTACATACCGTTTTTCGACGTTCCAACACGTCAAGAAAGCAAAGTATGGGTCTTTGAAGATGATCCCACGTCGACAATGGTGAAAAGACAACGCGCACTGAAGAAAGTGACGTATGCCGTTTTCTTCAGAAGTACGGGATTGGTCAAAACCCATCAAGTTGAAAGGACAGAATCCGGTAATAGCAAACAGGAATACCACTAAATGTCTTCCACGAATTTAACAAGATATGAATCTTAGGGAACTAATGCTTTACCATGAAAATGCATCTTCACATACAGCTGGATTAACAGTTGTGTTTCTTAAACGAAAACAAATTAAAGTGATAGAACATCCGCAGTATTCACTGATCTAGCGATGTGTGACTTTGGGTTATTCTTTAATCTAAAAAAAGAACTTAAGTCGTTTTGAATCAGAAGAAGAAATTGATGTGGCTATAAATGCATTTTTTCATCTATTCCAAGAAATGAATGGCTTGAAACTCTAGAGGCTAAAAGATGGTGGCCACCGCATCATTTCTAAAATTGTAACGGGTGATGGAACGTACATACCGTTTTTTCATGTTCCAACAAGTCAAGAAAAGCAAAGTATGGATATTTGAAGATGATCCCACGCCGACAATCGTGAAAAGACAACGCGCACCGAAAAAAGGGATGTATGCCGTTTTCTTCAGAAGTACGGGATTAGTCAAAGCCATCAAGTTGTTAGGACAGAATCCGGTAATAGCAAACAGGAATACCACTAAATGTCTTCCACGAATTTAACAAGATATGAATCTTAGGGAACTAATGCTTTACCATGAAAATGCATCTTCACATACAGCTGGATTAACAGTTGTGTTTTCTTAAACGAAAACAAATTAAAGTGATAGAACATCCGCAGTATTCACCTGATCTAGCGATGTGTGACTTTGGGTTATTCTTTAATCTAAAAAAAGAACTTAAGTCGTTTTGAATCACAAGACGAAATTGATGTGGCTATAAATGCATTTTTTCATCTATTCCAAGAAATGAATGGCTTGAAACTCTAGAGGCTAAATAATGGTGGCCACCGCATCATTTCTAAAATTGTAACGGGTGATGAAACGTACATACCGTTTTTTGACGTTCCAACACGCCAAGAAAGCAAAGTATGGGTCTTTGAAGATGATCCCACGTCGACAATAGTGAAAAGGCAACGCGCACTGAAAAAAGTGACGTAAGTCGTTTTCTTCAGTACGGGATTGGTCAGAGCCATCAAGTTGGAAAGACAGAAGACAGTAACAGCAAACTGGTATACCACTCAATGTCTTCCACAAATTTTACAAGATATGAATCTTAGGGAACTAATGCTTTACCATGAAAATGCATCTTCACATACAGCTGGATTAACAGTTGTGTTTCTTAAACGAAAACAAATTAAAAGTGATAGAACATCCGCAGTATTCACCTGATCTAGCGATGTGTGACTTTGGGTTATTCTTTAATCTAAAAAAAGAACTTAAGTCGTTTTGAATCAGAAGAAGAGATTGATGGGGTTATAAATACATTTTTTCATCTATTCCAAGAAATGAATGGCTTGAAACTCTAGAGGCTAAATAATGGTGGCCACCGCATCATTTCTAAAATTGTAACGGGTGATGAAACGTACATACCGTTTTTTGACGTTCCAACACGTCAAGAAAGCAAAGTATGGGTCTTTGAAGATGATCCCACGTCGACAATGGTGAAAAGACAACGCGCACTGAAAAAAGTGATGTATGGCGTTTTCTTCAGAAGTACGGAATTGGTCAGAGCCATCAAGTTGGAAAGACAGAATCCGTAATAGCAAACAGGAATACCACTAAATGTCTTCCACGAATTTAACAAGATATGAATCTTAGGGAACTAATGCTTTACCATGATAATGCATCTTCATATACAGACGGATTAACAATTGAGTTTCTTAAACAAAAACAAATTAAAGTGATAGAGCATCCGTCGTATTCACCAGATCTAGTTATGTGTTACTTATGGTTATTCTTTAATCTAAAAAATAACTTAAGTCGTTTTGAATCAGAAGAAGAAATTGATGTGGCTATAAATGGATTTTTTCGTCTATTCCAAGAAATGAATGGCTTGAAACTCTAGAGGCTAAATGATGGTGGTCACCGCATCATTTCTAAAATTGTAACGGGTGATGAAACGTACATACCGTTTTTCGACGTTCCAACACGTCAAGAAAGCAAAGTATGGGTCTTTGAAGATGATCCCACGTCGACAATGGTGAAAAGACAACGCGCACTGAAAAAAGTGATGTATGCCGTTTTCTTCAGAAGTACGGGATTGGTCAAAGCCATCAAGTTGAAAGGACAGAAGTCAGCAACAGCAAACTGGTATACCACAAAATGTCTTCCACAAATTTAACAAGATATGAATCTTAGGGAACTAATGCTTTACCATGAAAATGCATCTTCACATACAGCTGGATTAACAGTTGTGTTTCTTAAACGAAAACAAATTAAAGTGATAGAACATCCGCAGTATTCACCTGATCTAGCGATGTGTGACTTTGGGTTATTCTTTAATCTAAAAAAAGAACTTAAGTCGTTTTTGAATCAGAAGAAGAAATTGATGTGGCTATAAATGGATTTTTTCATCTATTCCAAGAAATGAATGGCTTGAAACTCTAGAGGCTAAATAATGGTGGCCACCGCATCATTTCTAAAATTGTAACGGGTGATGAAACGTACATACCGTTTTTTGACGTTCCAACACGTCAAGAAAGCAAAGTATGGGTCTTTGAAGATGATCCCACGTCGACAATGGTGAAAAGACAACGCGCACTGAAAAAAGTGATGTATGCCGTTTTCTTCAGAAGTACGGGATTGGTCAAAGCCATCAATTTGGAAGGACAGAATCCGGTAATAGCAAACAGGAATACCACTAAATGTCTTCCACGAATTTAACAAGATATGAATCTTAGGGAACTAATGCTTTACCATGATAATGCATCTTCACATACAGCTGGATTAACAGTTGTGTTTCTTAAACAAAAACAAATTAAAGTGATAGAACATCCGCCGTATTCACCTGATCTAGCTATGTGTGACTTTTAGTTATTCTTTAACCTAAAAAAAGAACTTAAGTCGTTTTGAATCAGAAGAAGAAATTGATGTGGCTATAAATGCATTTTTTCATCTATTCCAAGAAATGAATGGCTTGAAACTCTGCTAAATGATGGTGACCACCGCGTCATTTCTAAAATTATAACGGGTGATGAAACGTACATACCGTTTTTTGACGTTTCAACACGTCAAGAAAGCAAAGTATGGGTCTTTGAAGATGATCCCACGCCGACAATGGTGAAAAGACAACGCGTACTGAAAAAAGTGATGTATGCCGTTTTCTTCAGAAGTACGGGATTGGTCAAAGCCATCAAGTTGGAAGGACAGAAGAGAGTAACAGCTACCTGATATACCACTAAATGTCTTCCACAAATTCTACAAGAAGTTAATATTAGGGGACTAATGCCTCACCATGACAATGCATCTTCACATACAGCCGGATTAACAGTTGAGTTTCTTAAAAACAAATTAAAGTGATAGCACATCAGCCGTATTCACTTGATCTAGCTATGAGTGACTATTGGTTATTCTTTAATCTAAAAAAAAAAAAGAATTTACGTCGTTTTGATTCAAAAGAAGAGATTGATGTGGCTATAAATAAATTTTTCCATCTATTCCAAGAAATGAATGGCTTGAGGCATTTAATCTATGGAAAATTCGTCTACAAAAGTGCATTGGTGCTGAAGGAGACTACTTTGAACACACCTAAAATTTTGTAAGCATAACTTTAAAAACCTAGTTATATCTCAACAATTTCAAAGTGGCGCTCGTATACAGACACACATGTATACAGACGTCCAGCTAAAACTAGTCAATACTGGTTAAGGAATGGACAAAATATATAATTAAAGTTTCACAGTTTCATAAAATGTATGTATTTGATCTATATATATAGACGTCTACCGAAAACTAGTCAAAACTGATTAACCCCTTGACAATTTCGTTTTTTTTTTCAGAATTCGGTCAAAAAAATGTTACATTTTTATTGCATTTTTGGTTCATTTTACATTTTTAAGTAAAGCTATGTTATTAAAATTAACATTTCTAATATTTTTAAGCATTTATTACAACTTTTTTTCTTTCTATAAAAGCATCATAGAACTGAAGTTCACCTTTAGTCTCATCGATATCCAAGTTTGGAATTCCAGTGAAAGCAAATCTAGGAGGTGGATCCGAACGATTATCACAATTCATTTAAAAAAATTGTCTTGCTTGACTGATTCCATCTGTACTACTATCAGAGTCACTACTATCCAGGTCATCTAGTAAATTTTCGCTTCTATCATTTACATATAATTCAGTTTCTGATTCCGAGTCACAGTTCGAATTACGAGAAATTAGCTTCACACGCTCTGAATTACCCATTATTTAAAAGCAAAAATATATTATTCAACTCTTACATCAATAAAATTATCAGGTGGTTAGTGAAATATAACCTGAAAGCTATACACTGAAAAATAACAATTCGTCTTCTGATACAAAACGCGAAAAACCCCGCGCTTTGGAACCAATCAGAGTAGAAAATACAATAAAATGCAAACTATCATTTACTGGATAACTATCACCCTCTATACGAATAATTTGTAACTAAAATTGGAAAAAATACTTCCGAAACAGTGCAAGCGAAATAGAAATCAGATTGCCCGTATGCCATATGGGCAAATCAGTAAAGGCCCGAAAGCTGTGCCCGTACGGCTTACGGGCAAAACAGGGAAGGGGCTAAGGAATGGACAAAATGTATAATTAAAGTTTCACAGTTTCTAAAATGTATGTATTTGACGTTTATACAGACATCACAGTCAAGCTATTTGAAACTCTATTAGAGGTGGTTTCAAAATTTTAAAAAGTTCTTCGTACATACGTAAAGGCGTAACACTTAAACTATTCTAAATGGATTAAGTCCGTTGAAATCTGCAGACCGAAAATTTTCGTCATTACAATACTTCGTACCACGTAAAAATAAATAAATAAATAAAAGTCTACAAGCCCTTCCTTCTTCTGAGAATATTTATCAAAAGTAATTTTTAAAACTTTTCACTGAAATCACAGGTTGGTTATTTTCGGGAATGAAACGTGATCCATTTAATATATTGATCCTGGTAAGAATTCGTCATTAAAAAAATCACAAAAAAAGGAGGAACAATTTTTTCGTTGATCCATGATCTTCATTGTACAGTATTCCAAAGTAATTAATAAGCTGGGTCTTTTTAGAATGCATTGCTCGATTGACTTGATTAATGGAGCCATGTCGAGAATGGCATTTTTGAAAATGTCTCTGATCGCTAAACAATGCCTTGGTTGTTTGGTGAGTCGTTCTTTTGAAAGATTCCGGCAAGGTAATCTCTGGGATTCCGGAATTATTTATGATGCCTTGATTAAAGATGGATGAATATTTAAGTCTTTTCTGTGGCCTTTAATAGGAGACTGGTTTTATGAGTTTCATATAAAGGCAAAAGAGATTTATGGTCGTAAATTTTTCTTTGCGCAGATATTGTAATTGAATACAGGTTGTATCTTGATATTTACGTGAATTTATAACGAGGTAAGAAGCTGTAATTATATATATCTGACACGGAAGTGTAGTTAAGGCATGTTAGACACATTACATTTCATATATAATACTTCTTTATTCTAATCCTTCTGTAAGAGGTAAGAAACTATAATTTTACTCGCATTAAACCTATTTTATTTCGGTGCCTCGATAGTTTGCTGGGTTTTTTTCATATTTAATGCTGTTTACAATTTTTTTCTATTTTTACCATTTGATTAAAGACTAATTGAAAAGTTTCCGCTGATCAGTGTGCTCCGATACTATTCTACTTGGCCCTATATTGTATTGGGTTGTTAGCTGAGCCACTGTCTGGCTCCGGTTTTGTTTCACCATGCGAGACTGTCTCCGAAGATATTTTACTGTGATAGCTTTTGGACATCCAACACCATGGCGTCTACTGCTGGTTTCACCGTCATTCATCCACTTTGCATAAGTACTAAGAACTGTAGATCGCGAACAACCCACGAGTCGTGCAGTTTCGGAAATACTTGTCCCGAGCCTTCGAGCCATTACAATCTGCCCTCTATCAAAATCGCTTAGATTCGCAGCCTTTCCCATCATACACAGAAGCAAGTGAAAGAATGATTCTTCAGACACTCCAGCATCAGTTAAATACCAATTCCACCTGATCACGTGCCTTCTACGTCATCCAGGCTAGTTCATTGCAAAATGTAGGGGTGGTCATAATGTTTTGGCTCTTGAGTGTATAACTAGACGTTATATTGGATCTAAATTTAAAATCTCACTATTCTACAGTTTATAGTTTTTGAGTTATACCCCATACTGTTCACGTACTTGATAATAAAATTATTTCGTTATATAATGGGCAGATTCAAAACGAAAGAAAAGATACAAGGAATTTGGGACTGCTCTAAAACATACGGATAATCATTCAGACATGAAAGATACATACGTACAGACATTAAACAGGAACTTTTCAAAATGTACTCAGGGTTGGTCAAAATGAATTGTTCACGGTTTAGAACTTAAAATTTCCTTGTACGTGTGTAGGTATATCCTCAACGTTTAAAGAAATTTCAAACTTGACTTGGGGCCTTACTCTGGGAGTTGCGGTTCGTACCGCAAGTGCGGTATGACGTCACGTTGACGTCAGCTCACGGAAATTTTGAGAGCAAACGATACTTCGGTACTCTGGGGTTACATGCGGAAAGTTACCGATAGCTACAGGTTGCGGAAACTTTCCGGCAGCAAATTTGGTAGAGAGAACTTCTCGATAGTAAGAAAACATGGCGGCTTATTTGACTTACGAATATATAGCTCAGTTAAAAAAAATATACCTGTTTTGTATAGTGCCAAAATGTAGAAAATTCCATGCCATCTCCACGGATACCACTGATATTAAAAGTATGAACTAAAAAGTTGTTTTTAAATATATTAATGCTGAATTTAGAGCAGTATAAAAGTATGATGTAAATATTGTGTATCTTCAGTTTTGATCTTATATTTTATGTTTTTCATACTAGTAGAAATCTTGTTAACAATGCTAAGTAATAAAAAGATCGAAGCCTTTATAACTTTCGGCTTTTATTTTACATATTTTAAGCACAAAATTTACAATCTTCATGGATACCTGTGATGTTAGTCTGAACCCAAAATTTGTGTTTACATATAATAAAACTGTTTTTAAAATACTATCAAAATATGATTTAAATATTATTTATCTTTAATTTTCATCATATTTATATCTTTTATTTTCATCATAACCATAATTTTCATAGTGTGATTTTCAAATTTTAATTTCTTGCATTTTATATATTTTAATAACTGTGTTCAAAACAAAACATGGATGTTTGATTTTAGGTATTGATATATAGTAGTAATATGATAAATTTTGATGGAATAACTATCATTTTACAGTTTTTTCAGTACAAATATAACTTTTTATCAAGTTTTTTATCAATGATCTCAATGCAGTAATATTTACATCATAATATTCATCAGTTACATCATTTTTATGCATTCCATCATAATTGTAATGTATAAAATATATCTGTAAGAGAATGTAACTTGCAGAAACCAAGAAAATTCAACTGCAGGTCAATTAAGCTGCAGGTCCCGGTCTCATTAGCACTCGTGTTGCAAAAAGTAGACCGTAGCACTCCAAACCAAACCTATGGAAAGCGCCTCTATATGCTTAATAAAATTCCACACTGTATATAATAATGCTCCATAAAACTAATCATGGGTAAAAGTTTCCGTGAGACAATCTCTTCGATTTAAACTCTTGAGATTTGGATGCCACTTTTATCAATACCGTACGCATGCAAAGAAAAATGCGAATTATTTATTTGTTTATATTTACAGACATTGCTGTTGCCGAAACTGAAAATCAGAATTATAATTCTAAATTTCTGATTGGTTTAAATGGTGCAAAGTAGAAGATCCCATTAAACTCCGCCTCTAAAATAAGCCCAGCCCAAAGGCGGGATTTATTTCTCAAACTCGATAGTAAGCTAGTTCCCGCACCTTCGTTTCCGTGCTCCCAGAGTACGGTTTGAGCTTAGTTGCGGCAACTAGGTATCGTTAGGCCAAGTTTCCGCGACTACGTCATACCGCACTTGCGGTACGAACCGCAACTCCCAGAGTAAGGGCCTAGGTCAAACGGTTATTTCTGTTGAAATCTGAAGACTAAAAATTTTCACTATTAAAAAAACTTGGTAAAAGGAAGTAAAAAATCGATACGCCCCCTTTTTCTTTCAAAAATATTATCAAAAGTAATTTTTTAAACTTTTTACTAAAATCACAGGTTGGTTATTATTTCACGCAATGAAACGTGATCTATTTAATGCATTGACCTTTCTCGGAACTCGTCATTAAAAAATCACAAAAAAGTCAAAATATTTTTTCGTTGATCCATGATCTTCATTGTTCAGAATCTTAAACTAATTAATCACCTGGTTCTTCTTTAGAATGATTTACTCGGTTGACTTGATTAATGGAGCTATGTCGAGAATGCCGTTTTTGAAAATGTCTCTGATCGCTAAACAATGCCTTGGTTGTTTGGTGAGTCGTTCTTTTGAAAGATTCCGTCAAGGTAATCTGTGGGATTCCGGAATTATTTATGATGCCTTGATTAAAGATGGATAAATATTTAAGTCTTTTCTGTGGCCTTTAATGGGAGACTGGTTTTATGAGTTTCCGATAAAAGCACAAGAGATTTTCAGTCATAAATTTTTCTTTATTCGGTCACTGTAATTGGATGCAGGTTGTAAACTGATGTTTTCTTAAATTTATAATGAGGTAAGAAACTATAATTTTACCCCCATTAAACCTGTTTTGTTTCGGTGCCTCGATGGTTTGCTGTTTTAAAGTTAACCCCTTCCAGGTTCATTTTATTTCGGGATTATGAGTAAAAAAATGTCAATTTTTTCTACTTATTTTTATACATACAAAGCTTTTTAAACATAATAGCATCATTCGCATACAAAATTTCCTGAAAATTATTGTAAAAAAATCAATTTAAATAAATAAGTAATTTACATGTATAATTGGCTTTCGGTGAGTCAGAAATCTTTATATTTTGGAGTCAATTTACGCTAACTATAAATATAAAGCTTAGAATACCTAGCTTTTATCTTGAATTAAATTTTATTTATATCCTATGCATATACAAAAATGATTATGAAATTATTAATCAAAATTTATTCTTGTATGATACAATAGAAAACACGGTACTGCACAGAGTCCAAAATCGCAATCTGGACAGTAGAACCTTGTTTCTCTCCTTACCTTTGCCGAACGATGACCGAATGGTAGAGCGCTGCTCTTCGGAACCGGAGTTCGTGGGTTCGAATCCCGCTGCTGGCATGGATATTCATAGCCGTTCGGAATCGGCTTTAAACCGTAGGTCCCGGTCTCATTAGCCCTCGTGTGCAAAACAGTAGACCGTAGCGTACCAAACCAAACCAAACCTCTTCTTACCTCTACTGTCTCTCTTTGAGCAGCAAATAATCTAGTAGCCAGAGAGTAAACAAAAGCATTCGAAACCATAAAAAGCACATGTGAAATAATTCGGGAAAGACTGATTACACAGTGTAAAATTTCACAGTGCCCGAGCTACACTCGGGAGGATGTAGGATGGTACATTTCTCCTGCCCGAGTACAGCTCGGGAAAGACCGGGAAGTGGTTAATGCTGTTTTCAATTCTTTCTATTTATACTTTTTGATTAAAGACTAATTGAAAAATAAATGAAAACTTGATTATGTTTTTTTGAAAAATAAGCAGTATTGTTTTAATAGACAATACTGCTTATTATACACCGTTAAATGGATAAGGGCAACCATATTGGATTCTTGACAAGTTAGGGTTAGCAAAATTCGAAACGAATTAAATTTAACGTCGTTTTTAAATTCATCGACATTTGAAATTCATCCCTTTCCACTTCGCCGAAAGTTTATTGCCATTATTTCAAGCCCTATTTTTTCCGGTCCTATTATTATTCCGGTAAAGAGCAGGCGATTAAATTTATCACATAATAAATAGGTAAAAATAGCATTTTTCTCTAGCATTGTGACGTCATTCCTTTAACCATCTCATTGAATCATTTCTTATTTTAAATTATTTAAATATCGTCTGCATTATTTTCATACGTTTTATCACTAAACTTAGATATCACGTAAATAATTTTTTTTTTACATTTGGCTTAAATAATAGATTAAGTACATATGTGATAATTTTAAGTTTAATCATCGATTATTTTTTCTTGCAAAGAAAATTTTATCACTCGTATTAACAACAAATTCTATTTACCTCCAGGATGTGGAGGAAATGGAAATTTTATTCCTTTATTTAAATTAATTACTGTGGCAATAAATTGGGAAGAATTTCGACGTAGCTAAGAAAACTTTGAATTATCTTTCTAAACGTATTCAATATGATTCTAAACTTCATTCTCAGTATCGTGACATTTTAGAGGAGTATAAAGGTAAAAAAATTATTGGGCTGGTATCAAATAATTCCACTTTTTCCTCGATGTGTTCCAATTGGAGGTCTAATACAGTGGTTCTTAACCTTTTTAAGCCGCGACCCAAATTTGAGAAATATGTTCATGTCGCGACCCAAAAAAAGTCAAAACTTTTTCATTGCTTTATTTTAGAGCGTATTTTTAAAAAATCTTCAATCCTACGATGATGATTTTTTTTAACTTTCAAATTTTTTAGTTATTTTTTTAATCATAAAGATAAACAAAAGTACTTTTCGATCCAAGGAAAATTTAATTAATAATCAAGTGTTTTTAATAATTTTTATTGACCAAATTAAAATATATTTATAACTTTATGAAAATAATTGACATTTTAACTTATTCCTAAAAAAAAAGAAATATCAATACATATGTTAAGTTTTTTAAATTTTAAATGCAAGTCATACAGTTTTAATGAGAACCTTATGCTTGAATACATTTTGAAAGATCTTCAAACCTCGGTTGAATGCTTGTCAAGGAGCACCTTATATCTATTTCAGAATTTAACTTGTTCTAGGAGGTGTTGGTATTACTTATTATTTGGTGTATTACTAACTTTTTTTGGTTCGACTCAGCGCGACCCAATTTTGGGTCGCGACCCATAGGTTAAGAACCGCTGGTCTAATATATATTTGTTCTCTCATTTATTTTAGGAAAGGTGGTCTGCTGCTGAACAACATATTAGGTGTTGCTGGAGCCTTTCTCATGACCTTCAGCAAATTTTGTGGAAGTTTTGAAATGATCATTCTCGGGCGACTGGCCATTGGATTCAACTGTGGTGAGTAACTGTTTTATGGTCTAGTATAATAACTCAGCAGCATTTTGGTAAACAAATAATACTGGGCAGCGGGAATTACAACTTAACTCTTTTGTTGACCATATATTTCTATTTTGAATTCCACGCAGATGTTTGTTTTACTACCAAATAAACTCAACTTGTCGGTGCTACAGCCCATCTGGGGCCATGATTTACGGTTCCAAGCTCCGTTTTCGAGATCAAGAACCCTGGGTTGTGAAACATATGTCCTGCTTAGGTGGTCAACCTTACACGGAACCCCCCCTCCCTAATTCAATTATTCCCTAATTGAATAGTCAACGGCATTTCAAAAGCCGTTGACTATTCAATTAGGAATAATTTTTATAGAGTTCATATTAGGACGGATTCACTTTCGGCATTACAGGCGTTGGAGAGGGAAAGCTGTAATGATTTGGTTAATAGTATTAGAAATAAAATAAGAAACAGTAAGGTTGAGTTTGAACTGTCATGGGTTAACCCTCTGCCTGCTCATCCCGCGATTTCCACGGGCAACTCAAATGTAGCAAATTCTGCTCATCCCGCGATTTCCGCGGGCATGTGTTTTTCTTCCTTTATCGATGAGCGCATCCTGTTTATTCCCCGTTTAAGCTCTTAAATAAATCATATACAGTATTAGACGTTTAATTTACGTTTTAAAGAACAGATACCATTAGTTATCAAGTTAATTGCCGTATTTGAAGGCGCGTAGGATTACCGCTAATTTTTTGCTGTTTTCTTATCAGAAATGGCTGCTAGAAAACGATCCGCGATTGACAGAGTGTATATTCCTGATTCAGATTCTGAAAGCAATTTTAGTTGAGATAATGATATTGATATAGAAGTTTTTGACTGCTTCTCATATAGCGATGAATTTGATAATGATTCAATAAACGTGCAAAGCGTTAAGCAGTGTTTCAAAATTGATAGGAACGCTACGCTCCGAAAACAACAGGGGAATCATTATATTAAAATTTTCAGGCAGTTCTTAGACCAATCCTTGTGGAATGCCTATGCACTTTACTAAAGCAAAACCCCAGACCAACTATAAAACTTTTAGAATTTTGTTTGAAATTTGTTGAAGAAAGTATCGAAAAATATTCGAATACAAATAAAAGCGGTTGTCCTGGAAGACCGAGTTCTACTTGGAACCCTTTGATATCGATACCTCGTTATTTTCCAAGTGACATACCACCTAAACCCATAAAAAGAGAACCTCGAAGACTATGTCGTGTATGCTGTTCAGGAAAAGATGCAAATGACAAAAAAATTTGCAAAGAAACACGAATCTGGTGCAAAGACTGGGAAGTTGGACTTTGCCTTGAATCCTGCTTCAAACCCTATCACACTAAACTGCATTTCTAAGATATTTTTAGTCAGTCCTTTGTATATTCTTAAATTTTGTATATTTTTTATATTATTTAATAAATAGAAGCCAACTGTAATTCAATAGAAATTTATTTTAAAAAGAATTATTTTGGTGAAATCATCTGAAATTAGTTTCTAATGATACTTACAACTTAGTTTCTAAGGCTAAAAATCTAGATAAAAAAATATTTCCTGGAAAAAAAACATGCATTTTTGAATTCTCCAATGTATATAGATTTCAAATAGTTAATAAAAAAAATATGTCATTTTTAAAGCGATTTCAGTCTAAAAATTGAGCAGTCAGAGGGTTAAGGCATACGCTGGGGAATATTATAATGAGATAGTGGATATTTTGGCCAAGGAGGCCACACAAAAAACGAATATTGATTTCAAAATTGGAATGTCGACAAAACAACTGAAAAGAAAATTATTTAATTTTAATGTTTATATGTGGCAACAAAGATGGGATTCAGAGATTACTGGAAGACGGGTGTCTTCATTTTTTCCGAAGGTTAGTATTAATAGACTTGAAGGAAATTTTTACTTGAATCAAGTTTTTTCGGGTCATGGAGCATTTCCAATTTATCAAAATAGATTCTTTAATAAAACCAATATGTGTTGGTGTCAACAGGAAGTTAGGACTATTGATCACATTATTTATAAATGTGATTTGGTGATGGATATTAGAAAAAAAATTTTTCCTGTTAATTATCAAAATGTTAGTATTAATAATTTATGTAATTCTCCTAAGGCTAGATCTGGTTTGTGTTCAATTATGGAATATTTTGTGAATAAATCATTGGAATGTTGCTAAAAATTTTGGTTTCTTCTACTGATTTTGTACTGTCGGATTGTCGTATTTATTTATTGTAAATTACTTTTTTGACTTATTTTATTACATTGTTTAAATGTGGGTATTTTTGTTGACCATTTGGTCTAATGTATATTGTGCAAAAAAAATATTGTTTAAATTTATTTATACTCTTTCATTTTATATGACTTTGTAGTATAAATTATTGTTAAATTTTGAAAGCAAGTTAAATGTTTGTAATTACTGTCTGTATATAAAAAAAATCAATTGATTGTTGGTAAAGATTGTAATTAAAAATAAAAAGTTTTTGAAAAAAAAATTGGTTAGGTTTTTTCGAATACAGGAAAGGAATATTTTATTTTGGTTTTTGTAGCTTTAAACTTTTGCGGTTAAGCTTCTTAGGTTAGGTTAATTATGATTTGGATTTGTTTGCTTTCTGCGGTTTTGCTGGTATGGGTCTTGGGTTATTGTTTAGACGACAAGAAATCATTTCCCGTATGGCTTTTGCTGGGTCGGAAGTAATAAGTAACTTACACGGAACCCCCCAGTGTTTAGTTCCCATGCATGTTTGGTCCTCAATTTGTCTACCCACTGAAAATAAGAAAGCCTGAGTCAACCTTACCCAGCCCGATGATTGAACCTTGAACGCCACTGGTCTTACTATCCAGTAAACAAAAGCATTTAATGAAATATATTTTACTTTGTTGAATTTTATATTAATATTTAAATTCTAGGTGTGGGAAATTAGTAGGTTTTTTTTACCTTCAAGCCCTGTTTATATGTGCTACTAAAGTTACTTTCATTTTACTTGAAGGATCGGAATAACTCGTTTACACGAGTAATGATTATAACCCTCCTTTTTGCCGGTATTGTCATCAGAGGTTACTTGATTATACGGGAGTGCAATCCCATCATTACACATATTGTGTTCTTGTTTACGTTACTAAATGCGACATCTTCGTTTCTTTTTACTATTTATAATGAATCACATGAAAAACTCATTAAATTATGAAAGAAATTTTAGAAACAGGAGAGTAAGGGGGTAACGGAGGAACTAATTTGATCCGTTAACCTGTCATTATCAGATGCAATTTCATTAGTGAAAATTTTTCATTTTTGCATGAGTTACTTCGGCTATTTTTAACACATTGTGTGCGGGATACGTACTAGTACGTTTTCTGACGATTGATACTTGAGCGCTAGTCACGTACTAGTAAGGCTTAGTGTAACAAAATGGATTGTTTGTGGACGCATAAATAACAGTATATACAGGGAAACAAAGCCGAATGTGCTTGTCTACTACGTAGATTCTGGAGAAATTTAGACAAAAAAAAACTAGTTCTTACATTATTAGTTTTATGATTGCTCTTTTCATTTTTTTATAATGTAAAAATGTTTATAGATAACATAATTCGAAAAAATTAAAACTATATACTACTATTTCTGTTTGATATTTCATATTTACGATACTATTATAAATTCATCAACAAAAAAATATATTTTTTTATTTACAAAAATTTCCCAGCTAGCACATTTAGTTTGCTGCAAACTTGCAGCTGTCTTCCTTTGCAAGCCTATAAACTTGCAGCAAGTTCAGAATAACAAGTCAGCAAGTTTGAAACAAGACTGCAGCAAATCTAAGAATTTTCGCTTGCTTCAAGGCTGTCATGACAAGGTTGCCACAGTTTTGCAGCAAAATAGCGTTGTAAAGGAGTGATCGCTTTATGTTCCCTCTAACTTGCAGGAGTTTTGCTGCAAGTTTGTTGCGTCAAATTTGTTATGACAAGATATTATCGAGAAAATATCAAACTTACTGCAAGTATGCATGCTATCTGGGTTTATGGTTGTTATTTATATATTTGTTTATATATTTCAATATAAAATACGAAAAGTTTGTTAAAAAATTAAATAATTTTCGATCTATTGTGATTTAACTGAATAACTAAAATTTCGTGCAAAACGCTAACTCCCGGTACAGTTCTGCTACGAAATGTACCCTCACACAATGTGTTAAAATCTAGCTCCAGCAAATGCAAAGGATCGTAGAAAAGAAAGTTGCTCAAAATTTACCCTGGTAGAAAGGTGGAATTTTTTTTTCTACCTCAATTTTTCCCTAGTTATAGATAAGTGTTGAAAGGGGAGTACAATTCACAGATTTACCCTGCATTTGTACTACTTTTTGGACACGTAAACGGGACTACAGTGAATTTTTCACTGGTGAATGGATTATTAATCCTGTAAGTACTATACACTACTATTCCCTCTTCTAAATAATCTCATAATATTTTATACTTTTCATTTCAGGTCTGAGCACGGCTCTTGTGCCTATGTATCTATCAGAAATTTCCCCTTTAACGCTTCGAGGGGGTCTCGGTAAGTGTTTTTCACTAAAAGTCTTATACATAATTTCTATTTATCCTTTTGTATTTCCAAAACGAATAATACTGGATAATAATCAAAGCAACTATATGTATGTGCATGGTGTGAATACTTGAGAGGGCAGAAAAATCAGTGACGTACCGCAAGGAGGCAAGGGAGAGGGGTTCCATTCTAGGAAGTAATTTCCTCCTCCTCCTTAAGCTGCACATTCAACTCCCAGCAAAGGTTGTCTTATCATTTTCTGTCTTTCTAGTTTCGCTCATACATCTCCCAGCTCTAGGTGCAACGAGCAAAATTCTCATTTATTTCTTCTCTTCTTCTCGGCTCGCGTAGTTCGCACCACTCTCACAAATTCCGGCGTCAAGCATTTAGTAGTGTTCTAAATTCTTCTTACTAGTGCCAGTCTTCTGCGTTTGCTCGTGAATTGCACTTGCGTAGCTCCGGGAGCTTGTCGGTTGCCTTGCTTGGAGGGTGACCCAGTACTTGCGATCTGACCACCACCACCGTGAGAAGCCTGGAGGGCTTTACGGCCATATGGGCCCAGTTCAGTGCTTGAGTGCCTTAAGTTTCCACCAATTTGACCTATCTTCAATATTAACCTATTGTTCTCAATCTATTGACACCAAGGTAATTTTTTACCTCTTTTCCACGTTGTCCAACCACAACGTACATTGTTTGCACCTCCTTTCCTTCTAGATTTTGAAATGTTATTTTCTACCCGTTTTCATCTTGTGCCTGTATATGACCACACTATAGTTATTTACAGTTATAGCTATAAAAGTAAATAAAGATTTGTTGAAATGTTTTATTTTTGGTGGTAATTCAACATTATTTTCCGTTCTGTCGGAGACAAATCTCTTTCAAATGTATATGGGTTTCACACATCTGAGGTACCAGAGTGATCTAATCTCTGTTCTACCCGGCAGTCATGAATTTACCTCCATAGGGTTTGGTTATTACCGGGTTGGGCTAAATAAAAATCGGACCATGAAATTATTTCCACTTCGGGTTTCTATCGTGGCATAAAGTTATTTATTTAATCGTATGGTGGATTCAAAGTCCCTGGGATGAGCTACAATAGATTAGCAGATGGCTATATAATTTACGGCTATATAATTGTTTCACTTTTGATGTATTTCAATTAAACTCTTTTACCAATCCAAAATAATTTCTACAAGCCACAGTGTTTGGATGACATCTAGATGCCTAGACTGTCTAATATGAACTGATCTTTATGTAGTATAATCTAATTCAATTCTTATGATGTTTTTCATAAAACAAAGCATAACGTAGCATCCAGAAATTATTTCCAAAATTAAGATATATTTCTACAAGTATAGATAATTTGTATGACAATTAAACTTCCGTTTAATTGGCATACAAATCAATTGCTTAGGCACTATTTTCATTACATCTACATGTGCTACGCTTATATACACTTTATGTATATCTTATATCAAAAATTGAAAAAAAACATACTTTGTAAAAAAAAATTATTTTTATATAAATGACTGGTTCCTAAGTTACTAATTAGGTAACTTGTTAAAATGATTACCTCTTTAGGTAATCATTTCGTTTTTCGCTATTTACATTACATCCACATGTGCTACGCTTATGTACACTTCATTTATATCTTATATCAAAAGTTAAATAAAAAATACTTTGTAAAAAAATTTATTTTCCAATAAAGGACTGGTTCCGATGTTACTAATTAGGTAACCTGCTAAAATGATTAGTTTAGGTAATCATTCGGGTTTTTTAATATTTTCATTACATCTACATGTGCTACGCTTAAGTCGACTTTATTTATATCTTATATCAAAAGTTGAATAAAAACACACTTTGTAAATAAATTTATTTTTGAATAAATGACTGGTTCCGAAGTTACTAATTCGGTAACCTGTTAAAATGATTACCTCTTTAGGTAATCATTTCGTTTTTCCCTATTTATATTACATCTACATGTGCTGCGCTTATGTCCACTTTTATATCTTATATCAAAAATTGAAAAAAAAAACATACTTTGTAAAAACTTTTATTTTCAAATAAATGACTCGTTCCTAAGGTACTACTTAGGTAACCTGTTAAAATGATTACCCGTTTAGATAATCATTCGGTTTTTCGCTATTTTCATTACATCTACATGTGCTGCGCTTACTTCCACTTTATTAATATCTTATATCAAAAATTGAAAGAGAAACATACTTTGTAAAAAAATTTATTTTCAAATGAATGACTGGTCTCTAAGTTACTAATTAGGTAACCTATTTATAAAGGGGTAAAAAGCAGCAATAGCCCTCGTGTAATACTATCTATTGGCGACTGACAATGCCAAAACTTATTATGTCATCAAGTGAGAAGGTATTACTAAATGCCTGTCCAAAATTTGGTTACTCTACGCAAACCTTTTGGATATATGTAACCTCCCCCCAATATACTCCCCCACATACAAATAAACGAGCACTTTTTTTTATAACAACATAAAAAGGAATTAAAATATTGCTGCAAAACAAACTTTTTTTTACCGACTTCATGTAGTACAAAATTTTAAAAAACATCGATATCATAGTATTTTTTCTAATTACTTTACCCTAAACAAGGATTATGTTACCAAAAACATACCGTAAGCTAAATTTTACAAGACTTATCGGTGAACTTCTTTCAAAAACACTTTAGCACACCTTGTCGGAAAATAAACAAACGAACCTAAATATTCAAAAATATCTTCGGGTCTAAAAGCTATCAGGTTTCTTAAGAGAGGGACTTGGGAGAAAAATTCAATAGAACTACCATTTTTATCGTTTCAAAATATCTTACGAAATATTTACCAAAGCAAGAAGGGTTCTGTGGCCTGCTTACACCGCCTGTAGCCGTATATTCTTTGCAAGAAACCTCTTCGCTAATGAACTCTGTGATTAAATATGTTCTTCCTTTTGCACCAGGACTTTTACCAAAATAATAATTATGAAATATAATATAGACGACCTAACGAAAATTCTCATACCCGCACTTACCAAAAAAAAAAGCCAATGTATAGTTGGCTAAAGTATGAAGAAAGCAAGGTACAGTATAAAAGAAGCTAAATACGGTCTCCTATACAAAACAGGCTTTTTAACTTCTCGAGATCTTATGCATACAAATTAAACAAGAGATGGAAGAAGTGTACTGCACAGATTAAATTTCCCCCTATAAGGGAAGTTCCTCATTCTTTTTTCTTTCCTCCATGGTGTAGGGAATTTTTCCCCCTCGCTTAATTCCAAATGTAAAGAAATTCTTTGTCCCAGAGTATTTGCTTTTGCTTTCTTTTTTTTCACTCGTATTTCCCCAGTAGCTATGAAATACTTTTCATTAACTTCAGCTGTAATTTTTCTTCTTTTTATATCTGAACTTCATTCGCTGCAGGACTTAATTAATCGGAATCAGGGATATGCTGAAGCGCAGTCGGGCGATTTTTCTATTTGAGATATGGTTAAGTAATGTTTATGAAATATTTCCACTTTTTTATAATGCAGTTTTTGTATAACTAAAAACAAAATTTGAGGTAGTCTATCTTTATGACGTATTACAATCGGAATCTCTGATTTCCGGAAGCAGAGGCGTCTGATTCTTCTTTTTGAGATGTGGTTAAGTAATGTTTATGAAATTTTTTAGGACGTATAACTAAAAACAAAATTTGAGGTAGTCTATCTTTAAGACATATTACAATCGGAATCTCGGATTTCCTGAAACAGAGGCTTGTGATTCTTCTGTTTGAGATGTGGTTAAGTAATGTTTATGAAATATTTCCAACCCTTTTATAGTGCAGTTTCCGTATAACTAAAAACAAAATTTGAGGTAATCTATCTTTATGACATATTACAATCGGAATCTCGGATTTCCTGAAACAGAGGCGTGTGACTTTTCTTTTAGAGATGTGGTTAACCCCGATATGATTTAATAATGAAAAACTGTGCATGAAATAACCATTTAATTTTTATTTAAAAAACTTGTTTCATTTTAAAATTCTTACATATTCTTAATTAAAATCCACTTTTTACATAGTGTTAAATAATATCAGAAACAGTAAAATTAAGAAAATATCAAAGCAAAACATTAATAAGGTATACAGATAATAGTCTTCAAGCTAGTGGTACTTTTCAAAACAAAATGCAAAGGAATTCTTAATTGTTTACACCGCCAAGTAGTCTCACTTTTAATTTGATTCTTGTAACACACACGGCATTTCTTAGTAGGTTTTCTTTTATTCTGACTCATTCATTTGGCAATGACTTGTACCAAGAAATTCTAAGTAAACAATATGCAATAGTGACTTGTGATTTTCACAAGTGATAAAAGTGTTGTCAAATTCAGTACACTAGAAATTTTAAACTAAATTATCATATTTAACAGTAACTTTAATCGCATGACGAGTGTAGCTCGTCATTGTGCGGTATGGAATGAAAAACTAATGACGAGCTAGACTCGTCATTTTACCGGAAGGGGTTAAGTAATGTTTATGAAATATTTCCAACCCTTTTATAGTGTAGTTTTCGGTACAGCTAAAAGCAAAATTTGAGGCAGTCTATCTTTATGACATATTACAATCGGAATCTCGGATTTCCTGAAACAGAGGCGTGTGATTCTTCTGATTCAGATGTGGTTAAGTAATGTTTATGAAATATTTCCAACCCTTTTATAGTGCAGTTTCCGTATAACTAAAAACAAAATTTGAGGCAGTCTTATTACAATCGGAATCTCGGATTTCCTGAAACGGAGGCGTGTGATTCTTCTGATTCAGATGTGGTTAAGTAATGTTTATGAAATATTTCCAACCCTTTTATAGTGCAGTTTCCGTATAACTAAAAACAAAATTTGAGGCAGTCTATCTTTATGACATATTACAATCGGAATCTCGGATTTCCTGAAACAGAGGCGTGTGATTCTTCTGATTCAGATGTGGTTAAGTAATGTTTATGAAATATTTCCAACCCTTTTATAGTGCAGTTTCCGTATAACTAAAAACAAAATTTGAGGCAGTCTTTATTTACGACATATTACAATCGGAATCTCGGATTTCCGGAAACAGAGGAGTGTAATTTTTTTGTTTGAGATGTGGTTAAGTAATGTTTATGAAATATTTCCAACCATTTTATAATGCAGATTTCGTATAACTACAAACAAAATTTGAGGCAGTCTTTCTTTACAACGTATTACAATTGGAATCTCGGATTTGCTCGGAACAGAGGCGTGCGATTTTTCTGTTTGAGATGTGGTTAAGTAATGTTTATGAAATATTTCCACCTTTTTATAATGCAGTTTTTGTATAACTAAAAACAAAATTTGAGGCAGTATCTTTATGACATATTACAATCGGAATCTCGGATTTCCTGAAATAGAGGCGTATGAGTCTTCTGTTTGAGATGAGGTTAAGCAATATTTATGAAATATTTCCAACCCTTTTATAGTGCAGTTTCCGTATAACTAAAAATAAAATTTGAGGCAGTCTTTTTTATGACGTATTACAGTTGGAATCTCGGACGTTTCGGACGTGGGCGTTTTGCTCGTAAATTCTATCACAATAATCATTTTTAAATTTTTAAATCAACCACCCCGCTCTGTAGTTCCGCATCGACTGATGTAAAAACTAGTTTTTATTTATTTAAATTTTTCCAGAATCTATGTAGTAGACAAGAACATTCGGCTTCTTTTTCCTGTGTATACCTTTATTTTTGAACCCACAAACGAACCATATATTTACACTAACCCGTACTGGTATGTGAGTACTCAAGTATCAATTGCCAGAAAACGTACTAGTACGTGCCCCGCCTACAATGTGCTAAAATTACTTGTATACACTCTTATTTTAAACTTTTAAAAATGGTGTTTCCAGTCCAAATATTTTTGTGTTGAATTAGTAATTTATAAATTTTTTGGGTACATTACTTTCATGTGTTTCTTATTTAAAATTTTTGAGATTATCTAGTAATGTGTTTTAATTAAATTGGGTAAGGTTTCAAAAGTGAAAATATTTTCTCGAGTTTCAAAGGATTTGATAATGTAAAACAGCTAAAACATTTATTCATTAACATTACATAATTTTAAGTGCCTTATGTAAGTAGTACTTAGCGTAATTGAAAATTGATACCCAATCTTGTTTCGATGAAGAGATAAAAGCAATTTTTTACCATGCAGTGCGCTAAGAATATTTTTAAGAAATATTGTTGGATGATTCAATTTTTGTTACATTGTCTCGTATTTTCATCAAAAATAATTTTCTAATACATTTTTGCGTCTTATATGTATTATGTAACATTATACATTTTCATTACAAAAATATTATTAAAAACTGAAATTTAAATAAAAAACGAAATTCAATCTTATTTGTCCCTTTAATTAGTTAACACTTGGCATGCCGGTATACTTCACCACCAACTTAAGCTTGCAGCTGGTGTTTTTTCGTGAATCGCACGAAAGTTTAGTTATTCAGAAAAATCGCAGTAAATCGAAAACTACTTAGTTTTTATGAACGAAACTTTTTTTTATTTTACACTTTATATACTGTATGATTATTTAACAAAAAAAACAACAATATTTTTCGAAATCACAAAAATAAACAATTTTTAAAATTAAAGTCCGATAATCTGTCAGCGCCTATTTCTTCATCACTATCTTTGTCACAACGGCTCATTTTATTAGTTTTGTATTCAACAATAAAAAACCAAGCTTCAAATTGACAAAACACAACTTGTTCTGGAGCTAGGAATTCGATTGAAGAAGAAATAACGCAACAAAAGACCGAGTCACTCGACAATCATAACTTGTGCAAAGAAAAAATGCAAAGCGTCTTATAGCAACGCAAACAATACGCATATAATGTCACACATACATATAATTATACGTATTTAGTAGATTTGTGGTGGTTAGCGTGTATCCACCAGAAATCTACTAAATACGTATTTTTACGTGACCCGCGCTCCAGTGACATACTGTAAAAAAAGTAAAAATACGTTGCCCGCACGCGAAGTGTTAATGTGTTTAATTAAACTGAGTAAGCTTTCGAAAATCAAAGTATTTTCTCGAGTTACAAAGAATTTGATAATGTAACATTTATTAATTACAATTATTAATTAACATTACATAATTTATGTCTTATGTAAATAATACTTAGCGTAATTGAAAATCCATACCCAGTCTTGTTTCGAATAATTGTTTACTATGCAGTGAGCTAAGAATACTTTTAAGGAATATTGTTGGATGATTTAATTTTTGTTAAATAGTCTCGTATTTTCATCAAAAATAATTTTCTAATACATTTTTGCTTCTCATATGTATTATGTAACATTATACATTTTCATTACAAAAATATTATTGAAAACTAGTCACACATATACGTATTTAGGTGATTAGCGTGTATCCACCTTAATTTTAATAAATACGTATTTTTACGTGACCCGCGCTCCAGTGACAGACTGCAAAAAACGTAAAAATACGTTGCCTGTACGCGAAATGTTAATGTGTTGAATTAAACTGGGTAAGCTTTCGAAAATCAAAGTATTTTCTCGAGTTACAAAGAATGTGATAATGTAACATTTATTAATTACAATTATTAATTTACATTACATAATTTAAATGTCTTATGTAAATAATTCTTTGCGTAATTGAAAATCGATACCCAATCTTGTTTCGAACATTTTTTTATTCTGCAGTGCGCTAAGAATATTTTTAAGGAATATTGTTGGATGATTCAATAAATTTCTAATACATTTACGTCTCATATGTTACATTATGTAGCATTATACATATTATACATTTTCATTCCAAAAATATTATTGAAAACTTAAATTTAAGTAAAAAACGAAATGTAATGTTACTTGTCAATTTAATTAGTTAACACTTTCCATGCGGGTATATTTCACCGCCAACTTACGCTTGCCGCGGGCGCTTTTTCGTAAAATGCGAGAAAGTTTAGTTATTCAGAAAAATCGCAGTAAATCGAAACTATTTTGTTTTTATGAACAAAACTTTTTTAATTTTACACTTTAATATACACTGTATGATTATTTACCAAAAAAAATATTTTTACGAAATCGCAAATATAAATGATTTTTAAAATTAAATTCCGATTATCTGTGAGCGCCTATTTCTTCATCTTTGTCACACCGGCTCATTTTATCAATTTTTTATTCAACACTAAAAAACCAAACTTCAAATTTACAAAACACGACTGGTGCGTTCTGGAGCTAGGAATTCGATTGAAGACGAAATAACGCAACAAAAGAAGGAGTCACTCGACAATCATAACTTGTGGAAAGAAAAAATGTAAAGCGTTGCATAGCAATGCAAACAACACGCATATAATGTCACACGTACATATAATTATACGTATTTAGTAGATTTGTGGTGGTTAGCGTGTATCCACCACAAATCTAGTAAATGCGTATTTTTACGTGACACACGATCCAGTGACAGACTGCAAAAAACGTAAATATACGTTGACCGCACGCGAAGTGTTAATGTGTTTAATTAAATTGAGTAAGCTTTCGAAAATCAAAATATTTTCTCGAGTTACAAAGAATTTGATAATGTAACATTTATTAATTGCAATTATTAATTTACATTACATAATTTATGTCTTATGTAAATAATACGTAGCGTAATTGAAAATCCATACCCAGTCTTATTTCGAACAATTGTTTACTATGCAGTGAGCTAAGAATACTTTTAAGGAATATTGTTGGATGACTCAATTTTTGTTAAATAGTCTCGTATTTTCATCAAAAATAAATTTCTAATACATTTTTGCGTCTCATATGTATTATGTAACATTATACATTTTCATTACAAAAATATTATTGAAAACTAGTCACACATATACGTATTTAGGTGATTAGCGTGTATCCACCTCAATTTTAATAAATACGTATTTTTACGTGACCCGCGCTCCAGTGACAGACTGCAAAAAAACGTAAATATACGTTGACTGCAAGCGAAGTGTTAATGTGTTTAATTAATCCGGGTAAGCTTTCGAAAATCAAAGTATTTTCTCGAGTTACAAAGAATTTGATAATGTAACATTTATTAATTACATTTATTAATTAACATTACATAATTTAAATGTCTTATGTAAATAGTACTTAGCGTAATTGAAAATCGATACCCAGTCTTGTTTCGATGAAAATATAAAAACAATTGTTTACTATGCAGTGAGCTAAGAATATTTTTAAGGAATATTATTGGATGACTTAATGTTTGTTAAATAGTCTCGTATTTTCATCAAAAATATTTTTCTAATACATTTTTGAGTCTCATATGTATTACGTAATATTATACATTTTCATTTCAAAAATATTATTAAAACTGAAATTTAATGTTATTTGTCCCTTTAATCACTTAAGTTTCTTTATTTTTTCTGTTAAAATAATCAAAACCTGACATAGGAAGTTCTCTAGATTTATTTTTCAATTTTTACTCAAATGAAGTGTCAGAGAAATCTGTTGGAAACTGAAAACAGAGATAATTCTTGTAAATCAGTAGCTTGATTTACACATATAAACTAGCAGGAAAAAATTATATCCTTCCCGAGTGTCGTTCGGGCAGAACTGTAAAGTGGCTTTCAGGATTCTTCATTATTGTCGTAGCAGAAAGCTGGGATTGTATATTCTGTGTTTACATTTCCTCGTTCAAGTCTTATGCTTAAGTTTAAACTAAGATTAAGAATCTTGTTTTCTACAGAGTGGTATGCTTGTAATTGCTTACACAGCATCTGATAATAAGCATTGTAATTTTCAAGACTCTAACCCTCTTTTTGACAGTTTTAAATATTCTTTGCAATGAAAACGCCCTCTTTTATTGCTGCAAGAGAGGGTTTAAGTATACATCTTCAGTCAAGTGTGTCATTAATGCCATGTTTGAGATGTTACATGTTAGTAATCATCAGTTGCGTGGCGTGAGTTGTAATAGAAGGTATGTGCCTCAAATATTTAATAAACATTTATATATTTCATGCAGTTTTTACTATAAAAAATTATACTTTAGAAATAACGATATCCTTAAGGTCGATATCCTTTAAGTCTACGTTTAAAACGTCATTTTTTTGCCAAAAATCATTTTTTGTATTTCTTTATTGTAAAACTTCAACTTTTAAGCTTCTAAATCTGTTTTTGTTTTGTCTCTACGGCATTTTAAAGAAAAGCGACAGCTTTTTATTGTAAAATTTCAACTTTTAGGCTTCTAAATCTGTTTTCCTTTTGTCTCTACGGCATTTTAAAGAAAAGTGACAGCATTTTAAACATCCGTGACAGCTGTCAAAACAAAACGGAAGTAGCGTATTCGGAACCGGAAGTTGTGAATTTAAAGCGTTTTAAGCAGCATTTTTTTGGACAAAACTTTTTAAATTTTCAGCAAGATTAGTTTAAAAAATTTTCTAGTATTTTAATAATTAGCAACTTGGCAATTAGAAAGTTTTGAAGCAAGAAAGTGTGGGAAATTTTAAACATGTATTGTAATTTCTTAACAGTTAAAGTTGCTTTCATAAACTTCAAATGCGTTTCTCTCAGAACGGTATTTTTAATAAAATGTTGAAACTTGAAATTTGATTTCTCAAAAAGTTCTTAAAATATTTTGTTGAAAATTATTATGAATGCTTTTGATAGTATTTACTACTGAATAACCTAAAATCTTTACATTTGGATAATTTTAAATGACGTTACACTCGTAGTTAGATATAAAGGTAAGAAAAATTCGTAAAAAATTCAATGTGTATGATTTTGAAGGACCAAAATTTTTTACCAAATGTGAATTAAGCAAAGATTTTAGGCGATTCACTAGTCCAGTGTATAAGAAATGTGTTGCATCAGAAAATATTGAAATAATTTAATTTATTGAAAAAATAGACCTTTTGAAAAATACCCGATTTTTTTTACTAAATTTTCTTCATTTATTAGAAATTTTATAAAAAAAATTCTCCAGGAATAAATTTTTTAAGTGCAATTCTCTATGATAATGTAAAACATAAATCTAAAAATGTAAAAACATGAACTAGTTTTACGTTTAAAGAAAAAAGTTCTCCGAACGTAGACGGATACCTTAATGAACTTAAAATTCCCCCTCATACAAAAATTCTACTCAATCTTTCCACTAAATTTCATAAAAACTTACGCAGTGGTCTTATAGACAATCTCGTCAGTTACGATCACGCTGATACTGCTGATAAAAAGAGGACTGTAGCCATTCTTGTTAAAGTAATTTAGTTTTTGTGTGTTTGTTTACTTAAAAAACCTTTTAAAAATACCCCCGAAAAAATAAAGTAAAAAAAAGTTTAACAATAATTAAAACGTAAGAAAAATTTATAAAACTCGTGAAAAATGACCACCACGTGCAATTTTCACACCTTATTCTCATATACGATGGGACAATTTCCCATTGATCGGCATTCTTTTTTTCTGAATGGCTGTCCTGCGATAGGCAGGATCTCATCGAATATCAAAACCACATATTCTCGTATATGGCTTCATGAACGAATGTCTCCGGCCCCCAAAATATCGTATTTTTAAAATCCTTAACCTCTGTCCTCTAGTTTTTGGTCATGAACACAGAAACCATCATTATCTTTCCTGTTTAGTTGTTTATTTCCTCGATCGCTGCTATTCATGCTCACGGAGAAAAACTCGAGATTGACGGGCTAGTCCCTATAACTCCTGTTGGCCTGTTTCCTGAAGATCCTGAAGTAAAACATTACCATTTGGAAAAAATAAAAACACGCTGAATGAACTAGGACACGCTTGAGAAGTTCCCGATTAAGAAAATTTGTGCATAGTAAAAAAAAAAAAACAGTTTCTAAAACATTGTATAACTTGATATGATTATGTCATATAAATAACATTTTACGTAATTGGAAATTGATAATCTGTTTTGTTTCAATATAAATTTTGAAGATAAAATGAAAAAGTAAAAGCAATAAATTTGTATGATGTACACTAAGGAACAAGAGTGGGATGTTTGCTGCGTAGCCCTATAT
Source organism: Pardosa pseudoannulata (assembly GCA_032207245.1). Taxonomy (NCBI): domain Eukaryota; kingdom Metazoa; phylum Arthropoda; class Arachnida; order Araneae; family Lycosidae; genus Pardosa; species Pardosa pseudoannulata. Next base: position 67,942,962 of record CM063507.1, on the reverse strand, counting down.
CCAACAGTGTTCGCTGAACAGTGTGCTCCGATACTATTCTACTTGACCCTGCATTGTATTGGGTTGTCAGCTGAGCCACTGTCTGGCTCCAGTTTTGCTTCACCATGCGAGACAGTCTCCTACGACCTTTTTCTTTGATAGCGTGTGGACGTCCAACACCATGTCGTCTACTGCTGGTTTCACCGCCCTTCATCCACTTTGCATAAGTACTAACAACTGTAGATCGCGAACAACCCACGAGTCGTGCAGTTTCGGAAATACTTGTTCCGAGCCTTCGAGCCATTACAATCTGCCCTCTATCAAAATCGCTTAGATCTGCAGCCTTTCCCATCACACACAGAAGTAAGTGAAAGAATGATTCTTCAGACACTCCAAGAGCAGTTAAATACCACTTCCACCTGATCACGTGCCTTTCACGTCATCCAGGCGAGTTTATTGCAAAAGGTACGGGTGGTCATAATGGTTTGGCTCTTGAGTGTATATTTTTTCACTAAGGAAAGATACCACTTCTCTTATCCAAATATGTGCGTTTTTTCGGCATGTAACCTGTATAAGGCGTTGATTTTCTTTCTGCCGAATCAATCTACTTTTTCAGCAGCTAAATTCGCACGAATTGATAAGATTTGTTCATACATGGTTTCCGCGCACCTGGAAAGTCAGGGAAAGTCATGGAAAATCATGGATTTAGACAATGGATTAATTTTGTCATGGAAAGTCTTGATTTTTCAAGTAAAATGAGTAAAAGTCATGGAAAGTCATGGATCCGCTAAACTACCGATTAAATAAAAATGCATTGAATTGTTTAATTTTATTTTTACTTGTCATTTGGCTGAAGTTACTGAGTTTGGTATTTATGTATTATCCTATTGACCCTATTGCCAAGTAAAATTTGTTCACCAAGGAAACTCAAAGCAAGAAAGCTTAATTGTTGGGTAAATAGATATTACTGTTTTTTTTTAAATTGTAGATTAAAATTTTATTAATATAATAATTTTTTAATAAAAATTAGTTCAGATTTTTGCACAAAATATAAGTTTATCTCTAGGGATATTGTATATAAACATTATAGGGTTATATTTGGCTATTATTCACGGTCACCAGGATAATACCAAAGTACCCCGAATTCAAATTGGAAACATTTTGATTGAAAAATTGCTATATGATTAAACTTAGGTATGTAGATACAACAATTTATTTTTATGTATGTGAGTTTATTAACACTTATAAAGTAAGTTTATAGTTTTTTTATGATTATTATATAGGGGATTATGCATACGAAAGGTACCACTTCTCTTATACAAATGTGTGCTTTTTTTAATTCGGCACATAACCTATATAAGGCGTTGATTTTCTTTCTGCATAATCAATCTGCTTTTTCAGCAGCTAAATTCGCACGCATTGATAAGATAGTTGGTTCATAACAGTGAAACAGTTGCCATTAATCTCTTTCTTACTTACATAGGCTTCGAGTTTATTGCTATATTTTGGCACAATCCTTTTACTTTCTATTACACACAACAAATAATCTTAAAGATTCAAGCTTGGGAAGAAGCTCACATGTCGAAAGGGTTTAGAAAAATGATATATAGTCGTAACTGTTGAAACACTTGATTAAATTCTTCTTACTTCAAGCATATATAAAAAATAAAATACAACCACAGAGTATCATTCACAAAATACCGAAAGAAAAGGAAAAAATCTTGCCGAGAGGAATGTGGTTGATGCAAAGATTCCCACAACCTCAAGGGTTGCAAAAGGGCGGTTCCAAAGTTTCGTCCTCCCAGAGGAAATAAGTTCTTACCTCACTTAGTACCCATGCATACAAATTGGATAAAATACGAGGCGTCAACAAGAGCAAAATTAAATTCACTCCTTTTTTCTGGTTCCCCTCCTACCTAGAGGAAAATATTTTTCTCACAAATTTAATGTCGAGAGCAAAGAATTCTCTGGATTTCCTTTTATCTTCTACTTTGTAAGCGCTAAAGGTTATAATTTGGGTTTGGAATTTTGTTTTTCACATCTGTGAGAAGTGATAATTAGATGTGTTCAGTAAAATAAACTGGATATAGAACTGATTTCTGTATCCTAATCTGAACCAAGATAGCTATTTGATTCTAGCAGCTTATAGTAATGACTAGCATATAGCACATCATATGACGGGATCAGTAAAATTTTTCATTTTCCAGAATTGCGAAGTACCCTATAAGGCAGATAAAAAAATGGTTTGTTATTTGGCTGAGAATTATGTGGTACAAGTTCAATAATTTATTTCTCATCATACTCTTCTAAAGTATATCGATGCTGTGAATGCAGATTAGGATCACGTTGAATTCATTTAGAGAGATAATTCAACGTTTTTTTTTTAGCCCCGTCAAGATTATCGTTGAGTTCTTCCCAATTTTTTTTTCTTTCCAGAGTAATGGAAGTAAAGGAATGAATTTTTCATTTGCACTACATCCTGGAGGTAGAATTTGTGATTAATACCCGTGATAAAATTTTCATCGCAACAAAAAAAAATAATAGATGATGAAATTTAAAATTATCACATACCTAATCTGTTATTTAAACTAAATATAAAAGAAAATTATTCACGTAATATTTAAATTCAGTGATAAAACGTACGAAAATAATGCAGACGATATTTAGAGGGTGAGTGAGTGTGGGAGGGAGAGGGTGAGTGAGTGTGGGAGGGAGAGGGGGAGTGAGTGTGAGAGGGAGAGGGTGAGTGACTGTGAGAAGAGAGAGGGTGAGTAAGTGTGAGAAGAGAGAGGGTTAGTAAGTGTGAGAAGAGAGAGGGTTAGTAAGTGTGAGAGAGAGGGTTAGTAAGTGTGAGAAGAGAGAGGGTGAGTAAGAGAGAGGGTGAGAGGTGAGAGTAGAGAGAGGAGTGAGAGAGGAGAGAGGGTGAGTAAAGTTGTGAGAGAAGAGAGTGTTTGAAGTGAGGGTGAAGAGTGAGAATGTGAGTGTTGTGAGAGAGAGAGGGTTAGTAAGAGTGAGAGAGGGGTTAGTAAGTTGAGAGAGAGAGGTTAGTAAGTGTGTGAGAGAGAGTAAGTGTGAGAGTAGGGTTTAGTAAGTGTGAGAGAGAGAGGTTAGTAAGTGTGAGAGAGAGAGAGAGGGTTGAGAGATGAGAGAGTTGTAGAGAGAGAGTGTTGTGAGAGAGAGTAAGTGTGTGAGAGAGGGTGTAAAGAGAGGGTAGTAAGTGTGAGAGAGAGGGTTGAAGAGGGTTAGTAAGTGTGAGAGAGAGAGGGTTAGTAAGTGTGAGAGAGAGAGGGTTAGTAAGTGTGAGAGAGAGGGTGAGTAAGTGTGAGAGAGAGGGTTAGTAAGTGTGAGAGGGTGAGTAAGTGTGAGAGAGAGAGGGTTAGTAAGTGTGAGAGAGAGAGGGTGAGTAAGTGTGAGAGAGAGAGGGTGAGTAAGTGTGAGAGAGAGAGGGTGAGTAAGTGTGAGAGAGAGAGGGTGAGTAAGTGTGAGAGAGAGAGGGTGAGTAAGTGTGAGAGTAGAGAGAGAGTGTATAGAGAGAGGAGTGTAAGAGGGTTAGTAAGTGTGTGAGAGAGAGAGGGTTTAGTAAGTGTGTGTGAGAGAGAGAGGTAAGTGTGTGAGAGAGAGAGATGAGTGTGAAGATGAGAGAGAGTGAGAGGGTTAGTAAGTGTGAGAGAGAGAGAGGGTTAGTAAGTGTGTGAGAGAGAGAGGGGAGTGTTGAAGAGAAGAGAGGTTAGTAAGTGAAGAGAGAGTGTGAGTTAAGAGAGAGAGGGTGAGTAAGTGTGAGAGAGAGAGGGTGAGTAAGTGTGAGAGAGAGGGTTAGTAAGTGTGAGAGAGAGAGTGAGAGGGAAGTGTGAGAGAGTGAGGTTTAGTAAGTGTGAGAGAGGGAGAGTATAGAGAGAGGTTAGTAGAGAGAGAGAAGTGAGTAGTGTGAGAGAGAGAGAGAGAGAAGTAAGTGTGAGAGAGTAAGTGAGAGAGAGAGTAAGTGAGAGAGAGAGGGTGAGTAAGTGTGAGAGAGATGAGAGGTGAGAGAGAAGAGGGTGAGTAAGTGTGGGAGAGAGAGGGTGAGTAAGTGTGGGAGTGAGAGAGATGAGGTGAGAGAGTGTGGTGTGAGAGTGTTAGGGAGAGAGGGTTAGTAAGTGAGAGAGAGAGGGTGAGTAAGTGTGAGAGAGAGAGGGTGAGTAAGTGAGAGAGAGAGGGTGAGTAAGTGTGAGAGAGAGGGTGAGTAAGTGTGAGAGAGAGAGGGTGAGTAAGTGAGAGAGAGAGGGTGAGTAAGTGTGAGAGAGGAGGAGTAAGTGTAGATGAGAGAGAGTAGAGTGTGAGTGAGAGAGGGGGTGAGTTGAGAGAGAGAGGTGAGTAAGTGTGAGAGAGTGAGAGGGAGTGAGTATGTGAGAGAGAGGGAGTAAGTAAGGTGAGAGAGGTGAGTGAGGTGAGAGAGAGAGGTGAGTAAGTGTGAGAGGGAGAGGTGAGATAGGAGGGTAGAGAGAGTGATGTAAGTGTGAGAGTGAGAGAGGTGAGCGGTGTGAGAGGGAGTGAGAGTGGAAGGGTGGTAAGTGAGAGTGAGAATGTGGAGAGTGAGGGAGAGGGGGAGGGTGAGTTGTGTGAGAGAGAAAGGAGGGAGGAGGGGGAGTATTGTGAGGAGAGTGAGTGAGAAGATAGTGAGTGAGTTGAGGAGAGGGAGAGTGAAGAGATGTTGAGAAGAGTTATGAGGGTGTGAGAGTGAGGTGAGAGATAGGAGAGTGAGAAGGGGAGTTGAGTGAGTGAAGAGGTGATGAGATTGAGTGAAGAGAAGTGAGTGAGGTGAGAGGTGTGTGCACGCGCGTACGTACACACCGGTTGGAAAAGAACTTAGATATGATGAATAGAGAGTGAATTTCAGCTATCGAATATGAACTGTTCTACTTTTTCGAGTATATTCTCATTCAATTCTTAAGATGCTTTTCGTGAAACAAAGCATAACGCAAGGACATTATGACCACGAACAAATTTTTTCTGCTCCAGTCATTTTAAATGAACAGGGCCGATCTTAGGCAGGCTCGGGCCCCAACCCCGCAACTTTGCAGTAATTAGAACTTAGGAACAATCCGCAGGGCCATTCTCATTTATTGAGATAACACTTTCTGATTGAATATACAATTCACGTCTACTCTGAACAAAAATAAATTTTGATTTTAAAGGCAATTTAGAACTGAAGAAAAAAAAAGTAATACCTTGAAAAAATATCCACCTAACTCGGAATGTTAGCGATGGTTGGTATGCAGAAAATAAGCTTTTACCTTAAAAAAAAAAAGAAAAAACCTTACATCTAAAAATTGAGTCAGAATAAGGAAAATAACCTTCTTCCAGCAAAAATTAAAACTCTTTTCTTTTGTATTTTTCTTCCCACTAAAGAGAGATTCTTTTATTTCCTGCATCCCCCTTCACGAATTTAATCCTAAAAGTAAAGAAGACTTTTACTGAGATAATATTGCTTATTTTGTCCTAATCTTTCAATCCTGTAGATTAGGCTTCTTTTCTTTATTTAGTTCTTCGTGGGGCAACCTCAGCCGGATGTATCAACGAATCGAAACTCGTCTGTTTTCGCAGACTTAATTAATCGTGTGGTGGTTTTGTAGAAATTGAGAATCGTACAAGTACTTTTTGGTTTCATTAGATGATAAAAATGTTAAGGTTACTGTTTATTTTTTTCCTTTTTATTTTATCGTACATATAGTACTTAGCAGTATCGTAAAGGATTAATTGCCGTACTTTTTCATACCTAAAATTTAACATGCTTGAGATTTTTTTAATAGTAAACCAGTTGTTACGCATATACAGTGAATGAAGCTCCAACGTTCTTTCAATATCATTCTAAACCCATTCTCAACTATTTGCACTCCGATGTAAAGTCTGGCTTGGCATTACTTTTTGTATCAAATGTGGTTCAATGCGGTTTATAAAATTTAAGGCTCACACTTGTTTAACCCCATTAAAATTGCTAGGTCGTACCTCATCGGTTTTTAAATTTAAGGACTACTGTTCACACTTGTTTCACTCCATTAAAATTGCTAGGTCGTACCTCATCGGTTTTTAAATTTAAGGACTACTGTTCACACTTGTTTAACTCCATTAAAATTGCTAGGTCGTACCTCATCGGTTTTTAAATTTTAGGAACTACTGCTCACACTTGTTTCACTCCATTAAAATTGTTAGGTCGTACCTCATCGGTTTTTAAAGTTAGGGACTACTGTTCACACTGGTTTTACTCCATTAAAATTGCTCGGTCGTAGCTCATCGGTTTTTAAATTTAAGGACTACTGATCACACTTGTTTCACTCGATGAAAATTGATAGGTCGTACCTCATCGGTTTTTAAATTTAGGGACTACTGTTCATACTTGTTTCACTCCATTAAAATTGCTAGGTCGTACCTCATCGGTTTTTAAATTTAAGGACTAATGTTCACACTTGTATACTCCATTAAAACTGTTAGGTCGTACCTCATCGGTTTTTAAATTTAGGGATTACTGTTCACACTTGTTTCACTCCATTAAAATTGCTAGGTCGTACCTCATCGGTTTTTAAATTTAAGGACTACTGTTCACACTTGTTTAACTCCATTAAAATTGCTCGATCGTACCTCATCGGTCTTTAAATTTAAGGACTACTGTTCACACTTGTTTAACTCTATTAAAATTTCTAGCTAGTACTTCAAACATTAATTTGTACCTGACAACTGAGAGTGGCAGTACTTTAATTTGGAGTGCAAAAAGGTTAACGAAGACAAGCTTGTTATCTGTCGGTTAGTCCATTAGAAAAATTTGTCTTCTATGAGGTGACTGTTAGGGTTGAAATTAAGACTCAAATACGATAAATCAAATGGATCCTATCAGTTTTTTTTAATATTTGCTACTCACAGATACAAGGTAATATATAAGCTCGCCGATGATAGTTCTGCTATTTATTATTAGACTTAAAAAATTTTAATCTATTCTAAATTCTTAATATATAGTACTATGACTATAGCAGAGTCGCAGTATTTTGAATCATCTAACCATCAATGTTATTCATTTAAATATATCTTCCTTATTTTAAAATTATTTAACACCGAAATGTACCAGTCATTCCGTAGACACACTATAATTTCGCAATTAAACACATTTATGAAGAATAAAGCTAATATTCCACATAATGTTATTCAAAAAGACCTAAAAAAATTTCATTTCCTGTTAGAAACAGAAAAAAAAGAAAAAAGGAAATCTACTCTCTCTCATATACTGGAGTAAAAAGTCGAAATTTCGCAGTCTACAGATTTGTTCAGATTTTTTTCCCTCGCTTAGATCCTATGCATTCAAATCGAACTAGGGAATATGCAACGGAGTAGTCTCCCCTAGGGACAAAATTTTCCTGCTTTTATCCTCCTTTTTTCCCCAGCGGTAGGGATTTTTTTTTTCTAATTTAATTTCCAAAATAAAGGAAATTTTTTTTTACCCCTAATCTTACGCAGCGAAGTAATTTTTTCTATTCTTTTTCTTAGATTTTTTTTCTTTCCTTTTGTCTCTTGGCACCAAGTTCCTTAAATGGAATCGACATTGATTTACTGTAACATCTGTAATTAATCGGTTTCCGAGGTTAAGATATTCAGAGGGTTTTTTTTTTCCTCAGCTTTCCGAAAGGGCAAATATATAGTTTAGTTCAATATGATTAGACTTATTGAGATTTTCTTCAAAATCAGTTGTTATAATGTACTTTTAGTTAGGGTGCTGGCATTCGGTACCGGAGTTCGTGAGTTCGAATCCCATTATGGCATGGATGTTTGTAGCCGTTCGGAATCGGCTTTAACCCCTTCCCATGTAGGCCGCTCTGTTTCTTCCGTTAAAATTCGTCTCCAACGCTATGTCAGAAGAAATGATTTCAAATTTTAAAGGTGGAATTGAGTCTAATTCAGACTTTTCGGCACTCTACTGTACTTAGGTTTTAACTCCTTCACTGTTTTGACCATACGCCGTACGGGGACAGCTTTCGGGCCTTTACTGATTTGCCCGTACGGTGTACGGGCAATCTGATTTCTATTTCACTTGCACTGTTTCGGCCGTATTTTTTCCAATTTTAGTAACAAATTATTTGTCCAGTAAATGATAGTTTGCAGTGTATTGTATTTTCTACTCTGATTGGTTCAAAAGCGCGGGTTTTTTCGCACGTTTTGTATCAGAAGACGAAATGTGTATAGCTTTCTGGCTATATTTTACTAACCGCCTGATAATTTTATTGATGTAAGATTTCAATAATATATTTTTACTTTTAAATAATGGATAATTCAGAGCGTACGGAGCTAATTTCTTGAGATTCGAACTCGGAATCAGAAACTGAATTATCTGTAAATAATAGTAGAGAGAGTTTACTAGATAACCTCGTAGTACAGATTTCGTAGTACAGTTTCGGACATATGCTTTCCACTTTTACTAACAAATTATTCGTATAGATGTCCAGTAAATGATAGTTTGCAGTTTATTGTTTTTTCTACTCTGACTGGTTCAAAAGCGCGGGTTTTTTCGCATGTTTTGTATCGGAAGACGAATTGTTATCTTTTAGTGTATAGCTTTCCGGTTATACTTTACTAACCGCCTGATAATTTTATTAATGTAAGAGTTGAATAATATAATTTCACTTTTAAATAATATATAATTCAGAGCTTATGGAGCTAATTTCTTGCGATTCGAACTGCGACTCGGAATCAGAAACTGAATTGTCTGTAAATGATAGTAGCGAAAGTTTACTAGATGACCTGGATAGTAGTGGCTCTGATAGTAGTACAGATGGAATCAATAAAGCAAGACAATTTCTTTAAATTAATTGTGATAATCCTTCGGATCTGCCTCCTAGATTTGCTTTCACTGGAATTCCAAAAATTAACTAGGATATCGATGAGACTAAGGGTAAACTTCAGTTCTATCATACTTTCGTAGAAAACAAAAGTTGTAATAAATGCTTAAAAATATTAGAAATGTTAATTTTAATTACATATCTTAACTTAAAAATGTAAAATGAACAAAAAAATGCAATAAAAAAATGTGACATTTTTTTGACCGAATTCTGGAAAAAAATGAAACTGTCAAAGGGTTAACATCATGAACAAGACTGGCGAGATACTACAAGAGAAGATTCTAGGTGAGGTTGCGGTGATGCGCAGACAATCAACTCACATGGATAAATCCACTCGTACTCTCATTGGTCGATGTCACACCGAAAACCAATCAAGCGCCTTTATGAGAGCCCCCGTGGTAGGTACTGAGTCAACTCATCTCTTTGTTTGACATGCAGGGATTCTTTCCTCTCGCGCATCAACAAAAAACAACGCTCCTTTCCGCAGTGTGGCTGCCGGCATGGTTGTATTTTTCGGATCTGCCTCCTAGATTTGCTTTCACTGGAATTCCAAAAATGAACTTGGATATCGATGAGACTAAAGGTAAACTTCAGTTCTATCATACTTTCGTAGAAAGAAAAAAGTTGTAATAAATGCTTAAAAATATTAGAAATGTTAATTTTAATTACATATCTTTACTTAAAAATGTAAAATGAACAAAAAAAATGCAATAAAAAAATGTGACATTTTTTTGACCGAATTCTGGAAAAAAATGAAACTGTCAAAGGGTTAAGCTGTAGGTCCCGGTCTCGTTACCCCTCGTGTTGCAAAAAGTAGACCGTAGCGCTTCCACACCAAACCAAACAGTTGTAATGTATTTACAACACTAACACCAGTGTCCGTTATCAAAAGTGAAACACAGTAAAAATATAATACGTTATATTTGCACTAAAACATTTATTATGTAAACTAATTATTTACAGACAGTATTTCTGGATTAGTTAATATATATAACGTTCACCATTATACATTAGCTCATTACAATTTTCTTTTTGTTTTTATACGTTATTCCTTAGTCAAAAGATTCCGAGACCCAAGGTAATAGTTATGAATATTATCAAGTTTACCTCTAGTAATTACAGTGAAGAAGGCTGGGGCTGTCATCAGGCTGTAAGTTGGTGCGGGCGTTCGGGCATACAGGACCTCTGTGCAGGCTTGCAGGCACGGGATTTCGATGTCCAGCAACCCTTGAATCCCGACTTCGACTCCTTTTTTTCACTCACTTTCAAAATTCATCACCTCTGTTTTAACACCCCTCTTCTTTCTTTGCGAATCACTTCTGGGTAAAATTTTCCCACATCTGCACCCCCTTAGGGCGTGCAGGTGGGCTCATTAAAATAGCCCCTTTTGGGAAAGATGACATTTCTTATCCCCTGCCCCCATATCTTACGCCTACATCCCTGCCCGGACTTGACGTGCAGCTGTACAGTCAAATAAACTGTTTCTCGAGGGAGTGAATTTGAGACTTTGATATATCGTAAAGTTCGGAACGTTCAGAGTGGTCTGTCACGTGTGTTTATACCTCTTGTGGACAGGCCCTCATAAACTCAATCTCAAGGGCACTGTATGACGTTATAGAACCCATAAAGTTCGATCCAATAGCACTGCTCTTCAGATTTTGACATTACCTGAACAGTTATTGGATCATAAACTTTAAGTCATCTGGAAGACCTTGAATTCCTTCTCTAAGTGATCCTTCAAACCACTTCAAGGACTAAGGTATATATTCAAGAACGAACAGGTGAGAGGGGAGTAATGAGAGCTGAAATTTAACTGTTCATTTTGTAGCTCCCGAGAGACCTTAGGCCGAGGCCTGTTACTTACTTCTCCGTGTAAAAATCCTGTTTAGTGTGTAGCTGTGTAGTGTGTGAGACGTCGAATAAATGTTAAATGTGTACGCTACCGACTCTTCATTTTCCATCTGACGTCTGTTTCATTCGACTACGTTACAGCGGTAATAATTTTGGTGGCAGCGGTGCAACTTGCGATCTAATAGGACAGAAATTTGTTGACAAATCGTCTTTTTGCGGCGAACACGTTTGGATAAAACAACCGTTATCGGTCGAATTGATATGTTTGCCGTTAGCTAGGGTAGAGCTATCTGGAAGTTTTGGAACTGTAAAAACTAAGGCAGCTGTTTGCGGAGATCATCTGGATCAGAACAGATATATTTTAGGAAATAAGACTGCAGAATTAATTAAAGAACAAAACAATTGTGCTAAGTGGCCGTTAGAAACTATAAATGCAGTTCAAACGCGATCCCAAACAAAACTAGCGAATCAGGAGGCGAAAAAAATTGAAAGTAATGGAGAAAGTGCGATTATTGACATAGGAAAACCGGAGGAAGCTTTTGTAGTTCAGCCCGAAATGGAGGAACAGATATCAGTTCCCGTTTTAGAAGAAAATGCACCCGAGTTAACGCTTTTAAAAATTAGTAGAGAAGAATTTGTAAAAGCCCAGCAAAGTAGTGTGGATCTTAAACCGCTGCCACCAAAATTATTACCGCTGTAACGTAGTCGAATGAAACAGACGTCAGATGGAAAATGAAGAGTCGGTAGCGTACACATTTAACATTTATTCGACGTCACACACACTACACAGCTACACACTAAACAGGATTTTTACACGGAGAAGTAAGTAACAGGCCTCGGCCTAAGCTCTCTCGGGAGCTACAAATGAACAGTTAAGTTTCAGCTCTCATCTGTCCGTTCTTGAATATACCTTAGCCCTTGAAGTGGTTTGAAGGATCACTTAGAGAAGGAATTCAAGGGCTTCCAGATGACTTAAAGTTTATGATCCAATTACTGTTCGGGTAATGTCAAAATCTGAAGAGCTGCGCTATTGGATCGAACTTTATGGGTTCTATAACGTCATACAGTCCCCTTGAGATTGAGTTTATGAGGGCCTGGCCACAAGAGGTATAAACACACGTGACAGACCACTCTGGACGTTCCGAACTTTAAACTCCTCTGCAGGAGTCCCCAATAAAACTCGAAGTCAACAGTTGCACCTAAATGCTTCTTGAAAATTTACACACAGCTGTGTATGCACGTGCTGACCATCATGGGGAAAGTACATCGGTACCTCAGTTTTTATGCTTTTCTTTGACGTACTGTTGCCCATCTAATAAATAAAATGCTTATTATAGATATACGTGACTGTGGTATACAAAGTGACTGTGGATGAACACTAGGTTTACTGTTTCTTATTCTCAGAAAGCGATGTAATTATACACTATAAATAAAAAATGATGACATGAGATTATATTGAGGTTTACAATAATATTACTAAATCAAAAGATATTCTAGTATTTTATTTTACGATACTCGAACTCAGCATCTAAAATATTCAAAATCTCCCACATCGCCTGTACGAGATTTCGATCTTGGAACGTATCGTACCGAAGCCCGTTGATCCAACCAGTGAGCCACAGATACGTCGACAGTCAAGGGTTTTGAGAGGTATTATAAAAATCTTAATAAGCGCACAATTCTGGATTTTTAATAAAAAAAAATTTTTGTATTGGATCAAATTGTGACATACATAAAATTTCATCAAAGTCAGTCCAGACGTTTAGGAGTTCTATTTTAAACACACAGACAGAAGATTTTTATATACATAGATGTGAGTGAGCATGATGCTCTTTTTGTAAAACCCTAGACTATATCAAAGACATTTGAATGTTGCCCAGTTACAAATGGAATTAAAAGAACATTTTCAATAAAGTGTTTTTAAATAAATTATAAATTGGAACGTTTTGATAGAAAAGTAAGGAAAATAATTATTTTTGAAATTCTTGACGCCACCAAGCGTACAATCATTACAAACGTAATTAGATTAAATTAAAATTCAAATGTTACCTGTATGGGGATTCGATCTTAGGACCTCTCGTACTGAAGTCCATTGCATCGACTACTGCGCCACAGATACGGTGGCAGTGAATAGTTTTAATAGGCATTGTAATAATCTCAATAAGTGTGCAATTCTGGATTTTTAATAAAAAGACATTTTCTATCGGATCCAATTGTGAATATAAATAATTCTCGAATCAACTTAATTGTATACACTAATTTCATTAAAATCAGTCCAGACGTTTAGGAGGAGTTTTATTACAGACAGAGGGAAGAATTTTATATACAAAGATATGCATACATACATACACATACCCATGGTACTCCAGTGTTCCTCCAAATACTAAATAACCTCTACTCTATAACAAACCATAATATTTAACGACACGTAGATTTTTAAAGCCTTGAGCATTACGTTATTTCAAATTTCGGCACATCAAGCATTACCAGCCATATGCAGCGTCGTATGTTATCAAAGCCAGAAGAGACAATAATTAAACGCTTATCTTCCAGATGACAAAGTCAGCAGTAATTTGAGGCTGATTCTTCCAAGACTCTGGAATTCCTCAGATAGCCGTGAGCTGAAGTTTGCACGAGTACATCCTCGTCATTAGTACGTTGGGCGGTTCGATTATCCTCCTTTTCGTTTCACTTTAATCAGGTTATTCCGAGCGCTGTGCTGCTATGATTAAAACGATACGATGCAATTAGACTCCTCTTTGTAACCCAGACTCTTAGTGGAATATCGCGATACACGCTTGGAGAGGTATAATAATCTAGTATTGCGGTATCTCCTCTTCTCCTTAGAAATATTGAATTTCGTCGCAAAGGACGGGTACGGATTTTGAATAGAGATTTGATGACAGAGTAAAGAATTTGTATGGTGAGTGGGTCAAAATGATTTCTGACATTAGATGTTTTTTAAAGGGGGTAGGTACATCTCGACATATAAAAGTGCACGTTTTTTTATGGAGAATTTTTTATTGTTTTTATATTCCACTGATATATATTATCTCAATGCTACATTTCTTATGGTGAATACATAAATATTGAATACTAGCATATAACCCGTCATATGACGGTATCATTAAAATTTTTAGTTTTCCAGAATTGTAAAGTAGCGTATGGGGCAGGTAAAAAAATGGTTTGTTTTTTGGCTGAAAATTATCTGGTACATGCTGAATAATTTATTTATCGTTATTTATAAGGAAAATTACAAAAAATTTTGCCTTTTTACTTTTATATTCTTTAATCTCTTGACTCTTTTTTAATCTTTTGACCCATTGAACGAGGTAAATATATAAAAGTCTATTTTCTTTAAAAGTGTTGAAATATTGAAATTTTCTATGTGATATACATATTTCTATGGATATGCATCAATTTGACGTGATTGTAATGTAGAGAAAATTTTTAGTATATTAGTTCTGTTCGTGCAAACATTACAACAACTAGCATGTAGCCCGTCATACAACGGGGTCAGTAAAATTTTTGGTTTTACAGAATTTTCAAGTAACCTCTAAAGTAGGTAAAAAAAAATATTTGTTTTTTGACTGAGAATTATCTGGTAGAGGCTCAATAATTTTTTATCTTTATACTTCTTTAAAGTCTCCAGATACTGTGAATGCAGTTTAGAATCACGTCCAATTCGTTTAGTCAAACCGTGTGGTTATGCATAAAAACCATACACTTAAACGAATTAACTTCTTAGTTTTCAAAGATACGTCAACAGTGAAGGGTTTTCAGAGGCATTATAATAATCTCAATAAGCGCTGAATTCTCGATTTTTAAGGAAAAAACATTTTCTATTGGATGAAATTGTGAATCTAAACATTTCTCGAAAACTAAATAACATACACTAAATTTCGTCAAAATCAGTCCAGCCATTTCGAAGTAGTTCTATTACAAATACACCCACAGAAGAATTTTATATACAAGGATATACATATATACATACACATACCCATGGGAGTAAAGTGTTCCTCGAAATACTTAATAACCACTACTCTTTAAGAAACCAAAATATTTAATAACGCTGAGATTTTTAGATCCTTGAGCATTACGTTATTTCAAATTTCGGCACATCAAGCATTACCAGCCATATGCAGCGTCGTATATTATCAAAGCCAGAAGAGACAATAATTAAACGCTTATCTTCCAGATGACAAAGTCAGCAGTAATTTGAGGCTGATTCTTCCAAAACTCTGGAATGCCTTAGATAGCCGTGAGCTAAAGTTTGCACGAGTACATCCTCGTCATTAGTACGTTGGCGGTTCGATTATCCTCCTTTTCGTTTCACTTTAATCAGGTTATTCCGAGCGCTGTGCTGCTGTGATTAAAACGATACGATGCAATTAGACTCCTCTTTGTAGCCCAGACTCTTAGTGGAATATCGCGATACACGCTTGGAGAGGTATATTAATCTGGTATTGCGGTATCTTTTCTGCTCCTTAGAAATATTGAATTTCGTCTCAAAAGACGCGTACGTATTTTGAACAGAGATTTGATGACAGAGTAAAGAATTTGTATGGTGGCTGGATCAAAATGATTGCTGACATTAGGTTTTCTTAAAGGGAGTAAGATCATCTCGACAGATGAAAGTGCACGTTTTTTAAGAATATTTATTTTTCTTATATTCCACTAATATATATTATCTATGTTACATTTTTTATGGTGAATGCATAAATATTGAATACTATCATATAACCCAACATATGACAGTATCAATAAAATTTTTAGTTTTCCAGAATTATAAAGTACCCTATGAGGCAGGTAAAAAAATGGTTTGTCTTTTGGATGAGAATTATCTGGTATACGCTCAATAATTTATTATAAGGAAAATTACAAAACCTTTTGCATTTTTGGATTCGAACCCACGAACTCCGCTATCAAAGATCAGTGAAATAACAATTCGACCATAGTTCGCCAGGTTGACTATGAAATTCCTGCTTACAGCTAAACTATTAACGCATTGTATGCGGGTCACGCACTAGTATCTTTTTTGATGATTGATACTTGAGCGCGGGATACGTACTATAATCCATGTAAAATCTATTGGCGCTTCAAGGTCACACTTTCTCGTTTCCCCAGTCATCGGTTACTATGGTAGCGACCAAGAAGCCTGTGCATTTACACTTATTTTCAGCACTTCAGTTCAGGATTTGATTCCAATACGTTCAGACGACTTGCTTTATTATTATAAGCAAAGTCAAAATTTTCAATTGTGCATAAATTTCGTTAACTATTTACATAAAGAAAAGTTTAACAATATGTATAAAATGGTTATAATAAATCACAAATGTTTTTGTAAAAATACAAAAATTTATTTTAATTTGGAATTCTTACTAAAACATTATGAATCTCTACCTTCTAAAGAAATTTTCACTTTCTAAAAATGTGTCAACAGACCATAAATCTTTAAATACATTATAAAATTATACAAAATATTGTTATTGCATTACGACCTCTTTCAATTCTTGTAAAATTATAAAATAATTAATACAGTACAATTTTGCAAATTCAAACTTTCAATTCTTGTAAAATTATAAAATAATTAATACAGTACAATTTTGGAATAGAAACTTTACTATGGTCCACATAACTTCATAATATACTTATTAACATAAAACTTAAATATAAGAAATTTCAGAACTACATTCTCTTAAATTAATTATTGAGAAATAATTTTGATATTTAGATTAAAAAAATCGTAAAAATTTAAAGAAAAATAGTGAGAAATTATAACTAATTACTCATTAAAATTAGTGAAATATTCAATCATCTTAATGATACTATTTATGTAAATAATGCAACTGTGTGTGAAAAAAAGAAACTTTTTTAGTAGAATTTTTTAAATCTTACGGATTAGAATATAACATACAATTTTTGAATTGTCATTTTATGAAATGGGATTATATCTTAAATTTATGAACTTAGAAACAGGTCTGAAATAACTCATAAAAATTTTGTGTAAAGTATTAAGTATTCTTCAAAGTGTAGTCTAAATAAACATACTTTCATCATGCACGGAGAGCCCACACGATGCATGACACCCCTTAACACAGTGGAAAAAAAGAGTAAAATCATTCCCCAACTGTCGTTACCATAGTTACAGTTGGTCATCGGGGAAAAATCAGTGACCTTGAAGTGCCTATTGAGTTTACACCGAGTATAGTACAGGTTAGTGTAACAACATGGTTTGTTTGTGGGTGCAAAAAAATAACGGTATATACAGGAAAACGAAGCCGAATGTTCTTGTCTACTACATAGATTCTAGAAAAATTTAGACAAATAAAACCTAGTTTTTACATAAGTCGATGCGGAACAACAGAACGAGAAAAAATAAAAACTATATACTACTACTATTTCTATTTGATTTTTCATATTTAAGATATTATTATAAATTTTATCCACTAAAAAATTTAATTTTTGTTTACAAAAATCTTATGGATGTTATTTATATATTTCTATTTATATATTTGTTCATATATTTCAATATAAAATACAAAAAGTTGGTTGAAAAATGAAATAAATTGCGATCTATTGAGATTTAACTGAATAACTAAATTGACGCTCAAATCTCCCGTTTCCGGTACATTTCCGCTGCGAATTGGACGCGTACACAATATGTTAAAGGCGTTGGTAAAGCTTTACTCCAACACTTTTCCTTTTTCAAACAGAATTTAGTTACCTGCCATCATATTTGCTTCATTCGAAAATAATTTCTAATTTTCGTTAATGATTTCCTTGAAGTATATTTATCACAGTTCTAAAATAACACCATCTGTAATCTGTGTAAAAAATATGGGCAATAAATAAAATGTCGGTAGATTTCGGTCTTGTTTTCTAGAGCGATACTTTTTTGAATAAATCGTCACTTTGGATTCTGAAATCTTTAAATACATTCTGCCGATGACGCCCAGAAAAGCAACATGAACATAAATATAACTATCTATCTATCTATCTATCTATATATATATATATATATATATATATATATATATATGTATATATGTATATATGTATATATGTATATATATAGTATATATATAGATGATATATATGTATATATATGTATATATATATATATATATGTATATATATATATATGTATATATATATATATATATATATGTATATATATAATATATATGTATATATATATATATATGTATATATATATATATATATATATATATATATATATATATATATATATATATACAATCCCCGATATTATATACTTCAAAATGACAGTTTAAGTCTGTCGAAATTTTCACACTTCTGCCCTAACCTCCAGTCTAGGTAAAAAATATAAAAATAAAATCTCTTGCTTTTCTTGAAATAGGAGCGGACAAAATGAAATTCGTGAAACGAATTTCGAACAAAGTCCCCCCCATCTCTTTTTTTCCAGTTTCTTTATTCGACAGTTTTTCGAATAACGAAACTGGCAAAGAATTTTTCTCGACTTTCATTTTTCAAGAAAAAGGCGGTTTGTTAAAATTAAAGTGCATTAAAGCTTAGAAATTTTTTGACCCCGTTAATTCCGCCTGGTTTTCTTCTTGCAGCTGAGTGATTTTTCTTTATTTTTTTCCTCTCTAAAACTTGGCGTCTTGATTTTTAAAACCGATTTCGAGTATTTTTTCTCACTCCCTTTTTTCTAAGAATTAAAAATTTATACTGGCAGGTATTTTGGACTTGAAAGAGAAATTAATCTGATGTTTTTTTAATGTCTGATTATATATATATATATATATATATATATATATATATATATATATATATATATATATATATATATATATATATATATAGCCTCAATTTTCTGTCTGTCTCTCCTTGATTTTATGAAGCGGTTGGGCCTAGATGGGACAGAGGCATCCATATTGGATTCTTGATCAGTAAGTGTTAGTA
>CM063507.1:67906827-67916827 GCA_032207245.1 Pardosa pseudoannulata | reverse complement strand
ATTTAAATTTTAAATTTTAATTTAAATTTAAATTTTTAAAAAAATTGTCAAGTCATCATATGTTGTATATCATATGAAAGCCCATTAAAAAAGGTTTAAAATAACACCTTGCACATATTTCTAGCTTAATTAGGTGAGTAGCAAGTGTAATTTAAAGGTATGCCGATAGTGTATTTTTTAGACAAATCTGGCAACTTTAAAGCCTTATAACTCCCAAACCAATTATTATTTGAACATAAGATTTGGGGATTTTCTTTATTACCATGAAGTCGCTTACTGTACCAAATTTAATCAAAATTGGAGGGGGTCAGGTAGAATTTGTTCTAAAATTGTGTCGATTTGACATGGAATAACCCGTTTGTAGTTATTTTACTTGTATCTGAAACAGTGCGTAAAGTTTTGGCAGAATTTACGATCACCAAAAATAGCAAATAGAAATATTCAAAGGATGGAAAAAATGAATTTTTTATGCTAAGCTGCAATATAAAGTGAGAAACGTTTTTGTTTGTTCTGCTTTATTGTGGTTTGAAATTTTAGTATTTGCATAAAAGATCCATATCCAAAGTTATCTTAATCCAGCATAAATAGAATATAAAATTTAAGTTCTTATAGCTTACGTATCTGTAATTTTACTAGCTTGATTTTGAAATTCCTGCCTATAGCTAAATTATTATAGCTTTTATAAAATTGTACGACAACAGTTTTCTTCTATAAAACAAAATATAGTTATCTCCAATCAAGTTTGCTTCATTAGAAAATAATTTCTCTTATTCCCTATTAAATTCCAAAATACCTTTTCCACAATTCCAGTTCTCATCTTTTTCCAATCCTTCCCACACCGTTGTTGCCATTTTTCTTGCCATAGTTATTAGCCATTAATTAGCCCAAATGAGAGTGGATGGATTTTCATTTCATGCTAAAACATATTTTCTGCGAATGCTTAATTTGGAATTACATGGTTAGTTAGCAAAACAATTTGATATATTTACGACCGCAATTTTCTGTTTTGTAGTTATTTTACTTGTATCTGAAATAGTGAGAGTAAAGTATTGGCCGAATTTACGATCTCCAAAAATAGCAAATAGAAATATTCAAAGGATGGAAAAATTAATTTTCTATGCTAAGCTGCAACATAAAAGTTTTTGTTTGTTGTGCTTTATTGTGGTTTGAAATTTTAGTATTTGCATAAAAGATCCATATCCAAAGTTATCTTAATCCAGCATAAATAGAATATAAAATTTAAGTTCTTATAGCTTACGTATCTGTAATTTTCCTAGCTTGATTTTGAAATTCCTGCCTATAGCTAAATTATTATAGCTTTTATAAAATTGTACGACAACAGTTTTTCCTCTTTAAAACAAAATATAGTTATCTTCAATCATGTTTGTTTCATTAGAAAATTATTTCTTCTATTCCCTAATAAATTCCAATATTCCTTTTCCCAAATTCCAGTCCTCATCTTTTTCCAATCCTTCAAACACCGTTGTTGCCATTTTTCTTGCCATAGTTATTAGCCATTAATTAGCCCGAATGAGAGTGGATGGATTTTAATTTCGTGCTGAAACATATTTTTTGCGAATGCTTAATTTGGAATTACATGGTTAGTTAGCAAAACAATTTGATATTTACGACCGCAATTTTCTGGTTTGTAGTTATTTGTATCTGAAACAGTGCGTAAAGCATTGGCAGAATTTACGAGCACCAAAAATAGCAAATAGAAATATTCAAAGGATGGAAAAATTAATTTTCTATGCTAAGCTGCAACATAAAAGTTTTTGTTTGTTGTGCTTTATTGTGCTTTCAAATTTATATATATGTATAAAAGATCCATATCCAAAGGTGTCTTAATCAAGCATAAATAGAATATAAAATTTAAGTGCTTACAGCTCACGTATCTGTAATTTTCCTACCATGAATTGGAAATTTTTGCCTACAGCTAAATTATTATAGCTCTTATAAAATTGTACGCCAACACTTTTTCTCTTTAAAACAAAATATAGTTATCTCCAATTATGTTTGCTTCATTCGAAGATAATTTCTCCTGTTTCGTAATAAATTCCAATATACCTTTTCCACAATTCCAGTCCTCATTTTTTTCCAATCCTTCCCAAACCGTTGTTTCCATTTTTCCTGCCATAATTATTAGCCATTAATTAGTCCAAATGGTTTGTAGTTCTTTTATTTGTAACTTAAACAGTGCGTAAATTATTGGCAGAATTTACGAGCACCAAAAATAGCAAATAGAAATATTCAAAGGATGGAAAAAATGAATTTTCTATGCTAAGCTGCAATATAAAGTGAGAAAAGTTTTTGTTTATTCTGCTTTATTGTGCTTTCAAATTTTAGTAGTTGCATAATAAATCCTTATCGAAAGTTATCTTAATCAAGAATAAATAGAATATAAAATTTAAATACGCTACTTCCATTTTCGGAGGTAAAAAATTGTATGTGCACATCACTTTGAAGACGTCCTCGGTTGGGGAGAAATGTACGTGCGAAACGGCTAGAGGGTTAAGTATCAAGTACTTAATGAGAAGAAAAGAAAATTCAAAGTTGTGTGATATTCATAATTCCGTTACAAAAATAACTACGAGCTTTTAGAAAGTAAGTTTCCCGATATTTTCCCCTTTACATTAAACGTAATTAGCTGTGTCAATTTCGCGTGCTTAAGAGATCTATGACGTATTAATCATATGCCAGCTGGACAAGTCCCGATTCGTGCCAGTAGCGTGGTAGGAGTGGTCAGAAATGGAACCTCGAATTCCTTCTCCCGCCGCCTGCAAGGTTCGGTTGGTGATCTTGAATGCACAAAACATTGCGCCAATTGAAATTCATCGTCAGCTCTGTCAGGTCTACGAGACGAAACGGACACCCAAACACAAAATTTAACGTTTATTAGCAGCACTGGCATTTCTTCTACGGTATCATGTTGACGGCGACGAGTTCCTCGACAATATCGTCGCGGGCAACGAGACTTGGATTTCGCACTTAACCCCGGAAGCCAAGCAGCAGTCAATGCATTGGCATCATGGTGGATCTTCGGTCAGGACCAAATTCAAACAGAAACTGTCGGTACGGAAAGAGATGTGCACAGTGTTCTCGGACAGGAAGTATAATTCCATTCAGAGGCGGCACAGTTCTACGACAGAGATATACAAAAGTTGATCCCACAATACGACAAGTGTCTCAATTCTGGGGATGGCTATGTTGAAAAGTAGATGAAACATTGCTGTATATGTTACCAATATATATATGTCCGTGAAAATGCGAGTTCTTCTTTTCTTTTAAAAAGGGAAATTTACTTTCTGGATGCGCCTCGTACTCCGACGCTTTTATCCCTTGGCGACTGCCAATGACGGCCAAGGATTCTAATAGGGGGAATCCAGTACATGGAAGCCAGTTAAGATACGACAAGTGTCAATTCTGGTGGTGGCTATGTTGAAAAGTAGCTGAAACATTGCTGTATATGTTACCAATATATATGTCCGTGAAAATGCGAGTTCTTTTTTTCTTTTAAAAAGGAAAACCTACTTTCTGGATGCGCCTCGTACTTCGACGCTTTTATCCCTTGGCGACTGCCAATGACGGCCAAGGATTCTAATAGGAGGAATCCAGTACATGGAAGCCAGTTAAGATACGACAAGTGTCTCAATTCTGGTAGTTGCTATGTTGAAAAATAGCTGAAACATTGCTGTATATGTTACCAATATATATGTCCGTGAAAATGCGAGTTCTTCTTTTCTTTTAAAAAGGGAAACTTACTTTCTGGATGCGCCTCGTACTTCGACGCTTTTATCCCTTGGCGACTGCCAATGACGGCCAAGGATTCTAATAGGAGGAATCCAGTACATGGAAGCCAGTTAAGATACGACAAGTGTCTCAATTCTGGTAGTTGCTATGTTGAAAAATAGCTGAAACATTGCTGTATATGTTACCAATATATATGTCCGTGAAAATGCGAGTTCTTTTTTTCTTTTAAAAAGGAAAACCTACTTTCTGGATGCGCCTCGTACTTCGACGCTTTTATCCCTTGGCGACTGCCAATGACGGCCAAGGATTCTAACAGGAGGAATCCAGTACATGGAAGCCAGTTAAGATCTCTCCGTTTCGCTCTTTTGGCATAATTGCAGAGATTAATCCGCATTTTGCGAAGCTTCAAAAAGAGAGGTCGACACTCTTCCAGATCATTCCAAATTAACAGCAACTGACGTAGTAGCTCATTTCCCATTACTCCATGAAATTGGCGCGAAAAAAAATTCCTATCCCCCCTGCCGTCCCCTTTTCAGATCGTCATCATTTCGTAGCCTCATTTTCCTTATTGCCATTTGTGGAAATGGCGCTAAGCGAGAAAAAGTGATTTACTGCATCTGCCTCCTTTTCCTGCCATTTCTCCCCCTCCTCCTCCTTTTTTTTGAGTAGGAAACTTTGATTTTTGGATTTCTCACTCTCTATTTGATGCCATCTAATGATACTCCACGTGACCGAGTGTTATTTCTTCAAAGCGGACAAAATAAAAATACGAAAAGACCGTTCAACATATATATCCATCCTCTCGTGTTCAGACTCCCCTTTTGATATTAATCTTGATATCATAAATTGACGGAGGGAGTGTGGAGGGTAACAGGGAGGTGAATATTTATTTGAAAGAGAAAGTTCGAGTCACTTATCTGACATTAATCATGAAATATGTTTGCGGAAAAAATAAAATTTAGATTTATATTATTTTTTGTTCCTCGCAGCGAGTGACAAATGAAAAGCCGTATCACACCAGTACGAGGAAATCTCTTTTAACTGTCTAGTGCCCGAAATAACGTTGAAAAATTTGCTATCGCAGTAGAGAGATGGGAAAAAATTACATTTTCAGCTCTTTCTAACAAGTTTATTTTTACTATTTTTATCTTCCACGGAAGGAAAATATTGTAGTCCCTCCATCGGAAAAGAGGGTATACATATCTTAAAGTGTGATTAACAAAATTGTAATTTTTTCAACTGTTTTTTTTATCTAAACCAGTGTACCTTCCTCAATACTTTGACAATATGGCAAATTCAGAATTATAAGTTTATCGAAACATATATAGATTTTCTCTTAAATCTTCCCCCAAAATTAAGATTCCATCTGGATATCTGCACTATTTTAGTTGTGATGTGTTGTTGTTTCTAATGCCACTTGAAGAAGTCAAGAACGTGAGCCATAGGCTACAAAAATTAAGGCAAAGGGTGCGCCTTTCATATTTATTTTATGAAGAGCAATGAATAAAAGGAAGACTTCGCTCAAAGTAGGTTCTCGTAATTTAGAAGCAGGAAACAAGCAGAAGACCCCCAGGCCTGTCGGGCCAGGATGCCCCAGGGGTATCGTTTGAGAACTTGTAGGACATTGTAACCACGAACCTATTTTACGTACCCCAGTTACCCTAAATGAACACGGTGGATGTTTTGAAACTTGGAGGTATCGTTTGAGGACTTGGAGGACATTGTGACCACGACATGAACCTATTTTACGTACCCCACTTACCCTAAACGAACACGGGGTATCTTTTGAGAACTTGGAGGACATTGTGACCACGAACCTATTTTAAGTTACCCTAAACGAACAAGGCGGTTTGTTTGAGAACTTATAGATATCGTTTGAGAACTTGGAATACATTGTGACCATGAACAAATTTTAAGTACACCAGTTACCCGAAACGAACAAAGCGGATCGTTTAAAAACTTAGAGAACATTGTGACCACGAACCTATTTTACGTACCCCAGTTACCCTAAATGAACACGGCGGATCTTTTGAGAACTTGGAGGTATCGTTTAAGAACTTAGAGGACATTGTGACCACGAACCTATTTTACGTACCCCAGTTACCCTAAGCGAACAAGGTGGATTGTTTGAGAACTTGAGGACATTGTAACCACGAACATATGTTACGTACCCTAGTTACCCTAAAGGCACAACGCAGCTTGTTTGAGAACGTGGAATACATTGTGACCACGAACCTATTTTACGTACTCCAGTTACCCTAAATGAACAAGGCTGATCTTTTGAGGACTTGGAGGTATCATTTAAGAACTTAGAGGACATTGTGTCCCCGCACCTATTTTAAGTGCCCCAGTTACCCTAAACGAATACAACGGGTCTTAGACCTGCTCGAACCCCAAACCCGCAACCTTTCAAATTAAGTCAGTAAAAAATTGTTTGCTGTGTTAAAATACTTTGTATTTTTAAAACTAAACCATTATTTTTGTTTTTCAAATTCTAGTCTGCGCGTATCTCAAAAATTTCAGAGTAACCCTCCTATAAAGTTCTAGATCTTTGGCAATGCACCTAAGACGGTTCTGTATTTTTTTAATGGGGTTGTGTAATTCCGTGCACTACGGACATCTTTCCTTACAGGCAATTTTATGGTTTTCAAAGGTAATTTTCCCCGGAACCTTTCAGATATTTTCACAGAACACACACTGAAGAACCTTTGTCTAGAAATACAACAGCGGAAAAGAAAACATAGGAAATATCTTCCTGTATATTGACAGTATTGTTAAGGTGCCCCGTTTTTTCCCGAGGGGAAGTGAATATATAACATTGAAGGGTAAGAAATTTCAGTAAAAGTTCAGTAAAAAGATTTATATGATAAATGTATCCGGGATAGATTGTCCCAAAAAGTACTCTAACTGTTGTGCTGGAAGAGGTGCTTTACGTAAGCACGTATTTGATTCGATAAGTGACTGTATCGCCCAAATCGGCCATTTTGTGTCGTTTCGGGCGCCCAGCCAGTCAGGATGCTTTTAGGGGATTTTTATGGATGGCAATATATTTTTTGAAGCAAAGAATATACACATAATCATATTTCACCACACCCTGTAAGAGACATACTTTTGTGGAGTATGCCAAAAAAAATCATAGCTGATCAATATCGTTTTTTTTTTTTAATTTTACATAGCGTTAAAATTTTTTGACGTACTACTTAAATACTTGAGTAATAAATAAATTATAGCAAATAGAACTAAGACACTTCATTATTTTATATAACATGTGGATAGTAAATACAAAAAAAAATGCTTAAAAAATTTGCACACGATAGTGTGGTTTTGATTTGAAGATAGCCGAGTTAACCCTTTGACAGGTTCATTTTTTTTCCAGAATTCGGTCAAAAAAATGTCACATTTTTTATTGCATTTTTTGTTCATTTTACATTTTTAAGTAAAGATATGTTATTAAAACTAACATTTCTAATATTTTTAAGCATTTATTACAACTTTTTATCTTTCTGTGAAAGCATCATAGAACTGAAGTTTGCCTTTAGTCTCATCGATATCCAAGTTAATTTTTGGAATTCCAGTGAAAGCAAATCTAGGAGGCGGATACGAAGGATTATCACAATTAATTTTTAAAAAATTGTCTTGCTTGACTGATTCCATCTGTACTACTATCAGAGTCACTACTATCCAGGTCATCTAGTAAACTTTCGCTACTATCATTTACAGGTAATTCAGTTTCTGATTCCGAGTCACAGTTCGAATCACAAGAAATTAGCTCTATACGCTCTGAATTATCCATTATTTAAAAGTAAAAATATATTATTTAAATCTTACATTAATAAAATTATCAGGCGGTTAGTAAAGTATAACCAGAAAGCTATACACTGAAAGATAACAATTCGTCTTCTGATACAAAACATGCGAAAAAACCCGCGCTTTTGAACCAATCAGAGTAGAAAATACAATAAACTGCAAACTTTCATTTACTGGGTAATTTGTTACTAAAATTGGAAAAAATACGACCGAAACAGTGCAAGCGAAATAGAAATGAGATTGCCCGTACGCCGTACGGGCAAATCAGTAAAGGCCCTTAAAACTGTGACCGTACTGTGTACGGCAAAACAGGGAAGGGGTCAAAGTCTCGGGGGTCTATCAAAACTATTTCATTTTATTCCAATCAATCTTTTTTACCATATACCAAATTTTCATTCAGATAGAGCATAGTTGAGAGTTCTGTCACCTTAAGACAAGGTAAAATCTTCATTATCTTAGCATCTTCACATTACACACACATCTTCATTATTTTTTTTCAAGTATTTCTGAAAGAGAGTATTCTTCTGTAAAAAAAATATAAACGTTCTGCAGTAATACTCTAGCTCTTAAAACAATAAAATAAATTGGTATAAATAGGCTTCATATCACCGCGAAAAACACTGTTGTCTTTAAAACGTTCAAAATCCACCCATTCAAAAATGCCATTTTTCTTTTTGCATTATGACGTCATTCTTTTAAACATCTTATTTAATCATTTCTTATTTTAAATTATTTAAATATTGTCTATACGACTGAGAAGAAATTGTCTAAGCTTTTGAAAAAGTGAATGAAAAAGAAGCCTTCAATGCAATTAATGCCTTGCGTCAATATTTTGAAGGACAATTTAATTCTGAAGATTTCTTTCAAAATCTCGGGGATATGGAATCAGTGATAATGAAAAATTCCCAAATGAACTTGAAACAGGCGTCAATCAAAGACTTTTTTTTTCAAAAATTCAGTAATGGAAATACAAATAAATAGAAGTGTTCTCTAGGTATGTACTGTTGCATAATTTCTTTGCTGATTTTTTTTTTAGTATTTTTTCAATTCGTTGAAGCGACCTTTCGTTATGACGACCATATGATGTTGGTCTCACAGGGAGTCGTTATATCGAGGTTCTACTCTAGTACGTGACCCGCGCTCAAGTATCAATCGTCAGAAAACGTACTAGTACGTGACCTGCGCTCAAGTATCAATCGCGAGAAGACGGATTAGTACGTGTCCCGAGCTCAAGTATCAATCGTCAGAAGACGTACTAGTACATGTCCCGCAGTCAAGTATGAATCATCAGAAGAAGGATTAGTACATGTTCTGCGGTCAAGTATCAATCGTCAGAAAACGTACTAGTACGTGTCCCACGCTCAAGTATCAATCGTCAGAAAACGTACTAGTACGTGACCCGCGCTCAAGTATCAATCGTCAGAAGACGTACTTGTACGTGTCCCTCGCTCAAGTATCAATCGTCAGAAGACGTACTTGTACGTGTCCCGCGCTCAAGTATCAATCGTCAGAAGACGTACTAGTACGTGTCCCGCGCTCAAGTATCAATCGTCAGAAGACGTACTAGTACGTATCTTGCCTACAATATGTTAATAGGAAAAAGTCTTTGTTGGAAGTCTAAATTTGTTTACTTTTCAACTATAGTAAACACATTACCACCTCTGCTACATCAGAGAGATACGTGATGATTAGAGGCTTCATAACAGAGCTTCGTCGCATCAGTCGTTGCATAATGTATTTCTCGAGACCTATTACGGATGCTAATTATCCTACAATCGCGTTAAAGTATTAGGTATAATTCTGTAAAATCTACCCTCCTACCCTTCTTCCTCGACGAAAAGTTTCTCGACATAATTGCATTAATAACATCTTAATGGAATTCCATTCCACTTTATTTTTCGCTTAAACTAACTGCCCCGCAAACAAAGTTAAAAGTATTCTTTTCGAGAACTCGTTAGGGGGTTCGCGAATCTGCGGCAAATCCCTAATGAATCTAATTCCGACCGCCCCTCTGTTTCTCACTCTCCCCCTTTGCGCCTGTTCATCATAGCACACAGTGGATTTTTCATTTAATTGCACGGCCGCCCTTCCAAATTAACCTCCCCGTCAATTAATAAGAATTTTCGCATATTGAAGTGCAAATGCCATGATGAAGAGCGCCATCTGTCGGCAGGAGATTCGATGAAAGGGGACTTACTACCTTCAGCACTTTATCTCTAAAGTCCCAACTTGAAAAATTATTAAACAAAAGGATGTGGCATTTCGTAAATGTAAAATACAGAGTGTCTACCAAAGATCTGACATATTTTGGTATTTGTATATATTAGAGTAGGATCAGGTGATACTGGAATATCAGTTTTTTGCCTCAAATTTGAGGTAATAGTACAGTGATCCCTCGTTTTTTTGTGGTTAATGGGGACCAGAATCTTCCGCGAAAGCTAAA
>CM063507.1:67889327-67901827 GCA_032207245.1 Pardosa pseudoannulata | reverse complement strand
CCTCATCACATCTTTGTAAAGAGATGGAGGGCCATAAATTTCTCGGACGGGGTTCTAATCCCAGTCCCAGATTAGAATCCCATCTCCGTACTTGACATTAAATAAGAATATACCTTTGTGGAGTATTTATGAGTCCCTCAGGGACAGTACCCAATTAGAAGGGATAAGGTTTGGCACGTTGGCGGTCACAAGGCGGGGTTGAAGCAGGCCAATGATATCCTTACAACTATCCCGATTGGACGACAAGAAGGAGGAGGGGACAAGGTTGAAATAATTAAATATGAAAAATCAAAAAGATGAGAGATGGTTCGGAGGTCCCAAAAGAAGGTGTTCGAAAGTCGGGAGTCCAGTCGGGACCGACGGAAGTTGTTCGTGAGTCCAGAGGAGAAGGTGCTCCAACCAAGTCCGACAGGAAGTGTTCCTGCACCAAATAGTACGGTCGCACCCCAAAGACTCAGGAGGAAGCCCCTGGCGAGACCAACGGATGATATATAGATTCCCTCTCCTGATTAGCCATAGATACCCTTCACCCAGAAGTGTTCCGGTCCCAACATTTTAGACCCACAAAGGTACCCCCAAATTTACATACATTTTTGAAATTAAGATTAGGTCCTCTATCTATTTACAAAATTACTTTGTTGACAAAGATTATTTTATGAAAATTAGCATCAGTTTTGTATGTAAATAGATGTATATATATTATAATAAATTTACTTTTCTTTTTTAATATTAAGCTAGTCTCGGTTGCTGTCAATTTAGCTATTAGTTTATTTTCATTTTTATGTCTGTAGTTTCTCAGAACCTGTGGTTAAATTTAGTACAAAAATACTTAACACAACGCAATTAAAAATAAATCACCACTATACATTTGATCACAGGTTGATACTCAAATATAAACGAGGACTACACGACAGCGCAGTGGTCGACGCAACGGGCTTCAGTCCGATAAGTCCCGGTATCGAATCCCCGTACAGGCGATGTGAGAATTTTAATTTAATTTAATTACGTTTGTGATGACTGTTCGCGTGGTGGCGCCAAGTATTTCTAAATTTTTTTCCTTACTTTTCCATCAAACTGGTCCATTTTATAATTTGTTTAGAAACATTTTACAATTTTTGGATTTACAGCATTAAAACAAGACAACATCTGTCGGGTCTGTCCAGCTGTCATCGAATTTATGAAGCGGTGGGACCTGAAATGGATAAGGGCACTCATATTGGATTCTTAATGAGTTAAGGTTAGCAAAATTCAAAACAAATCTTTAAAACGTTCGAAATCCCCCTCCTTCCCCCCTTTTGAGCGTTTACTGACCTTTTTTCACGCCCTATTTTCTCTGGTGATTAAATTTATCACAAAATAAATAGGCAAAAAAATAACATTTTTCTTTTCTAGCATTATGACGTCATTCCTTTAAACCCTCTCGCTGCGTATTTATTTTATCAAAATAGGTTCAAAAATTGCGTAATTTTTTTATTACATATTTCAAATCAATATACATTTTAGAGTTAAAATATACAAAAAATTTTTGTAAAAGAGTTTTTTTTAAATATAGAATTAGGTCCTAAAAAAAGGTGTTCAGAAAAATGAAATTGTAGAATAATGATATAAAAGCTTAATTTTGAAAATTAATCTTGGTTAAATTATCATTTATTTTATAAAATACAAAAGCAAAACGTATATACTAATTAAAAAAATGCAAAAGACTTACAAAACATTTATTAGAAATGAAGTCTTGTATGATAAATTTCGAAACAAGGCTCGATGCAAAGTCCTACCTCGCAATCCTTGCACCAAATTCGTGTTTTTTTTTCGAATTTTTTGTTCCACCTTCAGTTTTTTAAAAAACAGACAGCACACTATCTACGAGACTCTTTCTTGATGGGATTTGGGTGTATATGTCTAGCAGTGTCGAGCAGTTAGTCTCCTGAGTCTATTACTCTCATGTACTGTTGGTCTCTTTTACTATTATTTGCAACATAACCTCGTCAAAATAAAGTTCAAAACAGTTGCATTATTTGCTATAGTGGAATTTAGTCCGGTATTTCCAAGGAAAGGAAATGAAGCGGGAACTGGTGGAATATTTTGCATATCAATTTTGCACCACTGTGGAACATTTTAAATAGAAAATGAATTTTCACATTCATCACTATCCTCAGAGGAATCCGAGAAATTCTCATCAGTTTCGCTATAACTATCTTCAATATGCTTGAAATAAGAGTCAGAAGTGCTATCAGTGGCGGAAATATCGTCAGGAGTATGGGTTATATCACTCAAGAAACGCTTCCTGACAGACATCTTTCAGCTATGAACAGAGCGCTCAAAATGCTACAAAAAATTCTTCTATATTTCGCAGAAATGTGGACAATTAAAGCCATCTGCTAGTTTAAAGATAAATAAACAATTAAAAATCACAGTAAAGCCAAAATGAAAGAATAAACGGGGAAAGAGCGGGTTGCACAGTTAAATAGACGGCTAAAATGCATGCCCGCGGAAATCGCGGGTTGCGCAAATTTTGCTACATCTATGTTGCCCGTGGAAATCGCGGGATGCGCAGCGAGAGGGTTAACCATCTCCTTTAATTGTTTCTTACTTTAAATTATTTAAATATCGTCTGTATTATTTTCATACGTTCTATCACTGAAGTTAGATGTTACTTAAATAATTTTCTTTTATATTTGACATAAATAATAGATCAGGTATATATGTGATCATTTTAAATTTAATCATCGATTAATTTTTGTTACAATGAAAATTTTATCACCGGTATTAAGAACAAATTCTTTTCGTAAAAGTCTAGGAGTCTATTTCACGGACTGATTAAATATTTAGCGTTTAAGTTATATATCTTTGAAAACTAATAAGTTCGTTCATTTGTGAGTTTATTTTTTATACATAACCACACGGTTTGACTAAATGAATTAAACTTGATTCTAAGCTTCATTCGCAGTATCGGGAGATTTTAGAGGAGTATGAAGATAAACTAATTATTGAGCGTGTACTAGATAATTCTCAGCCAAAAAAGAAAACTTTTATTTAAGTGCCTCATAGCGTACTTTACAATACTGGAAAATTAAAAATTTTACTGATCACGTCATATGACGGGCTATATGCTACTTTAACCCATCCACCGACCACCCTCCCCACCTTTTTCCCGTTCAAAACAGTCACCCTTTTCGTAAATTCCAGACGGAACTTACCGTATCATACTAGAGTTGCCGGTTTAAAAGTTGTCAGGCTACTTTTAAGTTATTTTCCCTGCAAGGTAAAGGAGTTCCGTTACGCAAAATTAGTTTCTTTCATTTATTATCGCTTTGCAATATTTTTTTTCCCCAAAAGTGTGTTATACGAGTACGAACGAGAAAGGGTCGACAGGTCCGTTTTCGAACAGGAATTCGCTGTCGAACCCTCGTCGACGCGTCCGTTCAGTGGGTTAAAAGCGTTGTATTTGAGCAATCAAAAGTTTGAGTGCTAAACAATCATACAGGTATCCTAAATTATATTTATTAACTACTTAATTTACTTAATAATCTTAATATTTCTAATTCGTCGCTGACACACTTGCCTATTGCGAATATTCATTATGGGCTTCTGTGGAATTTTGCACCAATACTTTTTGCCTTTAAAACAGAATTTAGTTATTCCTAATCATAATTGCTTCATTTAGTAGAAAATTTCTACTTTCCCCTCTAATGGTTTTCCCTATGCTTTTCCCCATGCATCCCACAAATTCAGAGTTCGTCTGCTTACAATTCAATCCCCCAAATTCCCTACACTTAATGTTGCCACTTTTCTTATTGTAGTTATTAGCATTAATTAGTCTAAATGAGAGTGGATGGATTTTCATTTCGTGCTGAAACGCATTTTATCCGAATAATCAGTTTGGAGTTATGCGGTAATAATCAGTTAGATAAAATATTTCCTATTTACGACCGTAATTTTACGGAGCATATTTTTTTAATTGTATCTCAGACAGTGCGTAAAGTATTGGCAGAATATCCGATCAGCTGCCATACTAAATATAAATAACGGGATTTTAGGAAAGGAATTACTTTACAGTTATCTTTACTCTGCAATTTAACGCATATTAGAAAAAGCTTTTGTTTTATTATTTTCCTAGTACTAGTATGCTGAACGAGGGCCGAATGGTTAGGGTGCTGACCTTCGGAACCGGAGTTCGTGGGTTCGAATCCCGCAGTGCCATGGATGTTCGTAACCCTTAGGAATCGGCTTTAAGCAGTAGGTCCCGGTCTCATTAGCCCTCGTTTTACAAAAAAGTAGACCTTAACTCTCCAAACCAAACCAAACCTCGTACTAGTATATAGCCCGTCAAATGACGGGATCAGTAAATTTTTAATTTTCTCGAATTGTAACGTGCCTTATAAGGCAGGTCAAAAAATAGTTCGTTTTTTGATGAAAATTATCTGGTATACGCTCAATAACTTGTTTAATGACCACATGTTAGTTGTCAACTTTAATTTATCTTGTCATATTATGTGATACGATGGTCAGTAGAAGATTTAATACTCACCGTGAATATTTGTTGGCATATATGAATGATGTCCAAAATTAAACCCTTCCGGTAAAATGACGAGTCTAGCTCGTCATTAGTTTTTCATTCCATACCGCACAATGACGAGCTACACTCGTCATGCGATTAAAGTTACTGCTAAATATGATAATTAATTTAGTTTAAAATTTCTAGTGTACTGAATTTGGCAACACTTTTATCACTTGTGAAAATCACAAGTCACTATTGCATATTGTTTACTTGGTACAAGTCATTGCCAAATTAATGAGTCAGAATAAAAGAAAACTTACTAAGAAATGCCGTGTGTGTTACAAGAATCAAATTAAAAGTGAGACTACTTGGCGGTGTAAACAATTAAGAATTCCTTTGCACTTTGTTTTGAAAAGTACCACTAGCTTGAAGACTATTATCTGTATACCTTATTAATGTTTTGCTTTGATATTTTCTTAATTTTACTGTTTCTGATATTATTTAACACTACGTAAAAAGTGGATTTTAATTAAGAATATGTAAGAATTGTAAAATGAAACAAGTTTTTTAAATAAAAATTAAATGGTTATTTCATGCACAGTTTTTCATTATTAAATCATACCGGAAGGGGTTAAGCGAATCGATCGCAAACCGTGTGGTTATGTATAAAAAAAGAAACACACAAAAGAAAAAACTTCTTAATTTTTAAAGATATGTAACTTAAATGCTAGATATATATACTAGTCTGTGAAATAGACTCCTAGACTTTTATGAAGATAATTTGTTGTTAACCCTTTGACGGTTAGGGAAACAAGAAGTTTTCGTTTACTTAATTCGCGCAGCATTACGAGTAAACAGCAGTCGAAAGTGGCAGCTGTTTTTCCCAGCCGTTCTTCCGAAAATGTCACCCTTTCTGGCGATGCCGTAGATAGCTCGCCTCAAGCATTTTAAAAATTTCTTAAAGTATTTGTAGTACATAAATAACAGTTTTAACGCACTTTAAAATAATTAATAAATGATAATTATTAAATAGTAAATTATAAATGATTATAATCAATTATATAAATAATAATAGCTAATTATAAATATTAGACAAATATTAAATTGAAAGGACTAAATAAATACAACTAATGTAAAACTTTAGCTTGATATACTATGAACAAAGTCTTCATCAGACTCAAAACTTGATAAGCTTTCTGTATCACAATCATAATCATCATCATAATTATGTAACTTTCACTTTTGAGCCATTTTACTTTACAAACACCCTAAAACACGCGCCAAAATACGCATAAGAAGAAGGTAAAAAAAAATCCCCCTTCATTATGAAAAGAAATTTATGGAACCCATACTGCCATCTGTAGGCATTAAAACTAATTAAATTTCGCAAGTCGGAATCGTTTGTAACATAATCAGTGCAGAATAATAATGGTGAACGAGCTCAGCTCGTCAGCGCGCATTGGGAGAAATTTTCACTACACAAGTAGTGCTCGTGTCTAACCATTTCGGTCAAAATTTTGCCCACGAGTGGAACTTGTTTGCGCGCATTATGAAGCAAGATTCGATTGCGAGCTGAACTCGTTCATAACCGTCAAAGGGTTAATACCGGTGATAAAATTTTCATTGCAACAAAAAATAATGATTCAATTTAAAATTATCGCATATGTATCTAATCTATTATTTAAGCCGGACATAAAAGAAAATTATTTATGTAATATTTCAATTCAGTGATAAAGCGTATGTAAATAATGCAGACGTTTTTTTTTTAAATAAGAAATTATTAAAAGGAGATGGTTGAAGATATGACGTCATAATGCTAAAAAAAATGTTATTTTCATCTACTTATAATGTAATTAATTGATGAATTTAATCACCTGCTGTTATCCGGGAAAAATAGGGCTTAAAATATTGGCATTAAAATCTAAAAAAGAGGGAAAGGGGCTGAAAGACGTTAGCATTTTTCGCTGTGATATGAAGCATTTTTATATGAATTCTTTTAGAATCGGAATAAATTAATGGAATGAAACTATCATTTCCACTACACCCTGGAGGTAGATAGAATTTGTTGTTAATACCGGTGATAAAATTTTCATTGCAACAAAAAATAATGATTCAATTTAAAATTATCGCATATGTATCTAATCTATTATTTAAGCCGAATATAAAAGAAAATTATTTACGTAATATTTAAATTCAGTGATAAAACGTATGAAAATAATGCAGACGTTATCTAAATAATTTAAAATAAGAAATGATTAAAGGAGATGGTTGAATGAATGACGTCATAATGCTAGAAAAAATGTTATTTTCATCTACTTAAAATGTGATAAATTGATGAATTTAATCACCTGCTTTAAACAGGGGAAAATAGGCCTTAAAATATTGGCATTAAAATCTAAAAAAGAGGGAAAAGGGCTGAAAGACGTTAGCATTTTTCGCTGTGATATGAAGCATTTTTATATCAATTCTTTTAGAATCGGAATAAATTAAAGGAATGAAACTATCATTTCCACTACACCCTGGAGGTAGATAGAATTTGTTGTGAATACCGGTGATAAAATTTTCATTGCAACAAAAAATAATCGATGATTCAATTTAAAATTATCACATATGTACCTAATCTATTATTTAAGCCAAATATAAAAGAAAATTATTTATGTCATATCTAAGTTCAGTGAAAATAATGCAGGCGATATTTAAATAATCGTACTCCTTGGGTTAACGGTTCTGTCCCCGAAGCTGCCAAATTTTTCTAAATGTAATTAATTTAATATATTCTTTTTTTAATATATAAATAAATTCCTATTCCTAAAGTTGTTTTATTATTTTAAAAATAAATTTTTACTATTTTTTCAACTTTTTATGATTTTTATTATGTTAAATTCACGTATTTTGTACGGATGTCCCTGGCCACATAAACATTTCATGTTTTCTATCCTTAAACTTTCTTCTCGTCTATTTTTATGTGTCCTTTCACCTTTTAGCTGTTAATTTTTCTGCTCGCCTTCATTTTTGTGTTTATTGAAAGAAATCTCCGGATTAGAGGGCTCGGCCCATGCAATCCAGGCCCATACCTACCGAGGTGATAGTGTCATTCCTTTACTTCCATTAATTAATGTGGCAAAAAAAACTGAAGAACTTAACGATAATTTTAAGGTAGCTAAGAAGACTTTAAATTATCTTTCTAAATGAATTCAATGTGATTCTAAACTGCATTCACAATATCGAGAGACTTTAGGGGAGTATGAAGATAAACAAGTTATTGAGCTTGTACCTGATAATTCTCAGCCAAAAAACAAATCATTTTTTACCTGCTTCATACAGTACTTTAAAATTTTAGAAAATGAAAAATTTACTGATTCCGTCATATGACGGGCTATATGCTAGTTTAAAATAAGAAATGATTAAATGAGATGGTTAAAGGAATGACGTCATAATGCTAGAAAAAAAAAATTTACTGTTTATTTGCGATAAATATATATTATTTATTACTTGATATAATGACATTAAAAGCTAAAAATTAATTTATTTTAATATGACTGTATTCGCTGTGATATGAAGCATAATAAAGAATCGATCGATTAGGAGAGGATTTGAATTTCTAATAATCTTAAATGAAATATCTTATATTCCTGTTCATAAAAATTTATTCATTCGATATTTAAGAGGGACGATAACTTAGCTATTATTATATAATGATTCGAGATGTATTATATTTTGCTAACGTCTTTTAAAATTTTTAATATATTCATGATCTATTGTAGCATAATCATGTTATCTAACAAATAGATCATCAATACATTCTTCTTTCGCTTAAATAAATTGTGATTCAGCTTCAATAATTGAAGTCTATATCTTTTATTAAAATAATTCAAAGAGATGTATTTGAGGAATTTTTGCCTCGAAAGGTACCAGATCTTTTTAGGTGTCTAAAATTATAATATATTCATGACTCTATTGTAGCATAATCGCTATGACCTGAAGCGTCTAAGGGCAAAGTTTGAGAATCACCTCCGTAACACAT
The DNA here is from genome assembly GCA_032207245.1 of Pardosa pseudoannulata. Taxonomy (NCBI): domain Eukaryota; kingdom Metazoa; phylum Arthropoda; class Arachnida; order Araneae; family Lycosidae; genus Pardosa; species Pardosa pseudoannulata. Next base: position 67,893,305 of record CM063507.1, on the reverse strand, counting down.
TATTTTTTCTTCTTTCGTTTCAAAACTACCATGTTTCGTGATTCTAGCTGTTCAATAACCACTTACGAAGTCGTCTCAACTCTCCTTTAAAAGTTATTCCTTCTATATATAGATGTATTCGAGGAATTTTTGCATGAAAGGTACTATTCCTTTTAAGTTATAAATATTCTACTCTATATATTCATGACTCTATGTAGCATAATATATTCGCTCTGCTGTAGCATAATCGCTATGACCTGAAGCGTCTAAGGGCAAAGTTTGAGAATCACCTCCGTAACCCATTATTTTTTCTTCTTTCTTCTCAAAACTACCATGTTTCGTGATTCTAGCTGTTCAATAACCACTTACGAAGTCGTCTCAACTCTCCTTTAAAGTTTTTTTCTTAATATAGATGTATTTGAGGAATTTCTGCCTCGAAAGGTACTATTCCTTTTAAGTGTATAAAATTCTAATATACATATATAAATTATAATATATTCATGACTCTACTGTAGCATAATCGCTATGTCCCCAAGCGCCTGAGGGCAAAGTTTGAGAATCACCTCCGTAACCCATTATTTTTTCTTCTTTCGTTTCAAAACTACCATGTTTCGTGATTCTAGCTGTTCAATAACCACTTACGAAGTCGTCTCAACTCTCCTTTAAAAGTTATTCCTTCTATATATAGATGTATTTGAGGAATTTCTGCCTCGAAAGGTACTATTCCTTTTAAGTGTATAAAATTCTAATATACATATATAAATTATAATATATTCATGACTCTACTGTAGCATAATCGCTATGTCCCCAAGCGCCTGAGGGCAAAGTTTGAGAATCACCTCCGTAACCCATTATTTTTTCTTCTTTCTTCTCAAAACTACCATGTTTCGTGATTCTAGCTGTTCAATAACCACTTACGAAGTCGTCTCAACTCTCCTTTAAAAGATATTCTTTCTATATATAGATGTATTTGAGGAATTTCTGCCTCGAAAGGTACTATTCCTTTTAAATGTATAAAATTTTGATATATATTCATGACTCTACTGTAGCATAATCGCTATGTCCCCAAGCGCCTGAGGGCAAAGTTTGAGAATCACCTCCGTAACCCATTATTTTTTCTTCTTTCTTTTCAAAACTACCATGTTTCGTGATTGTAGCTGTTCAATAACCACTTACGAAGTCGTCTCAACTCTTCTTTAAAAGTTATTCCTTTTATATATAGATGTGTTTGAGGAATTTTTACCTCGAAACGTACTATTCCTTTTAAGTGTATAAAATTCTAATGACTCTACTACAGCATAATCGCTATGTCCCCAAGCGCCTGAGGGCAAAGTTTGAGAATCACCTCCGTAACCCATTATTTTTTTTCTTTCTTCTCAAAACTACCATGTTTCGTGATTCTAGCTGTTCAATAACCACTTACGAAGTCGTCTCAACTCTTCTTTAAAAGTTATTCCTTTTATACGGAAGAGAAATAATAACTCCCTTCCCGTTTAAAAGTACACGCTTTTCCTTTACCCGGAATGAATCGAATAGGGGTCCCACCTCTCTCTTAAATATTTTTCCACTTTCCGTTAGTTGTCGTTCGCGGCAAATTCTCGCTTTATTTTTTTCCCTCAAAACCTCTCTCTCTTTCTCACTTCAAGAACGTTACGCCCTCGCTTTGACTCTCAGTTCCTCGTTTGCCATCAATTAACGGGGAATAAGTTATCGTGGAAAGTTTTAAAACTTAGTTTCCAGGCTTTGGCGATGGTTCTTGAAACGAAGCGATTACAATTTTTCTACAGAGAAGAGGGTAGTGTAACTTTTTAACATTCTATCGGGTGTATTTATCTGACAGATGCATGCCTCGTTGTAACTGTTGTTTATATTAAAATGTAAAATTAAAGTTTGTGGTTCTTTATCAAATAATACTCCACTTACTTTTTTATTGTGATCCCACGGCTTAGAAATATCGAAATTTTTTGATGTTGCTGAAAAAACGTGTCATATAAGAAAATTTTAAGCATTGTCATTAACTACGTTAATATCTTCACCCATTTATTTATATGTCTATAATAGCCAATAGGCAATAAATATCCTGTCTTTATGATCTTGTTGAACAAACGTATCATATAAGGCAATTTCAAGCAGTATCACTAACTACGTTAATGTCTTTACTTATTTATTTTTATGTCTAAACTAGCCAATAGGCAGTAAATATCCTGCCTTTCCTATCTTGTTGAAGAAAAGTATCATATATAAGGCAATTTATCATATAAAAGGCAATCATATATAAGGCTATCATACGTAAGGCAATTTCAAGCAGTGTCACTAACTACGTTAATATCTTTACCCATTTATTTATATGTCTATAGTTGCCAATAGGCAATAAATATCCTGTTTTTCCGATCTTGCTGGACAAACGTATCATATAAGGCAATTTCAAGCAGTGTCACTAACTACGTTAATATCTTTACCCATTTATTTATATGTCTATACTAGCCAATAGGCAATAAATATCCTGTCTTTCCGATCTTGTTGAGCAAACATGTCATATAAGGCAATTTCAAGCAGTGTCACTAACTACATTAATGTCTTTACCCATTTCTATACTAGCCTATATGTATATACTAGACAGTAGACAATAAATATCTTGTCTTTCCTATCTTGCTGAACAAACGTATCATATAAAGCAATTTGATGTAGTGTCACTAACTACGTAAATGTCTTTACCCATTTATTTATATGTCTATACTAGACAGTAGGCAATAAATATCCTGTCTTTCCGATCTTGCTGAACAAACGTATCATATAAGGCAATTTCAAGCAGTGTCACTAACTATTTTAATACCTTTACCCATTTATTTATATGTCTATACTAGCCAATAGGCAATAAATATCCTGTCTTGCTGAACAAACGTATCGTATAAGGTAATTCAAAGGTCACCTTTAAGTCAACCGACCAAAACAACTAAATTCATTTGCGGAATCGGTAACTGTACCCATATGTGCACTACACCGTCACTTGATTAACAATTATTACCCGAGTCTTTTGACGGCAGTAGACATCATAAAGGCGTAGACACACTGTCAGTTCTGAATGTACCACAGCTTAAGCGACTGCCTCGGCTTTGTGCCGGAGACGTTAGTACACAATCGGCTTTGTCCGGACCACGCGTGTCTATTTACCGTTAACCATAATGGTCCGCTGTGAAAGGTCACGTTCCGTTCTTCTTTCGCTAAGGTCATGTAACGGATTGTTACATTGGTAAATAGATTATAGTTAACCCTTTGACAATTTCATTTTTTTCCAAAAATCGATCGGAAAAAATGTCACATTTTTTATTGCATTTTTTTTTCGTTCATTTTACATTTTTGAGTAAAGATATGTTATTAAAATTAACATTTCTAATATTTTTAAGCATTTATTACAATTTTTTTCTTTCTATGAAAGCATCATAGAACTGAAGTTTACCTTTAGTCTCATCGATATCCAAGTTAATTTTTGGAATTCCAGTGAAAGCAAATCTAGGAGGCAGATTCGAAGGATTATCACAATTAATTTGAAAAAATAGTCTTGCTTGACTGATTCCATCTGTACTACTATCAGAGTAATTACTATCCAGGTCATCTAGTAAACTTTCGCTACTATCATTTACAGATAATTCAGTTTCTGATTCCGAGTCACAGCTCGAATCACAAGAAATTAGCTCCATACGCTTTGAATTATCCATAATTTAAAAATTAAAATATATTATTCAACCCTTACATCGATAAAATTATCAGGCGGTTAGTAAAATATAACCAGAAAGCTATACGCTGAAAGATAACAATTCGTCTTCTGATACAAAACATGCGAAAAAACCCGTGCTGTTGAACCAATCAGAGTAGAAAATACAATAAACTACAAACTATCATTTCCTTACCATATTTACGAATAATTTGTTACTAAAATTGGAAAAAATACGGCCGAAACAGTGCAAGGGAAATAGAAATCAGATTGCCCGTACGGCGTAC